>CM019178.2:43035999-43421613 GCA_009739505.2 Apolygus lucorum | reverse complement strand
AATTTCGTTGTTTGTGGGAAATCAAAAAACTTGTCGAAGTAACTCCCTTATTTTTTTGGTAAAGAATTCAGGAAAATACTTTTTTGCGCAAAAAAATTGCGCGCAATTGTGCGCAATTGACACTAACTTGTTTTTTTCAAATACGAACCCCCATTTTTTATTGCAGATTTATATTCTACGTCAAATTTCATGAACATTTTACTTTCGACAAAACTTTTTTTTTTTTTTCCGCTGCGCGCGAAACGGGCGCCAGGAGCGTTCAAAGTTGCTAAAGTCATCAAATTGCGCAAAACATGGATTATGGTAAACCCCAAGTGTGGCACATGACTTTACAATTGTTTTTCAGCGCTGATTCACGTGGTGCTGTCAGTTTTTAGATTTAGCTCAGTTTTTTCGATTTCATAAGCTTAATCTCGTCTTTTGGTGAAATATTACAGTTTTTTCCGAAGTATCAACTTTGCAGTGAGTTATTTTTTTTTTCCCTCACCCTTTCGCACCCCGGGCTTGGGACCGGCTAAGGCGGGCTTAAAAATAAATAACGTGGTGTTTTTTTATTGGACTTGATGAACCCGAAATAACAGCCAGAAACATGGTCGTTTTTTTAAAGAAAAAAGTGGCTTGGTTCCTGCACCCAGAAGGATACTCTGAGAAATCATGAATGTTATGGTACCAAAAGCGTTTGAATACGATTGAATCACAATAAGTAAACAACTCGGATTTCTCGATTCTCGGACTGCTTATCTGCTGCACTTTGTGACGAGACGTTACTAACCGCTCACGTTACAACTTCAACTCCAAGTTGATCTGTACCCGTTATCATCTTTATTTTGTCTTTAATCGTGAGAAGCAACTGATCCGGTTAATAGTCTCACTGTGAACGTTCTTGAGTGCGTATAACATGCCGCGTTTTACCCAAAACGAACTGACTGAGATGGTGCGGTTGTACTACACGCACGGCGGAAATGCTCGACTAACTGCAGCCGCTTGTCAGCAAGTGTTTAATCGGCGTTTACCTATTGTGATTCAATCGTATTCAAACGCTTTTGGTACCATAACATTCATGATTTCTCAGAGTATCCTTCTGGGTGCAGGAACCAAGCCACTTTTTTCTTTAAAAAAACGACCATGTTTCTGGCTGTTATTTCGGGTTCATCAAGTCCAATAAAAAAACACCACGTTATTTATTTTTAAGCCCGCCTTAGCCGGTCCCAAGCCCGGGGTGCGAAAGGGTGAGGGAAAATAAATCTACTGCCAAAGTTGATACTTCGGAAAAAACTGTAATATTTCACCAAAAGACGTAGATTAAGCTTATGAAATCGAAAAAACTGAGCTAAATCTAAAAACTGACAGCACCACGTGAATCAGCGCTGAAAAACAATGTAAAGTCATGTGCCACACTTGGGGTTTACCATAATCCATGTTTTGCGCAATTTTGATGACTTTAGCAACTTTGAACGCTCCTGGCGCCCGTTTCGCGCAGCGGAAAAAAAAAGTTGTCGAAGTAAAATGTTCATGAAATTTGACGTAGAATCTAAATCTGTAATAAAAAATGGGGGTTCGTATTTGAAAAAACAAAGTTAGTGTCAATTGCGCACAATTGCGCGCAATTTTTTTGCGCAAAAGTATTTTTCCTGAATTCTTTACAAAAAAATAAGGGGAGTTACTTCGACAAGTTTTTTGATTTCCCCACAAACAACGAAATTTAAAGGGTGGTACGTTCATTAAGGACCACCCTGTAAACATATCGATACTTTTTTCCTGATATATATCGTAGTATCGACATTTTTTTCCAGTATCGGAGGTGATACTTTTTTATCTCTCACATTTTATCTGTTTCAACACCTACGACATGAAGGTATCTACTTGACAGTACCTCTATCTCTACGTAGATTGTGGGGAGACCAACCACTTCAACAAATTAAACAAAGATGATGTACCAGCTCCAGCTCTTTATGATTACCTGCTGTCCTCCATCATCTAGGAAGGACCACCAAAATGTTAACCCAACCAAGTACCTAAACAAAAAAAAAATTAAATAAAAATATAAGTGGTTTATTGTTTTGTTCATTCGATATTAATTATTATCCTCGCGATGGATTGGACATTTTCACCCATTTTTAGGACGTCCCACAGTAAGACTTGGGCGTCCTTATGCGATCGATCTGGGGTAAAGTTGGACAACACTCAACAGAAAAAAAAATAACCACACAGTAATCCGTTTTAGACCATTCTGAATCCAAATCCGTGAAAAAAAACCATAGGTGTATGTCTGTGTGTGTGTGTGTGTGTAACAAAATCTTGTGTACTCTGCCCAGGCCTTAGTTCTCAACCGATTTTCGTGGTTCTTTTTTTGTTCGTCGCGGAAAACTATCTAGTTGTGCACTACGTCGCCGGAATTTCGAATTTTGCCTTTTAAGGGGAGGAAAGGGGGGGTTAATGCTCAAAAAACGTGCGTTTTTGGGCATAATTTTGTGTCGTCTGCCCAGGCCTTAGTTCTCAACCGATTTTCGTGGTTCATTTCTTCTTTGACGCGAAAAACTATCTAGTTGTGCACTACGGCGTCGGAATTTTGAATTTTGCTTTTTAAGGGGGGGGGGGGAAAGGGGGGGGTTAATGCTTAAAAAACGTGCGTTTGCGGGGGCAATCTTGTAAAATCTGCCCAGGCCTCAATTTCCAACCGATTTGCGTGTTTCTTTTTTTGTTTGACTCAATTAACTTCCGAGTAGTACATGATTTTACCAGAGTACCAAAATTTACAAGGGGAGGGGATGGGTGGGGTATAATGTTCACAAAATATCCGATTTTTCATTTTTCGGTTACTTTACTGCTTACTAATTGTACCCAAGCTTTGAAATTGAGGAAAAATTCTCATTATACCTCCGGATTTTCATGAATTATTCTCTGTACCGCCATGGAACTAATAGTGGTGCCACCATGGTGCCAGGACACCATAAACCGCATATTTCGTGTTTTTTTTTTTTTTTTTTTTTTGTTTCACCTTGAATACGGATGTGAACTTCGACGGACTGCCTACTAAAACTAACAGATGAAGGATCACACTGGCACCATTGGCGAGGGGATGGTTGGTTGGGGCGGGGGGGGGGGGGGGGTGAACTCGAATTCGCATGTTGGGTATCGTAGATCATGGATTTTAAAATGCTCTTCAGATTCGAGGCTCGCATGCCCTAGAAATGTTAAGGTGGATAATTGTGGGGGGGGGGGGGGGGGTCAGTATTTCTTGCCTAAAGTAACAGATAAATTACATCGAGTGAAACAGTTTTATTGCTTACCAACTGGTTAAACTGATCTAATGCTTATCCAATGGGACGTCCCCTGGAATGCATGCATTACTAAACAATATGTTTCTAAAAGTGTCGATACTTCAAAATATCGATACTTTTTGATACTTTCCAGATGTATCAATACGTTATCATATCGATACTTTTGAAGTATCGGATATCCCTAGCTTGGGACCGAATTACTCGTAGATAACGACAGCTTGGGGACCGAGTCGAACTATTTGGAGGAAGTACTTACAGCTCAACTTACATAAAATCTTTCTGACAGCAATAATACTTACATTTTTCATCTGAAATCGATGAAATTTGCTAGGATTGTTCGGATTGGCGTGTAGATGGTCCCCTATAAAAATCATCACCCCAAACGGACGGTAGTTGCTGTGCATGTGCAAACGTGAATTCCTTGTAACAGCGATAACTTCTACATTTCTCATCCGATTTCTATGAAATTTTCAGGTAATATGCGAATTCGGTTGTAGATGGTCCCCTATGAAAATTAATGTCCCCATACTTATGGTAGCCACTGCGTATGCGCAAGCGTCATTTCCTTGTAACATCCATAACTTCTACATTTTCCATCCGATTTCGACGAAATTTCTCACGATTGTTCATGTAGATGGTCCCCTATGAGGGTAGTGGAAGGTACTTAGAGATTGATGTTCTGAGATTAACTACAGTAGAACTCCAATTATCCGAACTCCGACTATCCGAATCGCCGATTATCCGAATCACTTTCAGAAAAAAATTTGTCCAAAAAAAGTCTAAGTGCTCTATTATTCTTCCCCCCGCGAAGACCCTGACGTCTGACCCTGGTTTTCAATGACGATGAAATTGTTGAATGTGTGAGAGAAGATGTTGAAGTGGAAGTGGAAGAAGAACTTTCTGCTGATGTTGAAGTAGACGCTGGACCATCAGCTAGTGAAGCATTTGCCGGCCTCGAGACTGCTTTGAAGTGGATGGAGCGTCAGCCCGAGTGTGACCACTTGCAACTGCTCACCGTCAAGCGAATGCCCGAAACCTGGCTGCCCGAAAACGGATGAAGACCGCAAAACAGCTTACATTAACGGAGATGTTTGAAAAACAATGATTTTTATTTCTAAACTTGTACATAAGTACATTTTATTTATATTTAAAACATGTGAAAATATCATGTTTCTTTCATTTAATTCAATAAAAAATAGTGCAATATCAAAACGTAGCTTTTTTTCTCTCCAATGGCAATTAAAAAAAAAAAAACTCTGATTATCCGAATGGGTCCCGGTCCCCATTAATTCGGATAATTGGAGTTCTACTGTACTGTGCATCAGATCATCAATCTGGTTATGAATACGAGGAAACTATGTGCCACACCGACTTGTTTTTACTTAATATGATAATATTGACTCAAAATAAATAGAAAATTTGACTCCGTTGTCTTCATTTGGACTCATAGCCAACGAACATCCTTTCTTTTGTTATTATGGACATTTTGGCACAATTTTGGGGTTTTTCGCAAGATACTTGAGTTGTCTGGAGTAACACATTGAATGAACAATCAATTATATTTACAAATGAAAAATTTCAGAACTTCGCTCAAACGTGATTTTACTTGGACGCAATTTTTCTTGAAATTCATGGGAATTTAGGGGGTGGGAAGAATCCAAATCGTCATCCGATCTGTAAGATCCATGGTAGGTACTTGTTTAAGAATTAAAATCATCAACATAGTTGCGAACGACTCAACAATCGTGTTACTGTTTGTTGCCATGACAGTGAAACCCCAATTTCTCATTGATGATAAATGCTCATTGTTAAGCATTTTTAACACCAAATAATTATTTAATCCCATTATATTCCGAGGATGTTTTTCTGTTCTCCCAACTTGGTAAACATTTTTCTCTGTTGAATGTTGTTCCGATTTAAATCAATTAGTACAATCTCGTAGTATGAGTGAAAATCCCACTTAGCAAGGACGTCTATTTTGATGATGCATTTAGTTCAGAATCCCTCCAACAGGAATGTTGTTTTTAACTGGAATTTATTATCCTCGTCGTGAGTAAGACGTTTCATTGACAAAGAGGCTTCGTTTCTCGCGAAATGCGTCACCAGGCTCCCCCCACGTGCGCCACAGTCCTACTTGATGACTGGTTCCCCCGTCAGGTCGTCTAGGTGGGTCGGCAGTTCCTCTTCAGTGTCTTGTGGTGCCGGTGCGATCCCCAGACTCCCCGACTTCACCCAGATGAGACTGGAGGTGGGCGTATCGCGGATGAGTCGAAGCCTTCAAACGGCTCTGGGATGTCAGGAAGTGTGCATCGTGCGGTTGCAGATCAGGACTTCCACGCGCTCGTAAGGTAAAATCGACACATTTTTCCTGACCACAGACAAGACTGTCATCATAGGTGTCATCTTTCACTTTTCGGACTCCCGAGGTCGTCACTAGATTTCTATTATTTTGCTTCCTATCTATCGAATTTGCGCAGCAGATTAAATAAGTTTGGGTCATCCAAAATCAAAATTTTCACTCACACAACTAAGTTTTCGTATCTGTTGATCTGTGGTTAGTCCTTGCCTTGGAATCATTGGTCCGAATTTTCAAAGTCGATGAGGGTCCCCTCTTGGGTGCATTACTTCAACATTGGACAAACAGCGTGATTTTACTTGAACACCAATTTCCCACGATCTGATTGCCCTATTTGGTTGAATTTTAGGGAACGTTCCCAAGCTTACTAGGCTCCAGAAGAATGCATATAGTTATCATCTTGTTCAGTTGGAAACACTACACTTCTGAAATAGGTAGTGAAAATATTCAGGATAATTTCGAGCTACTTCACAATCATGTTGTTATTTTTGATATAAAAAAATCAGCAACATAATCCTGAAAAAAATCAATGAATACGGGAATTTTCACACCAACTAATTCTATAATTTTCGTGTTATTCTATGTGAAAAAGGTATACGGTATGTACAAATAATATTATACGAGTAAAAGAGTGGGCGATTAATGCTAGTAGAGCTGAGCTAATTGAATTACGATGAAATAAATAAATTAGTTATTGTAAATTCAAGTTGATAGTACCACTGAAAATGTAATCCTAAATTATATCTTGAAGTGTAATTGAATCATAATGGGTATTTCAGTCAGTTAAAAAAAAAAAAAATTTCAAAAGAGTATGGCTCAGGAATAACGGTAATTGGGTCTGTTCGTCGAGAAAATGTTTTTAAAAATTCAGAGAAGCTAAGGAAAGTTGAAGATTTGAACGGTGTGACGTAGCTAGCCAATCGTGACGTAGCTAGCCAAAACTTTGGAAAAATCTCTTTGAAAAAAGTATCTATGCACAGAGAAGAGATGAAACCCTTCCCTTCCCTTCCTTCATGGGTAACTTACCCATGATGATATAGTTAAATCCACAGCTTCATTCTCAGCTTGGTCATTTGACCCCAAGCTCCTTTCAGAATTGTCACCAAAATTCGTTCCAAAAGTTGTCTTTCGAAGATGTTATGAAGGGGCTAGTGACCCACTTAATTTGGGGAAGTTTTGAACTAATTTTCGGCCCTCGTAACTTTCAGGGCCAAACCTTGAAGTGAAACTGGATCACGAGGTCAGTAATCATGGAAGTCCATGTCAGTAATCCTTCTCCATTTTTAAATGCAAACATTTCAGATTAATTGGATATAGTTCAATTACTGACAATTTTGCATCCGAGTCTGCCAAGGTAGCGGAAGCTTTGTTTTCACTTTTCAGGGATAAAAAAAGTTCTCCAAAATCAAAATTTTCACTCGCGTTTCACGTTTTAGACCTTTCTGAACAATTTTGGTTCCGTGTCTGTGTGTCTGTCATGAACTCCTTGTAACGGGCATAACTATACGAAGTTATTGTCAGATTTCTATGAAATTCTCAGGGATTGTGCGGGTTGGTGTGTAGACGGTCCCCTATGAAAATCATCATCTCTGATAGAAGCGACTGCGCATGCGCAAACGTGAATTTCCTTGTAACGGCCATAAATTCCACATTTTCCATCCGATTTTGATGAAATTTTCAGGGATGTTACAGATCAGTATTTAGATGGTCCCCTATGATAATCACCACCTTCGGACTGATAGTAGCCACTGCGCAGGCGCAATCATAAAATCCTTGTAACAGCCATAACACTTACATTTTTCATCCGAATTTGATGAAATTTTCTAGGATTGTCCAGATTAGCGTGTAGATGGTCCCCTATGAGGGTAGTGAAAGGTACTTAGAGATTGGTGTTTTGAGATTAACTACTATGCATCGGATCATCTATACAATCGGGTTATGAATACGAGGAAGCTATGTGCCACACCCACTTGGCAGACGTTTTAATTTGGAGAACACAAAAGGTATGACATTTTTTGAGATTATGTAGGTTTGTGGCCAGTTTGTGGTTGCATTGCTTTTAATGAGTTTTTATTGCGCTTTTTAATGAGCCTATGGTTCGAATTGAACCATGTCACTCGTTAGGGCTACCTCTCCAGAAATGGATTGTTGGCCCCGGGAACCGCCATGGTGAGTGGGTCTGGGCCGGCCGATGTGCCCCGCCCTACACTGTGTATGCGGCAGTTTTGCACCTGTTGTTCTTTTGTTATATCACTGTAGTTTTACCATTCTGCCATGTTCACAGTGTTGTTATTGTTTAAATCACTAGTCTTTGTTCATCATTATTTATTATCTTTATGTTAAGTATACTGTACAAATAATTTATGAGTCAGCGTTATGCAATCAATTCTTGTTACTTCTTAACCATTATTATTGTTATTCACCATTAATATATTGTTCTTTGTTGACGATTGTAGTACCAGATGGTTTTTTACAATGAAAAAAAGATGATTGATTGCTGTTAGATTCATCGATCGAATAATTCATACAATCATGTTCAGTTATGGATGAGAGAAAGTCAGGGGTACCCTAGAATATGGATATAAAACGTAAACAATAAAATATTTCAGGCGTAATTTTCTCCCAGAGTCCTCAGCAGAGACTGAGCACCACTACTTCACTACCTACATACACGAATACCTTTCTACACCAACAGGATTCTTTTCTTTCTACACCCTTAAATGTATCGTTTACATGATTATACGAAATTCCTTAAATTTACAGCTTATTTCTTGCTTTCCAGGTGCGTTCAAGACGGCTGCGACGTCGACGAGCCCTACTGGGAGAAGGACGGGAAGACTCCGCTGCATATCGCCGCTTCTCTCGGCAACTATGATATGATCAGGTGAGTAATTAAAAATTTACTAATAATAACAATACCTACTTACAAATATTGGTGATAAAACCTCCGTATCCTACATTTTGATTAATCTACCACTAGAATCTTGATGAAAAACGCGGCAAATTATTCCACAAAGGTTTATTATTTTCCTGTATAGATCACTCTTCTGCAAAGATCGCAGCTCTGCCGTAGTCACTATTTTTTTTTTTTTTTTTTACCTGCCACCACTTGCTACTACTTACTACCTACGAGAGTTTTAGAGCTAGGGCATTTTTGAAAATTTCAAACCTTAATTTCCATTTGTGCCGCGAGCTTTTCGACGCTGAATCACGTGGTGGTATCCATTTTTGGATTTTACTAGAATTTTTCGAAACGGCGGCCGAAAATCAGGTTTTTTTTTATTATGGCTCTTTTTCTTCTTTATGAGTTACAACGCAATTTTAATAAGTTTGGGTGGCTAACTCTACCCCTAAATTTTATTGTCTTTCCCTCCTCCCAAATTGAGGGGTACAGTTAGCCGCTCGAACTAATTAAAATTGCGTTGTAACTCATAATGAGTTACAGGGAAATGAGCGATTTTCTATTAAGAACACCTAATTTTTGGCCACCGTTTCGAAAAATTCAAGTAAAATCCAAAAAAATCGATGAGGGGTCTAAAATTCATGTATTTTTACGTAGAATTCAAATCTGCTATAAAAATAGGAGTTCCCATTTGAGATAATGAAGTTGGTGTGCGTCGAGCACGATGCGCACTGTGGTCATATTTGAGATCCTTGAAAAAAAACAAACATGAAGATTAAAAAAAAAAAAAAAATCCACTATCTGGACGATTCTTGCAGGGTTGGAAAGGGGGGGGGGGGGGGCTTCATTTTTACTTTTCAAGTTTGAAAAAAAGTTCTCCAAAATCGAAATTTCCACTCGCGTTTCACGTTTCCGACCTTTCTGAACAATTTTGGTTCCGTGGCTGACTGTCTGCGCGTCTGTCTGTCTGTGTGTCTGTCATGAAATCCTTGTAACCGGCATCACTATACGAAATTATTGTCCGATTTCGATGAAATTATCAGGGATTGTGCGTGTTGGCGTGTAGACGGTCTATGAAAATCATCACCCCCGGACTGATAGTAGCCGCTGCGCATGCGCAAACGTAAATTCCTCGTAACAGCCAAAAGGAATCCGACGAAGGGAAGGAATCTTCCACATTTTCTATCTGATTTCGATGAAATTTTCAAGGATTATGCGGATTAGGTTGTAGATGGTCCCCAATGAAAATCAAGTCTTAGAATTGACACTAGTCTCTGCGCATGCTCAAACGTAGAATCCTTATAACAGCCAGAAGATGGTCCCCTATTAGGGTAGTGGAAGGTACTTAGAGATTGATGTTTTGAGATTAACTACTGTGCATCGGATCATCTATGCAATCGGGTTATGGATACGAGGAAGCTATGTGCCACACCCACTTGGCAGACATTTTTAAATAAAATTGGGACTGTGATAAGGTTTTATATTTATTAACTGTTAAATTTCTATTAGAGGTAATTTATTTTTAACTTTTTAGTTAATTTCATTTACAAATACAAGCTTTTATGTTTAAAAAAAAAGTGTTTTCTTTAATTTTATTTATATTTTTTTAGTATTTTTGATTCGAGATTTGCTAAGACTTAGTTCGTAGTAGTAGGGTGAAATAATGTTTAAATTAGTTATGTAATCACAAGTTAGTGATCTACGACTAAAAATATGATGTGGAGGATTATGAAATGGAGGGTGCCCTTCATGAATTGGAAGATGGTCCCCTATGAATTGAAAGAACCC
This sequence comes from Apolygus lucorum, assembly GCA_009739505.2. Classification (NCBI taxonomy): domain Eukaryota; kingdom Metazoa; phylum Arthropoda; class Insecta; order Hemiptera; family Miridae; genus Apolygus; species Apolygus lucorum. The sequence continues at coordinate 43,411,286 of CM019178.2, read as the reverse complement.
CTTTATGAATTGGAAGACAGTCTCCTACGAATTAAAGTATGTCCACTACAAAATGGAGGATGGTCCCATGTGAATTGGAAGATGGTCCTTTAAATGCGAATAATAATAATAGCATGTAATAAAAACTCACAGATCTATTACTATGGGGAGATTATTTTCAGAAAATGAACCTTCTCAAGTATTTAATTGCGTACTGATCACTGAAGTTGAAAATCACTTGTCTGAATTATCGACTATTCTGAGCTCCAGTTGTTTACTGTGAACGTTTCCTTGCTTATGTGCTCTGGAATGCCTCTAAAAATTTAACAGCCGTCCCTGATCATGACTCACTCGGAGCGTGGGCACCAATGTTTTGACTTGTTCCTGAGCGAACTGTGCAGTGTCACGGACCCCTCTCGTGTTTGTCAACATCCGCATATTTCCCGCAAACTTCCCATACCGTCGGCCTATTCGTGGTATTCTCTTCTATTAATCTCTTGTTTCGTTTTGGCGTCTGCAGGTTGCTCTGCGAGCGCGGATGCGACACAAACGTGCGGACGATAAGGGGAGAAACTGCGCTCCATCTCGTCATAACAAGCAAAAAGGATGTTTTCCCTTCGGTTGATATCCTTCTCGACTACAGGTATCCTCCTAACTATAATAATGAACTCCTATTTTAGTATTGAACCTATGACGAAAAGAGCAGTACCACTGTTACAGTCCCAAATTCAGAACATGATTTTCACGATCATGTTGATACTTGTGCCGGGCATAACTTCACCAAGTCCGATTCTGATCAAATTTTCAGGTTTGATGCGGGTTAACCCGCATATAATACATATGTTCTTAAGAACATAAATATGCATATCATCAACATCGAACAGTGTTCGCCCGCTCATACATGCTACGAAGCTCCATAATTCTTCATAAATTTTTTTCGCCACCTTCTGTTAGTGAGGTGCTGTTCACAATTATGGAGCTTCGTAGCATGTATGAGCGAGCGAACACGCTGTTGTTTGTTCGATGTGACCAAGTCTTGGTCATCCCACGTATCCTCGTCTTCTAAGAGACCAGTACTCGAAAAGACATGCGTTGTTAAGCACATCGTTCATGTACTTGGAAAACCATGTTAGTCGAGTTTATCAAATTTTACAGGGGACACTAAAAACTAAATAATTCAGTTTTCATTCCATATGCAATAAGTTTTTTCGTTCCATTCCTTAAAACTGGTGGTTACAGTAGTATTTCAAAGAGCCTGATACTAATTTCATCAAAATTTACTTCAGCGAACTAAAAAATGGGCTTACACGCTTTTACCCAGCCTTTGACACCCGACTTACATGGTTTTCAATTTGATTTGAAATATGAAAATATACCCAGCTTGGGTTATTTAATTATTAGGAATATTATTCATTTTTTTCTCCAGGTTTCAAGGTTACACAAATTACCCAAATCGATGCAAAAGGAAAATATTTAAATGAAAATTCATAGGCGTTGACTAATACGTAGTCCAACTTTAAGGCTCCTTGAGTCAAAATGACAGTCTTCAGTCTTAATATTACTAGAGTTGAGTAATAAATTATTATACTACCAATTCCTCAAGTACCATTTCTTAAATTAAAACCATTACTTATAGGAACACTTTACCTATCACAACCGTAACTAGGTAGGTATGCATTGAATTTAAGTTTTAGGCAACTAGGTACTTTTGTTTCATTAAAACAAGAGATGAGTTAGGTATGGGTTAGGGATATGTTGGGGATGAGCTGAGGATGGGTTGGGGGTTAGGGATATGTTGGGGATGAGCTGGGGATGGGTTGGATATGGATTAAGGATGGGTAAGGGGTTAGGGGTTGGTCAGAGCTGGATTTCCTCAATTATTATCTCATTATTATCTCTTGTATCATTAATTTTACAGGGTTTCCTGTAAAACATAAGCAGACCTATAGCACACTACTAATCTATTTTTGTTCTTTCCAACATCAGCATTACAGCTACATCAAACTGCCAACAAATCAATTAATTCATCTGCAATTATTCTCCTTTTTTTGTAACATTTTTGTGCAGAGCACTATATAGTGGTTCAAGTTATATAAACAACAAAAACATTTATATACAGGGTGTCCCACGAAACGAAGACCCCCCCTCTAAAACCGTTATTTCAGTGGTAAAATTAATTTTTTTTTTGAATCCGCATGTTTTTTTTCCAAGGACCTCAAATATGACCACGTTGCGCATTGCTCATTGCGCAAATCGTGCGCAATGCACACCAACTTCGGTTTTTCAAATGAGACCCCCATTTTTTATTGCAGATTTGGATTCTACGCGAAATTTCATGAATTTTTCACTCCTCAAACGATTTTTTGTTTCAGACCCAGCCGGCACAGGAGGCGTCCAAAGTTGCGCAATCGTGAATTTGCGCAATTTGGAATATTTTTGGTTAGGCCAAGTGTGGCACATGACCTAGCACTATTTTTCAACGCTGATTCACGTGGTGACGTCTGTTTTTCGATTGGTTAAGGTTCTAGTGCAATTCTTGAAGAAAATTAGGTTGAAATTCCCGTTTATGCTGTATTTCCTTCCCCTCCACTCTCTGGGAACTGGATATGGTGGAGTTAAAAGAAATAAAATCGCCTTCTAAAAAATGCCTTTTGAACGATAGTTCATTGTTGTGATTAGTAAGTTGACAATACAAAGCTTTAGAGTTGATAACGGCTAGTGTTTATCAAATCACTTCTTGTATCTAACAACAGCCCTTTCAACTTTGCCCAATCATGAAAACAGGAAAGAGAACATCTTGCCCACTTATCCACTGGATTCATTCAGTCGTATTCTTTCTGTGTTGGCACCTTCACGTGATCAACATGCCTCGAGCTCCAACTACTCGGTATTCCGTGGAAGAGAGGACAACCATGGTCCAGATTTTTTTCCAGACCAACTCTCAGTTGCGACGTGCCGTTCGAGTGTACGCCGAGAGGTATCCTGGTAGGCGCCAACCCACCAGAAATGCTATTCGTCTGGCTGTTAGGGATTTTCAACATTCTGGAAACGTGTCTACAGGATTGTATTTCCGCCGTTCATCAATTCGATCCTTCGACGTGGAACTAGATGTACTCTTGTTCTTTCAAGAAAATACGTCGATTTCTCTTCGTCAGGCGAGCCGCACCTTGGGTATTTCCAAAAGTACCATGCAGCGCATACTTATGCACTTCAATTATCATCCATATCGCGCACACGTTGTTCAGGGGTTGCGGAATGGAGATGAAGCCCACCGCTTGGATTTCCTTGCCTACATGGATCTTCTTCTTCAGGAAATCCCCGATTTCCTATCCATATGTCTTTGGACAGATGAGGCCAAATTCACAAACAACGGTGTTTTGAACAGGTGGAATTTTCGAATCTGGGCGACCGAAAATCCACATATTACGTATCAAACTCGTCATCAAGTTATAATTTCGACGAATGTTTGGTGCGGTCTCATCGGAAATCAACTGATCGGGCCTTACTTTTACGATGGCACACTGACTGGTGACCGATTCCTGCAGTTCCTCAGGGAAGATTTGACTGGTTTGTTGGAAGATGTGCCGCTAGCCTCTCGGCTCAGGATGTGGATCCAGTTGGATGGTGCTCCCGCGCACTACGCCACTGCCGTGAGGCGCTACCTCAACCGCCAGTTCAGAAACCGGTGGATTGGTCGAACGCTCCTGTCCCGTGGCCTCCTCGTTCACCTGACCTCACGCCTCTTGATTATTTTCTTTGGGGTGCACTAAAGGATAAGGTTTACATGGATCTTACTCCTATCGGGACAGTAGAAGACCTTCGAGGAAGAATTGTTGAGGCAGCTCGAACCATCGATCAGCAATCCATTGCGCGTGCACTAACTGAGCACTGGTTGTCCCGGGCGCAATTTTGTTTGCAGCAAGATGGTGGACATTTTGAACAAATGCTTTGAAAAGAGAAGAAACCCTTTCTCTCTGTAGAATATTTATTTTTCTATTTTTAATTTTCACAGTATTTTAAGAAGGCAATTTTGTTTATAAATTTCTTTTAACTCCGCCATTGCCGGTCCCTAGCCCGGTTGAGAAAGGAGGAGGGGAAGGAAATAATCTGTTTCGGTACAGCATAAACGGGAATTTCAACCTAATTTTCTTCAAGAATTGCACTAGAACCTTAACCAATCGAAAAACAGACGTCACCACGTGAATCAGCGTTGAAAAATAGTGCGAAGTCATGTGCCACACTTGGCCGAAACCAAAAATATTCCAAATTGCGCAAATTCACGATTGCGCAACTTTGGACGCCTCCTGTGCCGGCTGGGTCTGAAACAAAAATCGTTGGGGGGTCTCGTTTGGAAAAACGAAGTTGGTGTGCATTGCGCACGATTTGCGCAATGCGCAATGAGCAACGTGGTCATATTTGAGGTCCTTGGAAAAAAACATGCGGATTAAAAAAAAAATTTAATTTTACCACTGAAATAACGGTTTTAGAGGGGGGGTCTTCGTTTCGTGGGACACCCTGTATAATGTACGTACTAGGTCTAGTTCAATAACTTCCTAGTAGAGAATATTCATTGAGTACAAAAGCACTGCACTGGCTACTGACTAGAGGCGAACTGGCGGTAAAAAGTTATCACTTCCGAACACGAGTAGGTTGAGGGGAGGGGGGAAGTAGAGGAAGGACGGCTGATTTGCATTGATTTTGATTGTTGACCTTACTGAACAATTATCCTCCTAAATAATGTAAAACTAATTTAGAAACAATGCGGAAAAACACGTAGGTCGTGATCTTAAGGTTGGCCACAGTATGGAAAATCACGTGTCTGCAGAACACAAGGAGTGGAATTTATTGCTGAAATTGAGACTTATAAAAAGGTTTCTATTTATGATCACTTTCTCCGAACTCCATTTATGAATTTTGTAAACTTTTACATTAAAAAAAACTGACTATCTTTGATGGAAACTTGCCACCAGCGTGAGCTGCTCACTTTTATGAAGGCATACACAGTACTCGTGTTTCTGATTTATCGTAAGCTCAACCTTCAAGTTCTTATCAGTGGCGTCAGGTGAGAATATTCGTCAGGCAAACACCTTGACCATTCTTTGAGGAATAAACAATAACGAGAAACGCAGCAAATTATTACACAAAGGTTTATTATTTTTCTGTATAGATCAAGCGCCAGCAAGAAGACTGCTTTGCTATTGTAACCAACCACGTTTTCGCTTCATAATCGAGTTTAGTTAGATGGAATAAACGCTTCACACTCCATTCAAGGAAATAAAGAATTCCTTCATTAAACTTGATTACTGGTTGCTAAGGAAACCATGGCTTAGTATTCATGGCTCATCTTCCAATTTTCTCTGCTTTCAAGGACACGAATAGGGATGGCATATCGAATAAAATATATCGATATACAGATCAAACGATATATCATCAATGAGATATCAATACCTCCGATATATCGGAGAAAATATATCGATATTTCGATGTATCGGAAGATATACTTGGAAAAACCTGTTGAAGTAGGTAGGTGGATTAAAACGTTTTAAAACAATAAAAAATCATTTAGGAAGACATTTATCGACAAATTGGAAGATCTACATGGAAAAACTTGAAGAAGTAGTAAGTAGATAGGTAAATTGAAACGTTACTAACATAATTTTGGAAGAAATATATCGATATACTCGACATATCGGAAGATCTATTTGGAAAAACCAGCTGAAATAAGTATAAACCTACTTTCAAAAGTTACTGGGTATGAATTATCGAAATTCATAGTTTAAAAACTGAAAATATCATTGCAATGTTAAATTAATTTATAAATTGACAGGGGTATACTGTGGGCAATTATGACCCCTCAAAATTGAAAATAATTGTTGTGAAAACCTGCTTCACATCGTATAGTAGGTAGTTTTAATCTAGACGATCCTCCATTACTTTTGGCTCAAGTCAAGTAATTTAATGAGCCTTGACAGCCACTGTAGGTGTATACTATGTACACAATCATGCCTGAGCTGAAGTCAACAGTCTTAAATCAACCCATCTCGTAGGTACCAACAAAATATGGAATAAAATCACTTGATGTTTTTAAAGGTACAGTCGTCCTTTCTCATCCATTCATTTCAATACTTAATTTTTACATGTTGAAAATAAGTCGCGATATATCGGTAAATATATCGATATTGACCGATATTATCGGATCTCTATATCGATACAAATATATCGATATATCAAACGTAATATATCGATATATTTCATATATCGATGTATCGTTGCCATCCCTAGACACGAAACAGCTACTCGATTGTTTGCCTTGGCTTACGCTGTTGTAGTGGGGTATAGGAATACCCCGCACTGACCCCCCGCCTACCCGCTCGCCTACCCGATCGTCTTTCCTCGTCCAAAACAGTCCCATAAAATTCTTTGAAAAAAAATTTTTGAACTGCTTGCCTTGCATCACCGGGCCCCGCGCTAGTTCACAAATCATCCACAATCAAACGTAGTTACCAATCTCTACAACTCTTTGGTGTGTTGCGGGCTAGTATTCTAGGTAAAATACGTCCTTATTCCATTCTCCTATTTCATTTAACTTCCTTGGTTATCATGAAATAGTCCCTGAATTTTATTTAAATTTTCCAAAATCGGCTAAATATTACTTCCAAAAAATGAAAATATAGGAGAATCTCAACAAAAATTAATTTGTTCATTTTGCATATTTTTAGTAGGGCAAACAGTGTTTGCTATGTTTGCCTGGAGGAGACGCCACTGGTTCTTATAGGGAGCGAACGGTTTGTCCTACAGAGCTCTGGGTGGTCTCAATCAATTCTAAAAATGCAATACTATTTCAAATTTGTAAAAAGAAGTAGGGTAGTTACTTTTGAAAATCACAACCTATATTTTTCACCCCTTAGAAGTGACTGACATCAACCTCAAATAGAGTCCTTATACCAAAGTTCATCAAAATCGTTTTTAAAATTGATTTTCGGATTCTACATACCTACTTTGAAACGTAAACCATCTAATTTTGAGGGGAAGTTCAAATTTTTTCTTGGTCAATTCCAAAGGTTCATTATTGAAAATAATAAACCAAAATCATCATAATTGCGACGTATCATTCGTGTTTCTGTTTGTCATCTCTGGAAACCATCAACGTGATCGTGAAAATTCAGTTTTATTTCTTATTCTATGTAAGGAAGTTACACTGCCCACCCAACTTGGCTGATGTTTTTCCGTATCTCAAGCTCGTGATACCGAGAAAGGAGGATAAGCTTTAGTCAAGTGGTTGTACGTGACATTAGACACCGCCACTTTCAATGACTCAGGATGAGGTTGCGCCTTCACGTTTCGTCTTCTACTTAATTTTCAGAACGGTCTCTCTGTTGAAGTTGATTATTCATCAAGCGCGTTCAACTAATATATTTATATCTAGCTGTTTCATTACTTACCGTTATGACTGGCTGGCTCGGTGATTGAATAACTAATTTACGCCCTTTAAAACTGCCAACGACTTCGGAGATGAGTAATTGATAGTTCTGATCAGATATACAGGAAGTCTACAAACAGATCTCATTCCTTCTAGAGGTCGATTCTACAACTAATTTGCAACAATAAATGCCTCTTAGAAATTTTTTTAAGAGTCTTCTTTTCCGAGTTATTTCAATTTTAAAGTTTTTCTCGTGATTTTCACCTTAAATCTTTAAATTGGTAATAACTCCTTTAATTTGCTGTGATGATTACAATTTGAGGGTACCGTTGGAAAGAGCATTAAATTTCATATCTCCTTAGGTTGAATTTTACGGCGAATAAAACAACCTAAAAAGTGAACTTGGTAACTTTTTGAAAACTTTCCGTTTTTCAACGTCCATAATGTCCAAATGATCGAGATAATGAACTGTTGCCGGTAAGCCTAAAAACTGCGCCAGAATCTCAGCTTTCCAACGGTGTAATAAAAAAATATTTTATAATCGAATTTAAGGGAGAAATTTCTGTATGAACGCGGAAAAACGTGAATTTTTTTCGACGGTTTGACGGGAGGACTCACTGCTGCAGCTCCTCCAAAATCTCTCCGTCAAACAGTCGATTTCGTTGAAAAAAATTCACGTTTTTCCGCGTTCAAACAGAAATTTCTCGCTTAAAAATTCTATGGTAAAATATTTTTTTATTACACCGTTGGAAAGCTGAGATTCCTGGGCAGTTTTTAGGCTTTCCGGCAACAGTTCATTATCTCGAATTATTTGGACATCATGGGCGTTGGAAAATGGAAAGTTTTCGAAAAAATAATTGTTGTGTTTGCGTGTATTCGATTGAGGGTGATGGTCCTCTCGATGCGATGATTTGTAAACTAGCCTGAACCCTACTCAATGGAGAGATTGATCCCTAAGCCTACGGCTTTGGCACTACATCCGCGGCGCCTCGTGGCCGACCATCCAGATAAGTGCTTGAAATATCTATCCGCAAACCTCGCCGTCTGGACCCAGATGTACTGGCAGGAAGCGGAGCATTTACCATATGAAGCCTTGTGTTCTGGAGAGGTCCCTAAGGGGAGATAGAGGTTCGGCACCTTTATGGGGCAAACCGTTCCCTCTGCGGAACTGGGCCGTAGGTAAGGTGAAGGCAAGAAACGATAAGTCGGATTGACTAGGTACGAATGGATGTAGAAGACCCCTGAGTGCGGCTTTTATACTCTAGCTATTATGGTGAGGGGAGAGTGGAAAAGAGGTGACATCAAATGACGTGTTCTTTCCCTTACTCACCTCATGTTGGTGATGACTCATACAACTCTGGGTTTTCCTATACGTCACTTTATTGGAGAACTAACGAACATAGATGTATGACATTACAGTTACTAAGTTCACTTTTTAGGTTGCTTTATTCACCGTAAAATTCAACCTAAAAATTTTATTTGACATAAGGAGATAGGAAATGTAATGTTCTTTCCAACGGTACCCTCAAATTGTAATTATCACAGCAAATTGAAGGAGTTAATATCAATTCAAAGACGTCAGGTCAAAATCACGGGAAAAAAACTTTAAAATTGAAATAACTCGGAAAAGAAGCCTCTAAAAAATTGCTAAGAGACATTTTTTGTTGCAAATTAGTTGTAGAATCGACCCCTTGAAGAAATGAGATCTGTTTTGTAGAACCCTGTATAACATAATATGTTATACATAATGTTATTATTATTTATCAAGGATGTAGAAAACTCGGACCTAATGAAGTGAGATTGCATATTAGTGTATCAAGCTGAACGGAGGCCATCATAATTGACTAATCTATGAAATATTTCAATTAATTTCCGTACGAAGGGCCTGCCTGGGTTCCGAATCTATCTTTTTGTACCAATGCGCATGCATAGGTACCTACTAGGTCCTTCCTAATGTCGTACTTATTCCGTAAAGGGACAAAGTGCTGGAATATGACTGCCATCGAACGAATTTTCAGTGTCAACAACGAGTTGATTTTTATTCAAATTTAGTGCTGCAGGTTAAGAACACGTTCAACGCATAAAGAGTAGGCATCTGATGAAAGAATGGTCAATGATAGACATTTCTTGCGTATCAGCGTTTATATTTTATCACTTCTCTGTTCACTATGAGTATTAATAAATTATTTTCTTGATGTCGCTCAAAATTATTGTCTCCAACTTGTTCCTAAGTCGTAGTTTCATTCTTGATTCTCAGGTGCGACCCCCACATCCAAGAAAACCTCCAAGGGCAGACACCGCTTCACTTGCTGGCCAAGTATGTGGCAGGTTTGCCAACCTACGCTGATCAAGCGCATCTTTGCTTAAGGAATTTGATTGAAAACTCCAATCCAAGAGTGCCAGATGCGCGGGGGCGGACAGCCTTGCATCATTTGGCTCGATCCTGCACGAATTTGGAGTTAATTAAGGCGAGTAGAACTAATGAAAAAAACTCGGCCCTTCTGGCCTCGCCAGGGGGCAGGCTCCCTGGATCCCTGGATGGTTACTGCTTATAGCCTTCCGCTAAAATTCAAGAAACATGAAACATGCTTTAGTCGTGTTTTGTTTGTTTGCTGTTTCCTGCCAAGGTGGTGGCACCAGTATCATACACGTTAAGGGAAAATTTCCAGTTTTTGCTCAATATTTATGCCAAATAACATCCTACAAATAGTTGAGGGGTCGAAATAGCTACAACGACTGTTCTTAAACGTTTTAAAACCAAAAGAAGTAAAATATTCGGTTTCTTTCAGCTTAAGTAAATGATTTTCGAGATCTCTTTTTTCCCCAGTATCATACATGGCAAAAATTGGGAAGCACCAGTGTCATTCATACTTCGGAACCAGTATCATACACTTGGACGGAAACATAAAAAATTGCTATTTTTCATTATCAAAGGTGAAAAAAAGATAAGAATCGCACACTAAACTTCGAGTAATGTTTATTGGTTTGAATGCAAAAATTACTTTTATAGTCGACAGTCTTCTTGTTTAAGGAAACTCTTACCAATCTAGGTTTGCAAGCTCTAGGAACCTTTAGGAAAGAATGCTTTGTACCTACACAGGAATAAATTGTCTTATTTAATACTTGAGCATTATAATAGAAAAAACGTCTGCCAAGTGGGTGTGGCAGGTAGCTTCCTCGTATCCATAACCCGATTGTATAGATGATCCGATGCATAGTAGTTAATCTCAAAACACATCTCTAAGTACCTTTTACTACCCTAATAGGGGACCATCTGCACGCTAATCTGGACAATCCTAGAAAATGTCATCAAATTCGGATGAAAAATGTAAATGAGTACCTAGTGATTGGATCAAAAAATTTCTTAGCTTGACTGGGAGTCGAATCTGGGACTCCTGGGTGGGAGTCCAGAGCACTACTCACTGATCTATAGGGGCCAGGTAATTGGTTGAATAGGATTTGAGATTCTCACGTCACACGCGAGGGCAACAAATGTAAGTACGGCTGTTACAAGGATTTTACGTTTGCGCATGCGCAGAGGCTACTGCAAATTTTAAGGCCTTGATTTTCATTGGGGACCATCTACAACCTAATCCGCGTAATCCCTGAAAATGTCATCGAAATCGGATTGAAAATGTGGAAGTTATGGCTGTTACAAGCAATAACTACTGTTACAAGCATGCGCGGCGGCTACTATCAGTCCGGGGGTGATGATCTTCATTGGAGACCATTTACAACCTAATCTGCATAATCCCTGAAAATTTCATCGAAATGGGGTTGAAAATGTGGAAGTTATGGCCGTTATAAGGAATTCACGTTTGCGCATGCGCAATGGCTACTATCAGTCCGAAGGTGATGATTTTCATAGGGGACCGTCTACACACCAACCCGCACAATCCATGAAAATTTCATAGAAATCGGACAATAACTTCGTATAGTTATGCGCGTTACAAGGAATTCATGACGAACGGACAGACACACAGACGCCGGAACCAAAATTGTTCAGAAAGATCTATGAAACGCAAAACACTAGTGAAAATTTTGATTTTGGAGAACTTTTTTTCGTCCTTGAAAAGTGAAAACAAAGCTTCCGCTACCTTGGTAGACTCGGAAGCAATAAGTGTATCACTTTAGTTTGAAATTAATTCATTTCGCCATTCAAGAGAGCGGACAGCTCCAGGTCCGATTCCTTTATTAATAATGTTTTTATTTTTGTTGGCTAGCTTAATGACAGGGGTCCAAATTAGTGCTTTTTTGAAATGACTAGGTATCGTTGCCAACACATCCTCATTTGTAGCATTTCACGCTGTAAGATATGGACTTGGAACTTGGGCTGAGGTTGTGGAACTTTCAATGCTGCTGATATTTTCAACGATTTCTCGTTCATAGCAGCTTCAGAATACTTTGATCTCGTCGTGGGAGGTGCCATATTTTGAAGAAAAATAGAGAAAAAAAATGCTCGAATGGGAAAAATTAGCTGGGCTCTATGTCATACACCCTGTGGACCCATTATCATACACCCCTGTATGATACTGGTCTTAATACTGGTGATTTCAAAAAAAGTTCATAGTGTGAGTTTCGAGTCCCTAACACCTACAATAGCCGAGAAAACGCAAAACTTAGAATTTTTTGGGAATCCCCAGTGTCATACACATGTGTATGAAATGGGGTATCATTGTATTATAAGTATCCAGTATCATACATCCTCTCAAAACGGGTTAAAAACTGTGTTTTGAGCAAAACATATAACAAAAATGAATTGTACAAGTCAAAATACATTAAATATCACGCCCAGGGGAATGGAAAGACAAAATTTGTGTGAAAATACTAGTATAGAAGAGGAGTCACCTTCTTAACCTAAACTGCAAGGAGACCCCGTGAACAGAGTGCTGCCTTCAAGGAGTCCCAAACTGCACGTGAGAAACTTGACAAAAACCTTCCCTTCTCCTTCTTCTTCTTTCCAAATCCACTATGGAAGCACACAAATATTTTGAACTTATAAAATCCTATCTACGTCACCAAGAACTGTTATTATTTCGATTTGAAGATGAAAGTGTATGATACTGGTGCCACCACCCAATTTGTTGGCTGATAAATTAGCGCTTTATGGGCCTGCTTTTCAAATTTCTCATCATTTCATTCACCTCTTGATGTCCCAAAGGTATTGTTATTATTAAGAAATCGAAAACATCTTAAACGTCTTAAAAGTCTAGGTTACAAATCCTTTATTACTTTTTGGTAAAAACTATGCTAGCCAACTACATAAATAAAAATCCGCTAAATCGAAGTTGGTTCTGACCATGCATAAACGTTTAGGTGACGATACAATTGAAGTTGAATGAATAAACAATAGAAAATGTTTTAATTTTTCTGTCGAAGTTATGTCACCTGCACGTTTATGCATGGTCAGAACCAACTTCGATTTAGCGGATTTAACATAATTATACGGATTACAACAAATCACAACAAAGGTAAGTATACTTATTATTAAGAAATCGAAAACATCTAAAGAGTCGAAGAGCATATCACTACTAAAAGCCCGCGTTCATAACAAAATCTCGCCTAGGTTTCAAGTTTTGATTACATTCGTAAAAACCAAGCCAACCAACAACATCAATGTAATCCACTAAATCGATTTTGGTTTTTACCACGATTGTTCTTCTTTTAAATCAAAGGTATATCTCAGCTCCCTCCATATGTACAGCTGTTTTGGCAGTAAATAATTTACGCATAAATTGAGGGCTTTTCAACGAGTGGCGAACGATTTTTGTGGGATGAAAACTAATGGCGATACATTTCCCCAGAAACGGGTCGGTTGTAAGTGAAAATCATAACAAAATCTACTTCCGTTCCACGGTTTCATGACGTTTTTGCCCAGTTAGGGCTAAAGCATGTTCCATGCTAAAAAATTTCCATCCGTACGCGGCACTATCCTTAGTTCCTATGGACCGATTTGGTTCAAATTTGGTATATGGGCTCCATTTGGGGTCTAGTTGTGCCGCAAAGCTTTTGATTGATGTCAGTCACTTCTAAGGGGTGAAAATTAAGGGTTGAAATTTTCAAAAGTCCCCTAGCTAGAAAACTCTCGAAATAAAAGTATCATTTTTTCACCAATTTTAAATAGTATTGAATTTTTAAACATTTTAGGACCACGAGGAGCTCTGTAGGACAAACCGTTCGCTCCCTACGAGAACTTAAGGGTCGGAGTTACGATAAATGAAAAACACGAGTGTGAATCGCAAAAGAGGTCTAATCTCCGTTCATATTTTAGCTGATGAAATTGTGATCGCTGTTCGTTTCTTCGAGTTGTTCTCAGTTTTGCGTCCTTAGCAACCAGTAATAAAATTTCTAAATGAAGGAATTCTTTCTAACTGTGATGTGTTGTCCCTGGACCTCCTTTATCAGTTTCTGAGAGGAGTTTTTAGTTGATACTAGGAATGAATTGCAATTTTTGTATGCAATATTTTTTATTTATTTACGTTTTCATGGCAGAATGTGTGTTAACTGGTGATCGATCGTGCTTTGACTCAATATCCCGTTGAAGGGGAACTAACATTTTGTATTTTCTTGTTTTTTTATAGGACTTATTCGTTTGTGATCTCACCGCTCGGAACTGTCGAGGAGAGACTCCTCTCCACGAAGCTCTGGAAAATAACAACGCTTTCGACGTCGTGCGGCTGCTGGCAGCCAATTCGGATTTGTCGATAGCCAACAACTATGGAGAAACACCCTTGCATGTGGTAGCGAGAATGGTACGTCATAGACCTTCGTTTTCCTTTACTGAATGGGGATGAAAACGAACTTCCGAAATCTGACATTTTCATTTTGAATGAGTTGTTTATTTTAAGGAGTAATCGCAGTTCAAAAAAATCTAGAGAGGGGTACACATTCTTATAAATTCGCCTAAATTGCTCTTGGTGCTTGGAGTGAGCTCAAAGGAGCCAAAGATCGATGGCTGCAGTTATCGCTTCATTCAAAGGCGAATATACAGATGTAGTGTCACTCATTATTGTGACGTAGGAACTAAAATTGGGGATTAACCCACGATATGAGATTATTGTAAAACCTTCAGAAAATTTTGCAAGAAGGAAAAAAATTATAGTGATATAAAACAAGTCTTATCTTTTACTCAACGAAATAAAGATTAGTGAACAGTCTCAAAATTTTTAATTCGAGTCCTGCATAGGGACTTCTCAGGGACGTCACAGGTATAATTTAGGTAAAGATAAAAGATCGAAAATACCAAATAGGTAGGTAGGTACCAAACTAATACCTTAACTATTATTTCTGTTACCTTGCTAATTTTGACGGCCGTCATGCAATAAACAATTCAATCTATTACTTATCGCTATTTTCCAAGAGCTTTCAGGAAAGGAAAGAGACTTCTTTGAGACGATTTGAAAGGCCTCCCCAGAAGGCATGTAGATATTCGTGTGACGTAAATCCGAAACCTGAAACGGTACGGTACTTTGTGTGGGCTTCTCAAGTCTTTCAAAAGGAGTCCAAGGAATGAAAATGCGAATACGAGGCGCAGAAACACCAGAGCGACGAAGAGTCATGAGATCCAAGTCGGATACACAGGAGATGATAGTGAGGTCCTGGTCGATCGGCGGTAAACAATGATTGAATCCAGGTCCAATTGAGTCTTCCAGCAGGAATGAGAGATTATAACTTTTCGAATTTCGAAACGGTCGGTAGAGGTAATTTTCGAAAAAAGGAAGAGATCGTGGCGACAGGACGAAAAAGTAGAACGGGAAAGAGAGCAAAATGGAGATGGATCAATGTCGCCTTCCAACGGGTCCTCTATGTTGGCGAGAAAAAGTTCCACATAGCAGTCTTTTCCCATTTCAATCAAAGAAATACATTTGTTTCTGCTTCTAAATCCAATCTTATGATTTTCCGGTACAAGAAAGAACTATAATGAAGAGGAGAAATTAATTAATTGACTCGGCCTCAACTGCAGTTCAAGTTGTAGGTTGGTAGCAGTGACGGTCAGCTGTCACCGAAACCACGATTCGCACAACTGGCGGGAGAATTCAAATATTTCTCGCTACATTATTTAGCTTGTTTTGATTTTGGCTATTGTAAATTTGAACGGTTGAATTTAATACAAGAAAATTTACTCTATCTGAGAAGGTGAAATTGAGAGCAAATGGCGTTATGGTCAATCAAAACCAGGATAAGGGGAATTTTGCGGTCTGGTCTATCAAAATCAGGATACTAGAAGGAATTTGGAGTTCTTGTCTGTCAAAATCAGGATAATGGAGGGAATTTGGCGGTCCAGTATATCAAAACTGAGATACTAGAGAGAATTAAGCGTTCTGGTCTATCAAAATCAAGATACTAGAGGGAATTTGGAGTTCTGGTCTACAAAATCAGGATGATAGAAGGAATTTGGCGGTCTGGTCTATCAAAATCAGGATAATAGAAGGAATCTGGAGTCCTGGTCTATCAAAACCAGGATACTAGAGGGAATTTGGAGTTCTGGTCTATCAAAACCAGGATACCGAATAAGAGTAGCTTTCTGATACCTATTTGATTTTAGTATTACTGTTGAAGAGCGTTAGGTTTTGATAAAAATAGAAAGGCTTGAACCGGTCTTTTGTATCACTCAGTCGAGAAATAGTCTCGTCGCCGATTATCTATGTTTTGATGCTCGGTGGGGAGAGTAGTCCAGAACGTCCCGATGGTTGTTGAGGAAGTGAACGTTAAGAAGGGTTGACCGCGGTCGAGGTAGGGCTTGATGCCGTTTTATTTTGGCAATGCAAGCGTTTAGAACACATTTCTAATTTACCAGTGTCTCCACAGAGGAAACTGTCGCTGATCCAGTACTTGGTGTCGATGGGTGCCTCCCCCAACGCTCAGGACGTGAAAGGGAACTCTCCACTCCATCTGATGGCTGAAAGAGGCTACTTGGAGGGCGTCAAATTCCTCACGGAGTGCAGTTTGGTTGACTTCAACTTGCAAAATTGCGACGGACTCACTGCCCTCCACGTTGCTGTCGAGAGTGGCTTCTCCGACGTTGTAAAGGTGAAGAGAATTTTTAAGCTTTGAAAAAACTTATAAGGTATAGATTTCAGTCTTAACTCCAATATTTTTTGGATCAAATTACCTCGTTTTACGGTATTTTACGGTAACTGGAACAGTTAATGAAGATTATTATTAAATGGGTGGAGCGCTCAAGACAGATGTACTGCAAAACGGGGAAAAAACACAAATTAATGAAAATTATCCAAACTTTAAAATGTTTCCTCACTCATTTGTTGGTATTGGAAATTTAAATATTTATTGTGAACAGGTACCTGGAAAATGGGAGCCCTCATTCTGAATACACTGAAGAATCCGTTTTGAACTCTTTCAATTATTTCAACGTGTATTTTGGCGGAGATGGCTATGATGTTGTTCTTTAGGGCTTCAAGGGTCCTGGAGCGATCATTATAAATCGTGTATTTGAGATAGACCCACAGGAAAAAACGCTGCATATTATTACACAACGGTTTATTATTTTTCTGTATAGATCACCCGGCTGCAATGAACGCTGCTTTTCCATTATCATTTCTTAGTATATCATCACCTAACCTTCACTGTAAACTTTATTTTGAAAGAAAGTACTACCAGTAAAACTAGATTGTATCTGAACAATTGTTGAGTTTAATTGTTCCAGTTATTGTTATAAGAACCTACCTAGTTCTTAGGATAGTTTCAGGATTACTAACAAAAATAAAATAAAACAAAATTTAAATATTTCTAATTAGAATAATTCCGTTCGACCATAAATCTGAAATTTGTCCATGAAAAGCCCTGCAGCATGAGTGGATGAGCAAGTTTCAAATTTTGTAGTTTTAAAACCTCGAAAACATTAGGAAATGTGATTACTGGTTGCTAAGGAATACTTTAAACTGAGTACAGCTCGGAGAAATGAAGAACGATCGTTGTTAAACCAAAATCGAAAGGGGGTGAATCTGATGACACTGGGCCTGGGGAATTTTCCTCTCTTATACCTCATCCTCCTTCTTGCGGTTGCCCTGACCTGCTGAAACCAGACGACTTTCAGCTAAAAAGCTTGTTTCCGAAGAGAGTTTTACGAAAGACATTGTGTCAAAAGACTTTTAAACTCAAACTATCAGATTCAAGCACACTGAGTTGACGAATCGTCGTTTGACGAAAGTCGTTTGACTAAGACGACTTTCAGTTTCATTTCATCGAATACTGTCTAAAAAAACTAAATCACGGTCAAAACTCATTTCCGTCAGAATTGACGGAAACGGCTTTGTAATTTTTCTCGAAAAAAAGGTCCAATTATCCCGTTTTTCAAAATTGCACTCCATACCGTTACCCTAGCAGGGTCTAGGCTGAGAACCGGAGGAGCGTTTTGATTGGATGATGCTCCTAGGCACAGTTAAGGCAGATCTCACAAGAGAGCAGCAATCGAGGATTTTCATACATCAACAACGGTTCCTGTTGATTCCCATGTCATTATGTATTGCTCATAAGCTACCTATAGAAGATTTCCTTACTTAATTTTAATTTTTGGAGAATTTAAACGGAATACATCATAAGCTACCTATAGAAGATTTCCTTACTTAATTTTAATTTTTGGAGAATTTAAACGGAATACATCATGATTACGTTTCCTATTTCAATGATTTTTTTGAGTAAATCTTACAAGTTTTTCAAATCTGTGAGGTAAAGATTGGTAGGAAACTTGCCAACATTTTAAAAGAACCAGAAATAGGGGTAGCCCCACCACCTCCTAATCAATTTGTACCTCGAGCTGTTATCACTGCCACGATCTTGCCCCTGGGTATGGATACTGTTTCCAATTATTCATGCTTGCCATCCATTTATGAACGTTAGTTTTTTCTCTGTTAAGTTGTCTCTGTTACTCCGTCATCAGAGAGTTGAGGCCTCAGGTGGAGTTTCCTGGAGCATTCTTACTCTAATAGCACATATTCTGCTTATTGACGCAACCTTTGAGATGGGAATGTGCCTCATCAGAGAAGAAAACAATAGCGTTCACTAGCAATTTGTCAAGTTCCATGATCACGCGGGATACGCCGTTCAAAACGTAAATTTAAATTTCCGATTCCAACATGTAAGGAAAAATTGTAAAAAGTTTTAACACTACACTGGTATTTTGTGACATTTTATGTCTCTTGGCACTGAGCAGCATTGTTTCAGTCACATTATAGAACAAATCGTCATGATAAAACATCCGATTTCACTTCACAACTACCCCTGGTTACCACACTCGTTACTAGCAAACAAACAGGCAGGACAAAAGATGAGAAAATCTTTAAGATCCGTTGGTGGAGGTGGATCTCGTAAGATTCCTGTAAGGGTCCGCGTCTTCAGGTTATGTGGGTTTCAAACCCACTGATAACACCTCCTTTTCTCCCATGTTGGAACTCAGCCCGGAACCGGTTAACACATTACTTTGGGCTGAGTCCTGGGGCGTTTAATCAGCTCTGGGTGAGGGGACCAGATGCTCCCTCCTCTCTCTTTCTCGTTCAAAGAGTATCTTCCTTGTCAGGATGCTCTCTGTGTACTCTGCCACAGCAGTCCAGCTTCTTTCACCTTCCAGCATCCTACTGACAACAGCCTCTGTTGTTGAACTCTAGGGAGCTAACTCCAGGTCTGCCATCAGCTGATTTCTTTCAGGCGCCCATTTGGTGCATTTGAAGAAGGTGTGGAGCACATCATCGTCTTCTTTGTTCTGGTAGGGTAGACAAACACCAGAACACCAGTTTTGTGTGTGTTGTGTGTTGGGGCAGATACCTTCCCAATTGTATGCAAATAGGCATAAAAGAATCCGTCCTGTAAAGAACTGCGTAAGTTCACTTCTCCATGTTTCCTTTCCATCCACGTCTGAATGTTTGGCACAAGCTGTGCAGTCCACCTTCCTCTGTTCTCCCGTCCATATATCTTGCCAGTTTGCCATTGTGCGCTCCCTTTCTTCCTTGGCAATGAAGGTGCTGTTTCCTTCATCCATTCTCTCAAAGATTCTTTTCTTCTTTGAAAGAAATGTCACTCAGTCGAGTTTCCACCTACAAAAATCATTGGAAACCTACTCTCTACGCTACCTTGGAGCACTCAATACTCGTTGGAGAGCTCTTGATTTATGTCAAAATTTTATGCTGACTTCTAGGCCATAAAAAAAAAACAAAGAAACCCACTTTTTTGGGAAAATTTGGATTTGACTTATTCATGTCAAAAGTAAAACGTTTGGTAATTTTTCATTAATTTGTGTTTTTTCCCATTTGGTATGTCTTTATATCTTTCGTGATCCACCTTTTATGTGAGCAGGGTATGTTTCTGCTGAGTCAACCATAATCTATGATGTTACAGCTGCTCCTCGAGGCGGAAGCCTGTGATCTCACGTTGAAAGACAGCGATCTGCAGACAGCATTAGAACTGGCACAGCAGGATTACCGAAGGAGGTCTCACCCCCACCTCAGCATTCTCCTCAGCGATCAAGTCAAGAGGAATTCAACCACCAAGTTTTGAACTCGTAAATGTGCTGAATATAGTGCATAACATTATCTATGTCAACATGTGATCCATAAATGTAGGTATGTAATTTATCACCGTGGTAGGTATTATTGTAGATCGATTCTTGAGAATCGGTATTATGCTATACCAGATATTTAAAAGATAGAGAGAGAGAGACTAGCTCGGTCGGGAGTGGGGATGAACCCATAAACAAACACTGGCATAGAATAGAGATACAAACGAAATTTTATTTGTTCGAAAACAAATTAGAAATAGTTAGGTAGGTATTGGAAAATATTGTTTCCAATAAGGTACTTCTATTGTTCGAAATAATAATCATAGACCAAAATTTATAGGTAGTTTACCTATGAAATGAAAAACCATGCCACTACGATATTCTTCAGGGGTAGTGCAAAAATAATAATTGTTGTTAGCCTCAAAAGAAAGAAGTGGTTCTAGGAGGTAGGATAGGTGGTTCGCTGGGAAACTAAATTTAGCTCTTATCTGTTGATCAGCGAAGTTTTTGACGATGATGAGCAGACTTCTTCCAAGGGAAAAGCGTGAGTAGCCCTTAGACCATACTTGAAACGGTAGTATGGTTGATTTCCACTTAGAGGGAAGGCGAAGTACGCCCCAAAAGCTCAAGTATAACATCCAGAAGGCAAAACAGTGATGAGCCTCCAAGAATTTGGCGGAGTAACTCCAAGTTTTATAAGGTGTAGTACAGACGTAAATTGATTAGAGAATCAATATCCGGAGATTCACTTCGGCGGGGATGTACCCTCAAGAATTCAACGGAGTAAACTCCAAGTTTTATAAGGTGTAGTACAGACGTAAATTGATTAGAGAATCAATATCCGGAGATTCACTTCGGCGGGGATGTACCCTCAAGAATTCAACGGAGTAAACTCCAACTTGTAAACGGGTTGTACAGACGTCGAAACAGCGAATCAAAAAGTTAATTCTCACTTTTAAATTTTTGAGACGCAAAAAGAGAAGAAAAGGTACGAAAAGGCTCCTAACCAACAAATTTCGCATGAAGAAAAAAAAAACGGCGAACGAGAAACGTGGTTTCAATTCGAGAGAGGTAATCTTGTTATCCCTGTCGGCAGGTTTGCGGAAGAAGGTTTGCTCAAGTAGGTAGTAAGAAGGTTCCGTTGGAGTGCGCGCACATCGCTTAGTGGTGGCGGCAAGTACAAAAAATCCCATCTACCTACCTTGAGAGCGTGGTGTCCCAAATTTACGGTACAGTATGGATGAGATTTTTTGCTTCCTCGCTATTTAAGAAAGAGCTCTGTGTTCGAGCTGCAGATTGGGTGATCAAATAGCTTAAACTATGATGTTTCCGAAAACTCGGCTCTTCGGGTCTCGCTTTACTGCTTGGCTAAAATTCAAGAAACATGGAACATGCTTCAGCCGCGCTTTTCATCAGAGTAGGGATGGGGTGGATAGGTGGAGAAAAAGTAAACAACCATTTCAGGCTGATTTTCGTCCGACTGCGATTCCTGGCTTCGTCGACATTATCAGCATCATGATCTTTCAAAGGGAAGATCAGAATTTGTTCTAAAGATTTTGCTCATGGCTTCCCCTTGCCTCACTGCCCTGGGTTGGGACGAGGAGGGCGATGAAAAACGCACGCTGCCCACAATCCCCGCAGAGGTCTTTCCTAAGTCCACCGCCAAACAACGACGCCCCAACGACCATAGCCACACCGCTCTCCCCAGATGGGTGGAGAATCTCCGCGTCACTTCTACTGCGTGACGATTTTAGGGTGGTTATTCCTAGGCTAAAGCATGTTCCATGCTGAAAGAATCTACCTGAAACAGAGGTAGACTACCTCAATATCCCTGCTCCTACAGCAGTATTACGCCAGTTACACAAAATCATTGGAAATCGATTTTTTTTACTCGCTATAAAGAGGTCTCTGAAGAGGCATTGATGGACTTGCACAGAATTTGTTGGCACTCGAATAACTTTTTATTGAAGCCAACAGCATGTCGATATTCTATGACGTCATTCTATCATATACATAAAACGCCAACCGTAAGTACGTACGTATGCACGGAGGGGTTGGAGGGGTCGTGGGAGTGGGGAGAGTCGTCGGAATCGGAGACTGGAGGAGTAGGGGGCGAGAGGAGTCGGAGTTGGGGGTGGGAGTAGTTGGAGGGAGTGGGTGGAGGAGAGAGTCTGAGGAATCGTTTTTGCCTACTTTTAGTAGGCTTTTCAGCTAGTGACGTCATAATTGAACAACCAATAGTTACTTACTAGGTTTCTTGTTGTCTATCTTCTGTGTGTATTGAATAATTGTTGTGTCTACTTTTGGAATTTCAAAAGTCAAGAATCAAATTTAGAAATTTATTGGTCTTGAAAGTCACTTCTTCATTACGATGACGTCACTGGATCAACTCTGCATGTGATACTTCTGCACTGCTAGCTTACTCTGGCGGTTTATGTTGTAACTGTATTATTCTCACGTACCTGCTTTTATACCCATCTCTCGTGTAATATTCTTTTTATTTATTTCTTTAAATACAGTTAAAAACAATTGATATTTCTTGAAATCTTCACAAAAACAAAGTACGGCAATATTGTTTGACGAAATACTTCATATTTTAATGATGATGTGATCATATGAGGTCTAGAAGCGTCTTAATACTTCGATGATTAATCAACATTGTCTCAAAATAAATTGTGATAAAAACCAAATATGTTCTGCGACCGTTTACCAGGATATGTACCTGCCGACTTTTCTTCTGTATTTTCAAGACTCTTCCTTAGTTCTAGTTTCATCACATTTATCATGTCGTTATTCAACCCATATTATTTTCAATTAGAGTTCACTTATGATAATACCAATCCACTTGCATTAATGTGATTGTTTATTAGCTTATATTTCTCGAATTTTATTATAGTCTCATTAAATATAGATAGTATTTTCTCATTTTAAATGTCGATGTTTGTTTTCGTACCTCTCTTTGGAACTTGTTTCCTTCGTGGTTTGTGATAATACGTGGTTTTTATTTCTCAGAATTAATCAAGCTAGTTCTTCTAGAGTTCTTCCTTCAATATCCCTACTATGGATTACAGCATTTAACACGTTGAACGCGGGAAAAAAACGCGTTGGTCCCCTGTGGCGGAGAAATTTTTTTTCGCCGAAACGCTATAGCAGCAACATATATTAAAAAGTATATTTTTCCAAAAATTTTGACATAAAAAAAGGTTGAGAATTCTGAGAATTTATTCTCGGCGTCAACGTGACGTGGCCAGCGGCAGTGTAAAGTTGCTCCAGTTTGAATGGGAAATCGACCCCTATGTGAGTGGGTTGGCTCAGGCCCATCCACTGGACGTGAATTCTGGCGGCCTTTGCAAGGGAGATAGGTTGATGCATAGAAATAGGTGCATGGAGATAGGCGCATAGAAATAGGTAGGAATCAATCATGTACGACAATATAATACCTAGTTATTCCATACCTGGGAAGAGAACGAGTCTTCTCTTTTTTGGGAGCTCTGTAGAGTTGTCTGGCAAAGATTCAAAGCAGAAAAAACCGAGTCAAACACAAAAAAAAATCGGAGTCGAACCACTGGGTCTTTTTTACGATAACGAACTGAAAGTATGAAACTTATGAGAGAATTGAGCTGATTATTGACACAATTAACCCTTTAAGGACTAGCGCCGTATATATCCGTCAGCCTCAATCTGCTCTGTAGGCCCAGCCTACTACCACTATTCTGAATTGTTGTGTGACCGTTGTACCTCTTTTCCAACCCTCCCTTCACCCCCTTACCTCTTCAGCCCCCTTTCAAACGTGTGTCACATGTAGATTTTAGTTGACGCGCAGTTGTGATTGATGTATTGTTGTGCAATGTCCGAAAAACTTGTTTATGACGATGATGAGATGAGACACTTTGGCGAAATAAAATTGATTTTGGAAATTGATTTTGGCGAAATAATTCAGGTCAGGTGGTCAGATTGAGGCATGGGTGGCCAACGCGCCTCCTGTAAATCAGTCCCTAAAGGGTTAAACAGTGTCGATAAACGTTAAAAAGAGTGAATCATTCCGTAAAAATGAATGAAAAATGTGAAAACATAACGAAATCACAGGAGGAGCGCACAAAGATAAGGTGTCTCTTTGATAACTGCTCAATTACCTTCAACCTCGACCGATTCAGCTCCGGATTGAACCGTTCGACTCATGATAATATCATGATAATAATATCATCATGTTATGTTATGTTATGAACATATTATGTTCATCTATCACGAAAAAAAGCTAGAAAAGAGCGGAAACCGAGAACGAAAGAACAGGAGCAGATATTCTTGAACCTGTTTTGCGAGAGGTGTTAGCAAGACATAGACGCGGGACCACAAGCGGAAGCCACAGGGACCCCGGGATTTGCGTGACATTCCAATTAGTGTATAATGAACTAGCCTAATTATTCGTTAAACATTTGGAATTTTTCAGTTGAAGTCGTGGGTTTATTGGAGAACTTGAGTTTTTTTTCTCATGTCACGTCACTTTCTGGGGAGGTAGCCATGCGCTCTCATGCAGCCCAATATATACCTGAACTTGTTTCCACCTATTGTCACTCTGGCAAATTCTTCTTGTGCCTTCAAGAGCAGGACACGTGTCAAGGTGAGATGCCGTCATATCTTGTCCAGTGTAACATAGAGGGTGTCTCGGGTCCAGATGCCCAGAGATGTGGCGTGGGGCTGTGTGGGTTCTCTCAGGGTGGGTTAGAATCTCCCATTGACGGGCATTCTCTTACAAAGAGTTTCTCTCTAACGGTGAATTCTTAATAAATTAGGCGTTTGGAGCAACTGTGCAGAATCAGTGTATCAGGTTTTTCATTGCTGCACCCTGCTTGTACAACCTGTCAGCTCGCTCATTCCTATCTATTCCAACATGGAATGGAACCCATTGGAGAGGAACTTCATGACTCCGAATCAGAAGCTCCTATATGCAGTGGTGTCAATCAATCACACTCTTGGTGTCACTCGTACCATTAGATGTAATGGACATGACTGGAGCCTGGAAGTCTACCAGGTTTGCATCCCGGGGTTCTTCTTTCAGGGTCAGCTCTCTGAGAACCATCAGAACAGCCTGAACCCCACCATCAAAGCTCATCACAATTTAGTTTACTTACCCTTAAAGTGATCTTCAAAACTATTGATTCTACATTGCAGCTCTTGATTTGGGTACCTACCTTGAAACTAATGAAGATTCATTTCTTTGTGTATTGAATTATCGTTGTGTTCTTTGAAATTTCTTTGTCAAATTTAGGAGTCTCCAGAGTTTTCACTCTACCTTGAAATGCGAGGTCTGATCAAAAAGTTCCAGGACTTATTGATTGTGTGCTTTCGTGTTGATTTGCCTCTCATTTTAGCATGAACCCTCCTGATAAACTCCTTTTACTATTTATTGCTCTATCATGCTCCGAGCCAGTTTTACAGCTGTAAAACCTCGAGTTTGTTGTTATGGACACGAAGGAGATGCACTGTTTTGAGGTTAAATTGAACAAAATCATCTTGAAAACTTTTGAAATGCTTCAGAGAGCTCATGTGATGAGTCATTCATGGAGTCATGAGCGGTTCAAGGAAGGCATCGACTTAATATGATCCTCTATCAGGAACGCCCTCAATCTCAACTGAAGACTCTGAAGAAGCCAAGGTGAACGCTCTTGTGCATTTTAACCCTGAAATACTAACAAGGTGCCTCGCAAGTGTATACGTTGATATGAATGAGTGAGAAATCACGTGATGTCCTCTTCTCTTCCAGCAGTGTAGGTTTTCCTCAGAATAAGGGTTTGCCTTCCGTCAACAGCTCCTTTTTCTTGGCATGTCTTCTATTAGTGAGTAAAGCAGTACGCCTGAGTATTAGATGCAAAATTTTATTGAAGGACAAAAGTGTGAATAAATTTGACTTTTTGAACTCGTCGCATCACCAATGATGAAATTGACTTTTGAAAGAAATTCTTTTCAAATATAATCAAATTCTTTCCAATACTATGTCCTAGGTCAGTGTAGGAGATACTCATATGTGTTCAACTGACATTTTTGAAGGGTTTTTGGAACATCGTACGCCTCAGAGGCGCATTTTTAGTATTGGTGGAGTAGCATCCATGTTAGTATTTCAGGGTTAATCGTCTGGCAGGGGAGTATCAAATCTCATTTGGGTCCTGTCAGGAGATTCATACCAAGAAATTGAAGATGAGAGAGAAGGGTCGCCGCCAAGTTCATTCCAATCCATTAGGTACTTTTCTGCTACCGTTGATGGATTATTTTAGATATTTACCGTTAGATCTTACCCTGTGATATTCAAAATTCTTGATTCTTCAAGGTGGGCATATGAAGATTATTTTATATTAATTATATTATATTATATTAATCTACCTCAAAACAAATGAAGATTCACAATCTTGTGACAGTAATATTTTATTTTTATAAAGTGACATTGGCGTGAATAATTAACTTTATATTAACCTTTAGATTTTTACAAAAATACCACATTTAAGTGCATATTTATTCATGTGTTGATTCCAAGTCAAGTTCAAAGTTAATATAAAATTTTCAGTCAGAAATGGAGTCTTAACAATGGTGGCTACGTTTAGAATTTTGCTCGCAAAAATGGACGAATTTCAAAATGGTATCATCAATGACCAACATTCTGATGGCTCCAGTGACCTCAGCCTCCTTTGGGTAACCCTTCGTCTGAACTCTCTCCATCTGGCATGACATCCCCAGGAACCGAATCTCCGTCCTTCATTTATCACTCTCCAGGAGCAGAAGACCACCTGCCCGACACACTGCGGAACTTATACCTATACCTTATACTTATACTGGACCTCGGGCTGAATCTGCTCAGCTCATAGGATCGTGGGAATCCAAGACTCGACTTTCATTCCGCCTCTTCAACACCTGGTATCATCTTCGATCTCCATCACCCCAAACTGAAACATCCTTCAAGAGCCTCTTTTTGAACCTAGAAAACTGTGCTTGTAAATTGTAGCGTTGGTGCTTTGTTATTTTTAGGACTTTTTTTTAGCATAACTTTCGAACAGTTCAGAAATAAGAGTGTTGGGGGAAACTCAGTAGGTAGTTACCTACCTAGGAAATATAACAGATCAGCTAGCTTCTCTAGGTTTTGTCCAAGTAGGTATCAAGAATTTATTTATTAGGTATTCATTACCTAGGTATTCGAAAGATAGTTTTCAATTTTTCAAAATTAAGTTCCCGCCATGGTGTATTCGTGTAAGTTGGCGCTTTTGCGGCACGTTTAAGAACTACAAACCATCTGACCTCCCTTATCAAAGACCTTAGTCCTTATCAGTTCTCGGATTCGGCCTTCGATCCCTCTCGCCGTGTGGGGATCAAAATGATTTGTTTTTCGAATTTTTAAAGTCGTCAAGCTCGAGTTTATTATAGATTTTCGACAACAATCGAATCGAAATTATCGCGTAACAGTAATTTCTCACTAAAAGGATAAGCAGGTGAGATCTTAGTCGCAATCATTTTGCCAATTTCCATGCAAACAAGTTTGTTTCCGTCGACTTTTCTTTGATTATGCAGATCTGGAAAATACGTAGGTACTTATATAGCTTATTTTACATCCTATTTCCTCATTTGTATGATTTTATTTGCGTAAGTGGTTGGTAAGTACCGACTCATTTCGAATTCTACTGGTAGGTACCTAATTTTACTGTTATTAAATGACATTTCTTGGATGTTTTCCACTCCTGCTGCAATTTTCTGAGGTGGGGCGTAACATTGGGTGTTGTGGCTTGATTTGAATAACATGTTTTAGAAGAAACATGGTTTAATTACTAACGGATACCTACTTATTCATGGACGCCCCTGTCGAAGTTAAACGGTGTTAATTATGCTAAATTGTCGAGTTTAAAAACATCGCCTGTCAAAGAAACATACCTACTTTCCTGGGTATATACTTTGGCATATGACTGACGGATTATGCTGTCAATTTTACTTCATAACCAGTTCCTGCCGCTCTCTCTCACCCGCCGTGTTACATGTTAAGCTATGACTTCATTTCTATTTATAACTCTGACATCACCATCAATTGCACCTTGAAGAAATTCACTCACCTGAATGTGTC
Source organism: Apolygus lucorum (assembly GCA_009739505.2). Classification (NCBI taxonomy): domain Eukaryota; kingdom Metazoa; phylum Arthropoda; class Insecta; order Hemiptera; family Miridae; genus Apolygus; species Apolygus lucorum. Next base: position 43,383,284 of record CM019178.2, on the reverse strand, counting down.
TATTTGATACGACGTTCACGATTCCTTTATATTACATTTAAAACCTCTACTGAATGCACTTGTCATAGGAATCGTCGTGAATAAATTTATGATAATAATGAGGACTTTTCATGTATTACAGCCACGTAAACATTGGGCGGTTGGCCATCTCAGCCAATGCCCTGGGATCATGTACCGCTGCCTCAGAGCCAACCATAAGGTACGTTACGGGTGTTGGAATTTGCACGATTTGTGCCTTGTATGGTTCTAAAGTGTAGTATAGTGCCATATATGAGTAAGTAATTACCTGCTTATAATATCAGAATCCAAATTAGCAAATAGCTTGATTCCTATTTCGTGTCAGCTTATCTACTGGATGCAGACCTTCCTTTATGTTATTCGTTATCATAATGTGTCTACTACCAATCTGTACGACGTTTGGATTGACTGAAAACTCGTTTTCTCCTCATTGACGAGCATCTGGCGGTATGAAGCTCATGAACGTATTTATAAGCTGTTGAGTAGATACAGGCAACTGATAAGATACCCAGGTTCCAGGTAGGCGCTAGTGGGGATGGGACACGTCAGGTCAGAAAAGTTCTATCATCAACTACGTAATCCTGTTATTAAGGCTGTATCTACTATATCCTCCACCATCAACTAATATAATTCGTCTATATACTCAGCAGTGACGTAAAAGTGATCTTATTGTTTATAAAGATAGCACTAAAAACAGTATTATTTTTTTGCTGGTCCATGCATCGTCAAGATCTTAGCCCCTAATAGCCCAAGACATGAAATAATTCGAAATTTTCCGATTTTTTCTTGATTTCTCATTAAAAACAGCTCTTGCTCCGTGAAAGTGAAGAAAAAAAAATTATTTGCTCTTATATCAAATTTTAAAATTTTGTCGCTCCGGTGCAACATTGGGCAGCCGGATAGTATTTCTTGTTGCTCGGCTGCAACATTGGGCTATGATAGTCAAGATTCGATTGCAATACTCGGAATAGTAGAGCTTTCAGAGGTACTCATTTCACGAAATGATTCCATAAATCATTATTTGCAGGCGTCTTCACCAACAATCAGTAGGTAGGTATAAGAAAAAAATACTTTTTTCCCATTCCCCTACTGACTATGGAACTTGAAAAAGTAACTTGACTCAGATAAATGCACAGGCCATTTATCATGATCAATCTTATGACCAATTCAATATTTTTATTACATCGTTGTCGAATATCACATCCCTACCTGGTTCCCAAACGATCACTTATACATAAGTTGCTCATATGATTGGACCTCTAAAATGAGGTGTTTTGGAACTCTTTCAACATTGTACTTAGCTAACTACAGCAAACGAAAAATTACTATAATTACTATATAAACTAACAGTCGTCAAAATGCATCACAGATGACGCAAATATTGAAAGGAAATCCTGGCGAAATTTAAAAAATAAGATAATCCAGATAAGGAATTGTTGTGACAAATAGAACAGATGTGATATTCAAAGAATAATGAACAAAAGCCACTAGTTTCTTATTCTGAGAATGATGAAACAAAGTGTGAGAATTAGGAATTTCAATTTGAACTCCCCAAAGAAGGCAATTGGTACTAAGACCCCCCTTTTTTTCAGAAAGTAGGTATTTCAGCGAAACTCAAAGTGCAAAATGTAACACCCTCCTGAAAATTTATAAGTCATATTGAAAAATGAAACATGAAAAAATTGAACAGTGTGGATAATACAAAGGGCTCAAGCACTGCCAACTTTGTAAATAAAAACATTGAATTATTATCGGTTCCCTCATGAGAACTTCTGAAACAATTTTTCTGATGGCGATAAAGCACAATAGGACATTCCACTTCTTCATTTTCGTAACTTTTGTCATCATCGTGTAATTGCAGAACTTCATGATGTCTGATCTTGATGTGAACACAAATTTCTATAGGAATAGGAAAAAAACGCTGCAAATCATTGCTCAAAGGTTTATTATTTTATGTATAGATCATCCTTCTGTATAGATCACTGGTTCTCCATCAATAGCACCTACCACCATCTGTATTCTCCCTTGACCTTCCCTCTCAAATTTCAGCTTCCTGCGTTCAATAGGATTGAAAATGGCTTCGGAGCTCACTCAGCTGATCAGTGATCAGAAGAGTGAAGAAGATCTCCTCGAATGCTGGAGACGCCTGGAAGAGCACTTCCATTCAATAGGATTGAAAATGGCTTTCGAGCTCACTCAGCTGATCAGTGATGTGAGGAGTGAAGAAGATCTCCTCGAATGCTGGAGACGCCTGGAAGAGCACCTCCATTCAATAGCATTGAAAATGGCTTCGGAGCTCACTCAGCTGATCAGTGATGTGAGGAGTGAAGAAGATCTCCTCGAATGCTGGAGACGCCTGGAAGAGCACTTCCATTCAATAGGATTGAAAATGGCTTCGGAGCTCACTCAGCTGATCAGTGATCTGATCAGTGAGCAATGATTTGCAGCGTTTTTTACCTACAAACATTGTTTTACCTACCAATTTTTTTTTACCTACCAACTATTGGTAGGTACTACCTACCACACTATAATGGCTTCACACCTTCACAATCAAGTTTATTAGAAAGAACTAAACGCTTCACACTCGATTCGAAAAATAGAAAGCTTGATATGGAAATTTGATTACTGGTTACGCAGAAGGCAAAACTGAATACAACTCGAAGAAATGAACAGCGATCGCATTTTAGTCCGATAAAATTTGAACGGCGATTAGACCTCTTTTGCGATTCACACTCATGATTCTGTTTTATCGAAGGAAAACCTTCAAATACTCGTAGGGACCGAACGGTTTGTCCTACAGAGCTCCGGGTGGTCTCAAAAATTTTTAAAAATTCTGTACTATTTAAAATTGGTGAAAAAACGATACCTTTATTTCGAGAGTTTTCGAGCTAGGGCACTCTTGAAAATTTCAACCCTTAATTTTCACCCCTTAGAAGTGACCTACATCAACCAAAAGCTTCGCGGCACAACTAGACCCCAAATGGAGCCCATATACCAAATTTGAACCAAATTGGTCCAGTGTTGCTAAGAAAAGTGCCGCGTACGGCGGACGGCGTACGGCGGACGGACGGAAATTTTTTTATTCGATTTTCGGATTCTACGTACCTTGAAACGTAAAACATCAAATTTTGAGGGGGGGTTAAAATTTTTTTTTTCTTGCTCGATTCCAAAGGCTTATTATTGAAAATAATAAACCAAAAACACATTATTGCTCAAATAAATGTATCTAGTAGGTAGGTAACTACTTCTGTTCAAATCTATGGACTAAATATCCCCAATGTTGCGAAATTATCCATCTTACGGGATTTTTGCACTAATGAGGCAAAATCAACTCACCTAATTAGTATGCTTGAAACCATGTACTGACTGCCCACTGTTGGCCGGGAGCAACAATCTACCATCACCGGCTGCCCAATGTTGCATGGGTGCATCAAACCTATTTTGACTTCTAGCAAAGTTAAAAATGAAGAAAACTTGGCAGAAGTAGAATCTACTTCAGCATCTGATGCTACATCTTTACAACATATCCCAACGACGAAAGATGAAATTTATCGAAAATAGATTTATTCAAATAGGAAAATAGGAAAATAAAACCTTCATCAGCCGGAAATAGCAGTCCGCCTTTGTGCAAAAAATCGCGGAAGTTCATGTTGTACGGGTGCAACATTGGGCTATTAGGGGTTAGGTACCTACATAGATATTGAGACATTTAACCATAATCATTAGGATTTATTATTGCTATACTTACCAAAACACCGAATAGGTATAGCACATAGCTTCCTCGTATCTAATCCGAATCTAATCGATACGTTTGTCCTACAGGCAGACACGAAACTTGAAACGCAAAACAATTTAATTTTGATTTTGGAGGACATTTTTTCTACCCTTGAAAAGCGAAAACAATGCTTCCTCCTCCTTGGGAGACTCGGAAGCAAAAATTCATTGTACGTAGTGTGAAGATGGTTACTCTGTAAGATAGTCTGGCATAATGGGGAATGGGGTATTTCGGTGGGTCGGAAATTCAGGTTTTGACCTCGAATTTGGATTCAGCACCCTTGAAAACCTATATACTCCAACTTTTAGCCCAATGATACTATAACAGGTGGTAGAAAAATTAATTAAAGAGATCACACGTTTGAAAAAAAGGCAGGCCTCCATGAACGCACACACACTACGCCGCGCGTGTGTGCGAGTAGTATTTCGTAGTATCCAAAAGATTCTCATTGGACAGCGTTACTTTATGGTTCAATCGTTAGCATTACCTACGTCTGCCATCTGTAATCGGTTGTTTTCTGTTTGCTTCGTTTGTGATTTCGACTCATCATAATTTCAGCTAGTGTATCACCCATGATTTCTTTTCTTTCTTTCGTTTTAAATATGACGGAAAAGAAGAGGAATATCAACGTTCTGGAGCCTCAATTTGAGCCTGCTACCAGTGAGAACATTCCAATCTCTTCTCTGTGCATGGATACTTTTTTCAAAGACAGTTTTGGTTACAAAGACAGCTAGCTACGGCACGATTGGCTAGCTACGTCACACCATTCAAATCTTCAACTTTCTTTAGCTTTTCTGATTTTTTAAAAACATTTTCTCGACGAACAGACCCGATTACCGTTTATCCTGAGCCATGCTCTTTTGAAAAAAAAAAAAAAAAAATTGACTGAAATAGGTACTTACCTCATTTGGCTCACAATGTTTTTATTATTTTTTTTTTCGAACGATGGTTCATTGATATGGAAGAAAACCCTATGTGCTGCTCGAAAACGCATCCAAAAAATTTTAGAGAATTTAAGGAAGATGTAAATTTTAAATATACTGGGAGTCTGTGACATGACGAGTTTTCCCTTACAACAGCAGCTCTACCTCCGATAGCGCACATGAAACAACTAGCTTACGTCTCTTTCTCCTATTTAGTTTCTACATTAGTTAGTTTTGATATTTGAATCACATTATTTGAGTGGGTCGTTTCATGTGGTCACGTGGGCGCCTGTGACTCTACCTGTTGACATTCTCTGACACTATTTGCCGAAACTCCTTTTCCCATTCCACAATCAACCCTCACCGAGTCCTACAAAGCTCTGGGGGGCCTCATTCGATCCTAAAAATTCTGTTCAATTTAAATACATTAGATATCGTGCTAGGGAATTAGAACATTTTTTACGCCGATGTTTCAACCCTTAAGGCATTTCACGAGGGCAGTGGGCAGTCCAGCTGTCTGGAATCAGCGAACTGGCGTGAATTGGAAGCCAGTAGCTGTTTACAAGTTGCCAGTCGAAAAATCGTTCAGACGAAGCCAGCAGCCAGTAGAATCAAAATATGAAACAAACTATGGATGGAGTTGCCTCCTCAAGGCTGTCCCGTGTTGAGTTGATTATCATCTTGCGGGAATTGTGCCGTGATTTCGTGCATGAGTCTTCCCAAGTGTTAAAAGAAGAACGTTCCAATTTTTTTCTCTCACTTCACTGTTTCAAAAATGAACAAATAAATAAAAAATAAACACAAGTTGTAGGCACTATAAACAAACAGCCTTGACGAACTGGATTGACAACAATCAAACAGCAATCCAGTTCGTCGTTGTTGTTTGTTTACACATTCAACTGGCCGACTGACTGGACTAGCTCCAAAAATGTGGTTCACACTAGTCCAGTGACTCGCGCCAGCTCAGATTTTCGGGGGTGGGGGGAACTGGTGTGGCCTGAAACCTACTCATGAGGGCAGTCGACTGGCGCGACTTACTCCCACTGGACTGGCATGTAACTGGAGTTCAGTGGTGTTCACATGAAGCCAGCTACTGGCGCCAGTCAACTGGACTGCCAACTGGCCTTGTGTAAACGCGGCATTAGAAGTGACTGACAATAACCAAAATCTTCAGGGCCCAACTTGACCCCGGATGTTGCCCTTATACCAAATTTCATCAAAATCCAAAATCGGTCCTTGAGAACTTTGGGGAAAATTCCGGGGATGGACATAATTTTTGGAATTCAATCATTGTATCCAAACCATCAAATTTTGAAGGGGGGGGGGGAGTCGAACATTGTCTACTCTTGCTCATTTCCAAAGGTTCATTATTGAAATGATGATGAAAAATTGATTCGTTGTTACGTCACCAATTTTCTCGAAAACTCTGAGTTGCTAAGTTTAATGGATTTCGACGGTTAGATCACCATCAGTAACGAATAAGACTGAGAGTATATCGTGAAATGCACAGCTTACTTGAGGTTTGTTTGGAGAAGCAGTCCTGAACGTTTCGGAGGGGTTTGGAGAAGCCCGGTTAAGTTTGGAGGTGTCCAAGCGCCTCCATCCCCTCCCCTTTCCAGTTCTAGTTTGGTTCTGAACTCGTTCCTGACCTTAGTCATAGGTGAAAGGGAACTCGGATCCCATTGGTCGAGAAAGTGAAAGCAAACCCAACCAGATCGATGCAGACACAGTTAAAATAGAGCTTGAGATAACTGATTTTAACAACTTTTTCTTTTCAATCTTCAATTTTTTCAATTTCTTAATTTTTTTAAAAATGAATAATTTATTGATCATTTTAATTATTGATGGTCATCTTTAATCGTTATTTAGATTTAAAATGATGAAATGATTGTTGATTCTGTGAGGCTACGCTGCCCCAGCTCCAAAGAAACAAATATTTTACCAGATTCACATCTATTCGCGTTTAGATACGTCTGAGATGTATGATTCAAATATGTACCTATTTTTCTGGCTGAATTCCTGAAATTTGACCAATTGCAATACTTTCTTGTTAGAAGTGAGGAAAAGTTTCAACCTATTTTTGATTTTTCATACCGTGCTTATGCAGCCCTGCTTCAAGAAACAGGTATTTGACCAGGTTTGAATAATAAATGCACAGATATCTTTCTATGGAGTACTCTACTGTAAAACAGAAGATTTTCTTTATTTGAACTTTGACCAGATGGCTGCGAGCTCGATGCCGGTAGATTGAGAAGTTCAATGATGAAAAATTTCAAGGGAGGGGATCTCAGGAGGTTGTAGATTGTTCCTCATCAGTCACCTCCAGACTGGTGATTTCTCAGCGTCAACCCGTCCTCAGCATTTAGACTCTCGTGCCCCGCTATTATCCCTTTTATGAGATTAAACGAGTCACTTTGTCGTAAAGGAGAAGAATGGCGCATCTGGGAATCTAATAACTCGACGGAAGGCATTAACTCAATTGGTTGCCTAGGCGCGAGGAGAAGGATCGGTTAGCATAAACGGCTGGAGTTGGGCAATTCAACTCCTAGCATCCGCTCCTTTTTATCTACTTGAACCCTTGCTTAGCTCATCGCCAAATATAAATATTCGTCGTTGTATGACACTAATAGAGTAGATGTCCTGTTCTATTATGTTTGAAATTGATTCGTCATTCAGCACTAGTATATTCCTTTATAGGTACCTAATAGTTTCTTTTTATCCTTCGCCGGATGGAAGCATCAGAGCCATCTCCTTCCTGGCAGCCCAATTGCCGGGGGGCGTCAGGTGAGAATATTCGTCAGGACTCTTCCTTTGAACTTGGCCAGTCAAAGGAATAAACAATAATGTTCAACGTTGAACATTATTACACACAGGTTTATTTTTTATGTGTAGATGAAGCTCCTTCTAAGAATACAGATTCGCCCTTGTCACTAACTAGCAACTATGTTTGAAGCTTCATAATCGAGTTTATTTAGATGAAATGAACGCTTCACACTCCATTCGGAAACATGAAGAATTCCTTCATTAAGAAATTTGATTACTGGATGCTAAAGAATGGAAATTACTGGAAGAAAGAAACGAACAGCGGTCGCGTTTTGGTTTAGCTCAGCCGTTCCCAAACTGGGCGTCCGCGAGGTAACTTGCGTCTCGCGAAGTTATCACAGAATATGGGTCATTTCAAAATTTGGGGTTATTTTGTCCTCGAACTTTTCCATAAATTGTTGTTGAAGTTTTTATGTTTTTTCTCCTGTAAACGTCCTTTGTTTTGGCCACTGAGGCAGATCCTGAAGTGGGCGCACACTTTATCAAGTAGTTTCAAATTTATAGAATTTTGAATTTTTTTCCATAATTTCGACTTTGTAGGGAGAGAAAACCAAGTGTGAGTTGAACTCATGTTGTACCTTTTTATTCCTTCAAAATACGAGAATCTTAGTTTAGGAGTCTCTTTTACTTATCGCAATCACAGTCCGAAGCTATAATCTAGGTACATCAGAATTATCAGATTCTTCAAGTCTTTCAATCAGTCTAATCTTTCGTAAAATGTGGGTTAATGAAAAGTCAGAATTATATGACCCAGCGGTGTAAATAGTTCAGGTAACTCTTAAAAATGTAAACGGCTTTGAAAAAAAACTTCTCTCCCTGCAATTCCATCTCTCTTCCTACAAACCAGCCTCTTCCCAGAAGTTGTAGGTAGAGAGGTTGTAGGGAGAGAGATTTGTGAGGTTATCACTCTCTACTGGCCTAACCATTATTGATTCTGAACGTTAGAAAAAATACATAACACTATGGCATTCATAATTGTAATTTGAGTTTAATTAAACTTAGTTGAACACTTACCCTGATGAGTGAGGTGGTTGTAGGGAGAGAGAAAGTATTTACCTACTCTCAAAGCTTCAACACTTCACAACATAATCCACACAACTGGGAGCTTGGAAATTCAACAAACTTCAGTAGCTTCGGAAGCCATCTTGCAGCAGTGTTCACTTTTGTTTTTCATGACACAAAATAATCGTTTTCCAGGAGTGGGCGGGCATTTCAAAAAAATTGTAGGGAGAGAGAATAAAACCTTGTGACAGCATCAAAACATAGCAAAAACCCTTCCAATTCATGGAATTTTCGTTCGTTTCTAATTTATTCCTGAAGAGGAGAGTATCCTGGACCAATAACATTTTTTACCTAAATTAAATGATTAATATAGAGTTCTCCAAAAATTTTCAAAGTTCCCAACCTACCCTTTGTGACAGGTGTAGGGAGAGAGAATTGGGATCATTAATGATTTTTAATTATCTGAGTTAATTGATTAGTGAAATTCATTCTATGTGATCTTTGTAGACACCAACCTGCTGTAACTCCCTGAAAAAATTCTGAATTTTCAAGACAAATAGAGTGTTCACAAAAGCTGCGTGACAAGAAATAACCCCAAATTTTGAAATGACCCATATTGTTGTTGATACTGGAATCAAAATAATAAAACACTTGTCAAATTTCCAAGATTTCATTTTATGTTTTTGACAATGTCAAAGGAAATCCGTCTCATTTCACTATCCGAGGGAGCTGACATTGCTTCGTTTATTTTTCCCTTTTAGATTGCTTCCCAAAGAATCTCTTATGTAGTGTCAACTTTTTTTTTCTTAAAGTAGAGGCTTTGACCTATATTAGGTTGATCGTAAAGCACATTGATTTGGTCATAATTTTCTGCGTTTACTTGCACATCTTCTACATATAAACAACAACGCATATAATACAGCATGAAGCGATACTTTTCAAAGAGCTGACCTTTCTGCCCTTGAACGTTCATCATTAATTTTTGCGATTCACACGTAGATAAGTTGGTGCCGAGAAACGCACCTAAACTTGGAACTTACCCAATTTTGAGGGGGTCTTCAATTTTTTCTTTCCGGATTCCAAAGGTCCATCCAAATGTACAACCTACTAACTTGTAGTGGAATTGTGGAAGTTTGAAATTTGCGCGAATCGAATGATAATGGCCGTTTAGAACGAAATTTTGCTAGCAATACTTTCGTTAAAATTTCCACAGGCGCTATTGTTCACCATAATGATCCATTCTGCTTGACTCGTCACTCCAAAACCCAAAAATTCAATAACAGTTTTGTTGTCCCAATTTAATAAGGCAGAGAACTAGAACCGTCAAATTTTGAAAAAAGTGTTAAAAACGAGGTACAGCCTACTTTTCACAAATGCCGCTAGACCGCAGCAATGGCTGCTCGTCCTTCGGCGGCGAGACGCAAGTCCGCGAGGTATGGCTGAGGGGTCTGCAAGATACACAAAATAAATATATATTTGCAGCTTCTGAACGTTGACTTCTGCGTTTGGCTTCATTTGACAACTAACGCTAGCACACTCTAGTTTGGCTTTATGCATTTCAGAGATGTTACATCTACCCCTACAGTAGGGGTGTGTCGGTCCACATATTTGCGTGGAACGGTTCCAACGGTTACAGTGACAAATGTGTAACCGTTCCAAATTATCGGTGCAATTCCATTACCAGTACTGCTTACTGAACAGGATCTTCCATAACTGGGTGACTAATTATTCTGATAGACTGACTTACAGGGTTCGGGTTTACTGGAGGATGTTTCCGGGCCATATGTTTTTTTCAAATTAGAAGTTGATGATTTGTAGCTAACAAGATTTTTACAAATGTAACACTGCCAATGTTCCATCAATTTGCTCGAAGTATTCCCATATTTCACTTTTTGTTACAAGGCCGGAAAACTTGGAATCACGAAAAGAAGCCATAGTTATGGAAGATTGTTGTTTTAAATACAGGAATAAAAATAAGTAAGAATAAAATCAGAATGATACACTTTTTGCTTCCGAGTCTACCACGGTAGCGGAAGCTTTGTTTTCACTTTTCAAGGATGAAAAAAAAAGTTCTCCAAAATCAAAATTTCCTCTCGCGTTTTGCGTTTTAGACCTTTCTGAACAATTTTGGTTCTGTGTCTGTCCGTCTGTCATGAATTCCTTGTAACGCGCATAACTATACGAAGTTATTGTCCGATTTCTATGAAATTTTCAGGGATTGTGCGGGTTGGTGTGTAGACGGTCCCCTATGAAAATCATCATCCTCGGACTGATAGAAGCGACTGCGCATGCGCAAACGTGAATTCCTTGTAACGGCCATAACTTCTACATTTTCCATCCGATTTCAATGAAATTTTCAGGAATGTTACAGATTAGTATTTAGATAGTCCCCTATGAAAATCGCCACCTTCGGACTGATAGTAGCTACTGCGCATGCGCAAACGTGAATTTCCTTGTAACGGCCATAACTTCTACATTTTCCACTCGATTTCGATGAAAATTTCAGGGATTATGTGGATTACGTTGCAGATGGTCCCCTATGAAAATCATCGTCCCCGGACTGATAGAAGCGACTGCGCATGCGCAAACGTGAATTCCTTGTAACGGCCATAACTTCCACATTTTCAATCCGATTTCAATGAAATTCTCAGGGATGTTACAGATAAGTATTTAGATGATCCCCTATGAAAATCACCACCTTCGGACTGATAGTAGCCATCGCGCATGCGCAAACGTGAATTTCCTTGTAACTGATGTGGAGCAGCAGCCTGCCATTCAGTATCCCTCCCCCGGGACCTCCGGTCTTCTTGCCGATCTGAAGACCGAAGTCTTGAGGCTCGGGGGGCAGGTAGGTCGTATTGAAGGCTATGAAAGCACCTACCTGCGGGATCTGGTGAGGCGGGCTGCTGAAGGGCTGGATAACCTGGAAGATGAGGTGGCAGCCTATTTAGGGAGAATCTTCCCGCGGGTTGGGGATGTGACCGTGACGCAGCACCAGGGGGGACCTCCTCCCAGAGTGGTGTTGCGTGGAGGTCGCAGAGCAGCTAAACAAGCGAGACGGCGGGAGTACCACCGGGTTCAGAGTTTGTGGAGGAAGCACCCGGCGCGTGTGGCTGCGGAGGTACTGGAGGAGCCTGGGGAAAATCAAGTTCAACCCCCTCTCCAGGAGTTTGTGGATTTCTGGGAGCCACTTCTGAGTGCTCCCAGTCACGACCCTGGGGAGTGTGTGGTTCCCCCAGTCTCCACCAGGGATTCCTTGCGCAGCATAATGTGCTCACCGGTGCTGTCTGACGAGGCACACAAGTGCCGTGTCAAGAACTCCACTTCCGCTGGACCCGATGGTGTTTCTGCCCGACGCTGGAATAAAGCACCAAAAACGATTAAGCTGCTCATCCTCAACCTGCTCCTCCTTGCAGGAAGACCCCCGAAAGCGTTAACCCGTACCCGGACCGTGTTTATCCCCAAGAAAGGGGGAAGTGGGCCTGGAGGCTATCGACCGATCTCTGTGTCCTCGGTAGTCTTCCGCCACTTCCAAAAAGTACTGGCATCTCGCCTCCAGGTGGCTGGTGTCATTGGTGATGTCCAGAGAGCGTTCCGGTCAGCAGATGGCACAGCGGAGAACCTTACAGTTCTCCAAACTGTCATCTCGCTGGCCCGTATTAAACGCCGGCAATTACATCTCGCCGCTCTGGACGTCGCTAAGGCCTTTGACACAGTCAGTCACCTTGCCCTGACCGATTGCCTTCGTGGTGTCGGGGCCCCATCTCGGTTAATCGAGTATGTGGCCTGTCTGTACCAGGAAGGCGTGACGGTCCTCGAGGCAGGAGGTGAGGTATCAGGGGATATACGGATCAGGCGTGGGGTACGCCAGGGGGATCCCCTATCGCCACTCCTCTTCAACCTGGTCGTGGATACGGCCTTGGGTAAGCTGCCCACTGAAGTAGGGTTTGATCTCGCCCCTGGGGTGCGAGTAGGAGCATTGGCATTTGCCGATGATGTTATCCTACTCGCAGAAACCCGTGAGGGCTTGCAGATCGCCCTCAATGCATTTGCTAAGCAGCTAGCCAGGTGTGGACTTGTGGTTAACCCCGATAAGTGTGGGTCGGTCTCCTTGGTCCCGTCGGGTCGCCAGCATAAGGTGAAAGTTGTGGATGGGGGTTTTGTCGTAGGACAATCCCCCATTCCATCTCGATCCGTGCTGGAGGTTTGGCGGTACCTTGGAGTCGACTTCATGGGGGTGGCCACCATTACTACCAGCCGTGTGGACCTTGGTAGAGCGCTAGCTCGCGTTACCAAGGCTCCATTGAAGCCACAGCAGAAGCTGCGCCTCCTCCGCACGTACTTACTGCCAAAGCTAACCTATGGGTTAGTCTTTGGCAGGCTTACGGCGGGGAGGCTGCAACAATTAGATCGAGAAGTTCGCTCTGCTGTGCGCTCTTGGCTGAAGTTCCCTCCTGGTGTCCCAAGTGCCTATTTTCACGCACCGGTCAAATCCGGTGGGCTTGGCATTGTGTCTCTCTCGGCATGTATCCCTTCACTGCGCCGCCGGCGCCTGCTAGCCCTTCAGGGGTCGAGCTGGGAGGTCGCCCGTGCGGCTGCTGATCTTGATTTTGTCAGGCAGCAGTTAGCATGGTGCGACCGAGCAACACCATCTGCTCCAAAACCCAGTTCGTCTGCTGAGTTCGCTGCTGCGCTGCATGAATCGGTGGATGGTAAAGAACTCCGACAGTGCTCCGAAAGCCTCGTCTCATCCCAATGGGTAGATTGGGCTTCGGAGGGCATTGGGGCCCGCGACTACCGACACTTTCACGCCATCCGCGTGGCATCTTTGCCAACTGCGGTGCGGTGTTCGAGAGGTAGTCGCGGGACAACGCTACCCCTTTGCCGTGCCTGTCGGAGTGGAAATGAACACCTGTATCATGTGGTGCAGCAGTGTCCACGAACTCATGGGGGCCGCATCCTACGTCATGATGCGGTCGCCAAGCAGATAGCAGGTGCATTGTCATCTAGCGGCTGGGATGTTGAGAGAGAGAGATTGTATCACATGCCAAGTGACCAGGGTAAGAAGCCCGACATTGTTGCTGTCAAGCCCGACCAGTCTTGCATTATCCTGGATGTCCAAGTTGTCAATGGCAGCTTGGACATGGAGCAGACTTGGCGGGCCAAGATAAGGAAATATGACACAAATGATTTACGGCAAGCAGTGTCGGAGCTAAAAGGAGTGGCACCCAACAACATCAGGGTGATGGCTGCAACCTTGTCGTGGCGCGGTGTGTGGTGCGGGAAAAGTGCCACGGAGTTGCGCGAGTTGGGCATCTCAGTAGGCGTACTCCGTGGTATCACCACCCGTGTCCTGCTCGGCTCATATTTGAACTGGTGGTCGTTTTATAGAGGCACTTCCCTTCATCCTTCTCTCCCACCCCCACCTTCCTCATCTTCCCTCATCCCTAGGGCCGGCGTCGGGTGAGTCCTGGGCGTCCTCCCCATTATTTTATTTATTTATTTATTTTATTTTTATGGCGTGCCCCCTCCGTCAAAAAAGACATTTTGTCTTTGAGGGGAGATTTAAAAAAAAAAAAAAAAAAAAAAAAAAAAAAAAAAAAAAACGGCCATAATTTCTACATTTTCCATCCGATTTCAATGAAATTTTCAAGGATGTTACAGAGTAGGTAGTGTTTAGATGGTCCCCTATGAAAATCACAGAGAATTGTTTTTCATAGAGGGATTCATTCATAGAGGGATGGTCTCCTGTGAGAATCTCAATCCTTATTAATTGCAGATCATCGGTAGCTCAGAGGATAAAGTCCTAATTTGGGCTCCTAAGGTCGCGGGTTCGAAACCCAGCCGAGGCTATGTATTTTTTTGATCCAATCACATACACCTACTCACTTAATTTTTCATCCGAATTTGATGAAATTTTCTAGGATTGTCCAGATTAGCGTGTAGATGGTCCCCTATGAGGGTAGTGAAAGGTACTTAGAGATTGGTGTTTTGAGATTAACTACTATGCATCGGAACATGTATACAATCGGGTTATGGATACGAGGAAGCTATGTGCCACATCCACTTGGCAGACGTTTTTTTGGTTAAATCAAAGGTCGAACCACTATTTTTCGTTTTAATCAAAGGTCGAAACACTTTTTTCGTTTTAATCAAAGACCTCGGAATTGTTGTTGTTGCAGGTTTGCACTGATTTTTCCATGGAACACCACGAAAATTCCATTTTCTCACTTCCGTCACTCTAGTACGTCATTGTAGTACCTTGATGAAGGGGTCCTTGGACAAATTTAGTTGGGAACCGCTGGTTTAGCTAATTCAATTTTCTGAATGGTGGTGAGATACTGAGGGTGGATGGATATTTCAAGCTTTGCCATGCTTTACTTGACCTTTCTCGATCGCGGCAAGGGGAGTAGAATCAAGTGGAGGGACCCCTCTTGAATAGCCGACGGCTCAAGCCGTCGTAGTCAGTAGGTGGAAGCTCTGAGCCAGACTATCCTCTCTAGAACTTCGTGTTCTAACCTAAAACCTCTCCAAATTTATATTGATCAGTTTAAGGTTCAACCCCTTTTGAGTTATTATCAGATCGCTTGTGCAGGGCTCGCCCTGGTAACACCTATTGAGTAGTACCTCAACCTAAATAGCTTGCTTGTGCAGGGAAATTCTCCCTGGTAACACCTGCTATTCCTCTCCAACTCCACTATAAATCACTCGCTTGTGTGTGGAAATTCTACCGTAGCACTTGTGATTTGTATGTACAAACCTCCTTCCAAATTTTCGAACCAAATTTAAACAAATTCCAAAGCTAGTACCTATTTGGAAACGCAATTGAGTAAAGATCGAAGCAATAGTTCTTTTACAAACATGAAAAAAAGATGGGCTCAAGCACCCACTGGGTTGTTGTACTGAGTTGAAATAAATAACTCAAATACTTAACGTCAAATTACTTGGATTAAATACAATAAAATTAAAGGACAACAGTCTTCGTACCCGCAAATCTGCCAGAAACCATCTCAATCATGGCGTGAGTCCCTTGATTAATAATAGGAACATTCATCTCCAGATTTAGACTCATCAAGATACATACCGCAATGATCATGAATCAAAATGACAAGACGGCAAACGAGTGCGCACGCCAAGTTGGGTCGTTGGGCATTCAAATAGGCCTACTTCATTTGAATATCAAACAGCTTGACCAACAAGTGCATTGCACGCCGGAAAAAAAAGCTCAATAGAAGAGTGTCTGGTTTTTTATGTCTTAGCGCCTATAGTCGACTAGACCTGTGACTCACCTCTGCAAATAGTTATTTTCTCCCATGAATAGCTTCAGTTTTAATGCCTGCTGTTGGGTAATCAATAATATAGCATGAATCCTGTATTTAAATAATTGTTTTCTTACATCGAAGTAGGTACTCGAAATGCCAATTTCCCACAAAATGTCTTTATGTGTGACCCTTGAGAGTGAAATTTGACCAACCAGAACATCAGAAGTCCCTTGGTGGGTGGTCGGTAGGTGTCTACCTACTTAGAACTGGAGGAAATTATAGGACTCTAGGTTTTCTATTTCTAGCATAACTTAGCTTCAGCAGCAGCTAAGGGTACCTTGGTCAGAGCCGGAGTCAATTTCTGGTGATCCGTCTTCACCTGGTCTGTGTGAGGCATCTCTTCATCCTTTGTAGATAGTGAATGCGATCTCTGGCATTACTGGTTTAAACTGCTTGAGGATGCCATGAAATCTTTTGTTGCCGGATTCTCGCTCACATGATGGTTTGACCTCCATGCCTTTTATCTCCCTTACTATCGATCTGCAGCTGCCAACAATCTCAAGAATCTTCCCAGACCGAGGACCAATTGCCAACCAGGATCCCTTTTCTTCATCCCTGAGGTATCTCGTTCAAGCCTGTGTTCATCCTCCACTCACTTGCTACGGGCTTTTGGCAATCACGTTCCAAGGATCCTGGTTGCGGGCGTCAAAATTTATTTCTTCTTATCTGCGTGCCCCGACTGCAACTGGGGTGTAATCGACATATCTCTGCATTTTACTGTTCAATGTTCTATGCTGACTAAACCTCGCCTCTTTGTTGCCATTTTAAGGGCAAGGGAGGACGCAAGCCATGTCCTCCATTGGAAGCAATGCCGAGCGATTAAGCGATCAAGATATGAGAGGCGACTTCGAAATGCGACATACGACTGGGGTCTCCCCAATAATGAATCGGATTATTTCTTCTTAACCCTGGAAGCGTTCGTCTAAAACGTCGTTCTTTGGAACGGCATGGTCATGAAACCTGGGGTAACCTTTAGGTTACCGGTTACCTTGGTTTCGAACGGGCCCTAAGTTGGTTTCAGTGTCATAACTCTTGTCTCAAATGCTCATTATTTGTACTACAATGGTCAATTTCATAATATAAAAAGAAAAATCTACAGCATTTCAAGGTTTTATCTATAACATCTTGAAAATGCATTCATAACCGGTTTGTGAGTCTTCATTTTGAAAATATTACTTTCGCAAATCAGAGTAATACATTCTACAACTGCTAATTTTCGGGTGTACCAAATTATAAACATACCTATTTTAGATATATCTTTATGGCTTCTGTCGTGAGATCCGTCTTAACTATATGCACGACCACGAAACGAGAGAAATAATTGGCTATCACTATGTACGACTTGTTGGCGATTTTAAAACGATCCATTCCAATCGTACTCCAGGGTCTTTCAAGCAATTCTGACGTCAGTGGAGGGTCGCTTTTCTGTTCTCTTTGCTCACTAGCTCTCATTTCATCTAGATAACTTTTCTTCGATCATGTAAGTAATTCCTCCACTGAAAACATTCGTTTGCTCTCAATAATGACATCTCCTTTCCTCCGTGTCCTTCGTGAATTCTGCTCAAGGCATCTTCTTGCAAAGCTGTTGGTACCACTTCTCCCGCTGTTTAATCATGAGAAATTATCCTCTTTTGCCCACAAATTATTTTAACATGTTTGGTAGGGACGGAATATCCATTCAAATTTCTGTGGCCAACCTTCCTATGTTTAGATACTATCATAATTCAATCATGACAGAACGAAAACAAAACATGGTTTCACCAAACTGCCCTAACCACTGATCATTGTTTACCGAGTCGTTGATTTGATGCGTATTTTAATTTACAAATTTAGCAAAGCAGAGTGAGTTATTGTAAAAAATTTCATACAACGATATTTACCAATTTTCAACTATTCTTGAACTGCGATAATTTTAGATGTTTCTTCGTAGAAACCTAAGCCACAAGTATTGCTCTAATCGTTTTACTGGATTTCTCTGTCAAGGTAATAACGATTTAGGTGCAATTTGTCTTTTAGAGGAAACCACACTTTGTAAACTGACCCAATCGCAATAACCTCTCATAACTCTTCACATTCATAATATACGAGAAACCTGCTAACTACTCAAGTCTTTAACATCCAGAAGTAGTTTTGGAATGTTCCAAAATGAAGTTCGGGCCTCTCCTGGACCCCCGGATACTTTGCGCTTAGAGCCTACGGCTAAAATTCAAGAAACATGAAACATGCTTTAGCCGCGCTTTTTTATTCTGTTTAATTTTATTTCATATTGTTTGGGAGAATGCGATCAGACCAATTCTGCTAATTCGATGGCCTTTTAAAAAATTAGTCTTCAGATAGGAAGGTATTTTATAGTTGTATTGAGATTACAACTCATCGCATTGGTTACATCACGTTACACGATCCTTAGTTAGTTCCGTATCAACGACTAGGCAAAATTTCGTGACTCGAAAGCTAAAGACTCGAAGGCTAAAGCATGTTCCATGCTAAAAATTGTCAAATCTTCTCTTATCAAGAATAAAAGTAGAGACCATTGCAATACCTTCATTTTTTTTCTTCTCTAAAATCCTCTTTGTAAAAACTTGCTTATAAATGCTAGAATTGTGTGAATGATTATCCTACTAAAACAATTTTGCTTCCGAGTCTACCAAGGTAGCGGAAGCCTTGTTTTTACTTTTCAAGGATTAAAAAAAAAGTTCTCCAAAATCAAAATTTTCACTCGCGTTTTGCGTTTTAGACCTTCCTGAACAATTTTGGTTCCGTCTCTGACGGTCTGTATGTCTGTCTGTCTGTGTGTCTGTCATGAAATCCTTGTTACGGCCATAACTATAAGAAGTTATTGTCCGATTTCTATGAAATTTTCAGGGATTATACGGGTTGGTGTGCAGACGGTCCCCTATGAAAATTATCATCCCCGGACTGATGGAAGCGACTGCGCATGCGCAAACGTGAATTTCTTGTAACGGCCATAACTTCTACATTTTCATCCGATTCCAATGAAATTTTCAGGGATGTTAGAAATTTGATCCAATTTTTATCAATGCTGAGGAATGTGATGGGTATCAGTGTATCCTGGGATTGACGGTCTTCCAGAAATGGATTGTTTTGTCTCCCAATTTTGATCAATGCTGAGGTATGTGATGGGTATCAGTGTAACCTGGGATTGACGGTCTTCCAGAAATGAAACGTTTTAACTAATCACTCCTTCGTCATTTCATAATTTAATAATCAAATATATTTTCACCATTTTCGTGTTATGCTTCTGCACAACAATAACCAAACTATATTCCACATTATACGCTAATCTACAACTCCGAACTGATAATTGAATTTATGATTGAGAAAATTGATTGAATACATATTTTTAATGACGTATACAGTGGTTACGGTGACGAGGAAGCTATGTGCCACACCCACTTGGCAGACTTTTTTTTTCGTAATAGGTTGTTTTGAAAAAAAAAAATCAAATATTAGTTTCTCTTTGCCTAGCTGAGGAAGGACTTGCACTGAGCAATGATCTATAGGCCCTTCTCGAGTAGCTATTTATCTGTATCTTTTACTACTGGACTACAGAATTTATATCTGTGTACCCTACCTTAGTTATTTAAAAAATTGCAAATCATCTACGCATAGAGATCTTTCTGTTCTCTGAATTACATATCTATGTCAAGATTGGCAGTGACACATCCTACGAAAAGCTAGCTGGAAAATAATGCTTGGTTATTCATTGACCAAACTATGATAATTGCGGTGGAATCGTCAGTTCAAGGCCGGCACGCGAATCAATCTTGAAAGATGAGTTACGATTGCAATGGGAAAACAGACTGCAGTCCGGTTCCACAGACATCTGACACGCCAAGATAATCGTTTTTTCAATCGAGCTCGTCTGTGGATTTCTCAGAAAGCACAGGGTTCGCGTGATGAAGCGATTGCGAGAGGAAGAAATACCAGTGAATGACTGCTGAGCTCAGCTTGTTGGTCCGGCGACGTAAAAGCGGATGTGGGTTTACCTGCTGATCTCTTCCTGAACTTCCTCGTGGTTAAGAGGCCAACTAAGCAGCAAGGTTTGAAAAATATCTGCTTACGATGGTCTGTATGGTTTCACTCAAACGAAATTGGAACGAAGACAGATATTACAGGTTGGGTTAAAATCTCCGGAAGAATGGAGGACACAGATACAATTATTCCACGTTAAATTATTTATATAAGCAATTCACATAAATATGCATAAAACAGTGTTTCGTTAATAACAATTTTACCACATCAAGAAGAATCTGGATTCCTGACCTAGCCATCCCGCTACGTAGTTCTTTCTCTACGTTTGTCAGATAATGTGTTAATATCATGCTATGGTGTTGAGTTTAGGTGTCCCTGAACTGAGCTCGATTCACTTTAGAAGTATATTGAGATGGTGGTAATAATTGGTTGGGTACATATCTATAAGCTAGTTTAAGTAGGTACCAATTGGAAACACTTTTAGTAGCTACAACTAAATCCGTATCGTGTTCTACAACTAATTTCAAACAAAATTATTATAGAGGCTGAGAAGACGGGAAGTTTAACGCTCTCTCCAATGGTGTACCTACTCAGTTTTGGTTTTACTCTTCATATTTAGGGAGTTATTATGAGCTTTTCAGTTACCAAAGGTAGGCAACCGAAAACGAAAAAACTCAGATTTTTAATGATAAAAAACTATGAGAAATTAGTTGTAGAACAAGTGGACGAAGTTTTGCGCATATCACGTGAGACACCCTGTATAAAATTTTGCCTGATTTAACTGGTTGTTCTATGGTGGTTTAAGTTATCCATTCCATACTGTGAGAGCCTTGCGCCTCTTGGACGAGTCTTTGCAGCGGTCGTTGCTAGTTCTGAGTCCTCGTAGATAAATGGAATGCTTGTTCCAGCTTCTCCATGGCTTTTAGAGGTCCTCTTCCTGGTTCTTTTCCTCGTCAAATTATGTATTTCTTTCGACTTTAATATCATGATTTCACCTTAAGGGGGTCTCAGTCGGTCGCCGTTCGTTCCTCGTTCAGGGGTCAAAAACTTGAAACTTTTACCTAAATTTGAAATTTTAAAGGATTTTAGAAATTCATTAGTGCACGGCCCCAGGGGATTGAAACACAGAAATACTGCCGCTGGAATCATCAAAATCGAACAATAATTGCCAGAGAAATATAGGAAAAATTGCTTATTCAGTTTGGTTTTTCCCATATTTCTCTGGCAATAATTGTTCGATTTTGATGATTCCGACGGCAATATTTCAGTGTTTCAATTCCCTAGGGCTGTGCGCTAATGCATTTCTAAAATCCTTCAAAATTTCAAATATAGGTACAACTTTTCATGTTTTTGTCCCATCAATTTCGCGAAATACTGACCCAGAACCAGGAACGGAAGGCGACCGAGACCCCCTTAAACAAAATTTAAATTGGACCACCATTCACAGAATCCAACTAACTAGATCCCCCAAAGCGATGAGTCCACATCGGGTGGAGCGACCTTAGCATAGCGGCCTGAGTGGGCGGCAGCTGGACCGTTCGAACGTCCCACGTCTGTCCCTCCTCAGCTGGAAACCTTTTAAGGTGAAGCTCAACAATATTATTTACCTACGTCACTCGTCCTTTTTAAAAAGAAGAAAAAATTATTTTATGTGTCTCCTTCTACAGTCCGACTTGGACGAAGTGAATCTTGGCAACGCCCTGCGAAATAACTGTGCACTTCAGACTAAGTGCTCTACTGTTACTTCGTTAGGCGCTCACTTCGGATTGTTGTTTTTCATGATGCTTCGTGAACTATTGGATAAAGGGGACGACGGGGTCTAGTATGATTCTGAGATAAGAGATGGCGCTAGTGTTTCTCCAAACTTACTTCCAGCTATTCTAAAACTGCTCTGGAATCCCCACTTTGCTACTGTAGTGGGTACGATTCAAGGGAAAATACAGCAGCTGTATCACCTTTTAACAAGCGATGTCGTTCCTCTTCATATTCAGCGCCTCACCTACCTCTCCTTACTGTGACCAGTTTGGTTGTATGTATCCTAAATATGGTGCTCTGCAACTGACACCCAAATTGAAAAAACACAGACGCTCCAAAATAGAACTCCACGCTTATTGACGGGTGCCCCCTGGTTTGTTCGCAACGCGTCCTTGCACTCGGACTTGAACATACCAGTTGTTGCTTAAGTGCTTTCTGAATCCTATAACAAAATTGCAGACCGCTTGATTAATTGTCATTTCAATTATTGGCGAACCAAGAAACCAACGCAGAATCAAGTCCACAACTTTTTCAATTGCTGGAATGGCTCTGAGTGTTTCGGAACACACTAGAACTCGCTCTTCTTCCAAGATGGCTAGTGTCAATGACTTATGAATTGCATAGACTCGGCGGAGAATATGGAGTGGAAATTTGTGAGCGCCAGAATCGACTGAGACAGCAGATCCGATCTCTGTGGACGTTTTTGAACCATCACAATATGAAATAGTGCAGGGTAACACATTAGTAATAATCTCAAAGGAAGAATTTCGTGAATGAGAGACAAAAGATTGGTGGAACAGAGCAAGTGCTTCCAATGACAAATTCTGGAAGAGTCAAAGAATGAGAAAGCAAATCCGAACGGATTGAATCAAAAGATGTATGCTGGCCAACCTTGCATGGGGAGGGGTGGCCACAGAGCCAGTTATGAGAGAGGCAGCTAATGGTCAACCAGCACTGATCGCTGACATTCAGGCCAATGGTGTCTGGGACAGTGGGAGGGTGGCGTTCTTCGACAACCGCATTATCAATGCCGACGCCCCTTCCTACTGCACCAGAGAATGATCAGCAGTATCGCAGCAAGCTGCTCGCGAAAAACACAGAAAGTACGACCAAGCAGCTGAAGATGTTCGTGGCTCGTTCACACCAAAGTGGGGAAGAGATAAGCGGCTTTCTGAAAGTTAAAGTTCAGATAGCAGTGTTGAGAGCTGTATCCATGAGACTAAGGGGGACCAGAAAAAACGTCTGCCAAGTGGGTGTGGCACATAGCTTCCTCGTATCCATAACCCGATTATATAGATGACCAGATGCATAGTAGTTACTCTCGAAATATCAATCTCTAAGTACCTTCCACTACCCTCATAGGGAACCATCTACACGCTAATCTGGACAATCCTAGAAAATTTCATCAAATTCGGATGAAAAATTAGGTGAGTGGATATGTTTTTGGATCAAAAAATACTTAGCCTCGGCTGGGATTCGAACCCGCGACCCCTGGGGGACAGTGGAAGTTATGGCTGTTACAAGGAATTTACGTTTGCGCATGCGCAGTCGCTTCTATCGGTCCGGGGATGATGATTTTCATAGGGGATCATCTACAACCTAATCCACATAAACTCTGAAAATTTCATTGAAATCGGGTAGAAAATTTGGAAGTTATGGCCATTAAAAGGAAATTCACGTTTGCGCATGCGGAGTGGCTACTATCAGTCCGAAGTTGACGATATTCATAGGGGACCATCTACATGCTAATCTGTAGCATCCCTGAAAATTTCATTGAAATCGGATGGAAAATGTAGAAGTTATGGCCGTTACAAGGAATTCACGTTTGCGCATGCGCAGTCGCTTCTATCAGTCCGGGGATAATGATTTTCATAGGGGACCGTCTACACACCAACCCGCACAATCCCTGAAAATTTCATAGAAATCGGACAATAACTTCGTATAGTTATGCGCGTTACAAGGAATTCATGACAGACACACAGACAGACAGACAGACAGACAGACAGACAGACAGACAGACAGACACACAGACACGGAACCAAAATTGTTCAGAAAGGTCTAAAACGCAAAACGCGAGTGGAAATTTTGATTTTGGAGAACTTTTTTTTTCGTCCTTGAAAAGTGAAAACAAAGCTTCCGCTACCTTGGTAGACTCGGAAGCAAAAAAGAAGTCTGGGGACAGAAGACGGATCAATCCTGCCACTCCTTCGAGACTGAAGGACGAGAGAAGCCAAGGAACTTCAGGGTACAATACTTGTCCAACGTCTTCGAAAATCGGCTCAACTTTAAGATCCACTCCGCCCCCAAATCATCAATAAATATTTGTTTCAGCTAAAAAAAAAAAAGATGTATTTAGGTAAGAAGGTGAGCCCGCTGGAAGTAGAAGTAATTGAATTTCTTGAGAGGGATGTTGTGGAGAGGCTGCATGTCTTAGCGCCAGTATGTCTGTAAGGGGTACAAGCTGAAACGTCTTGAAGCCTAAGTGCTATACGTTAAGTATTTATACATGAATGAATCAGTTGTTTGCCATCATAACTGACGAGTAGCTCAGTTTAGAAAGTGATGTTGAAAAACATGTTTTTGTCAACTATTCAACAGAAAACTTTGTATTTTTAGACGGGTATGTCAAAGAATCATCACAGAAAGAAAGAACAACTTCTTCGATATTCCACTCTTAGGACTATTTTGCCTACAGGCAGAATCAAGATTCGATAAAACGTGTAAAGGCAGAGCGATATTGGCTGTATATTTATTAGGTAGGTAATGGATGGGTTCGGAGAATTTCGCCAGCTTTGGAGAAGACCTTCTCACCACATCCTTGATCGTGAACTGCTCATTACCGTGTCTTGGCAAATTGGAATTTCGGATTCGGAGAAATCCTCTAGAAAGTTGTTCGCTCAACTCGACTGACTATTTCCATTATATAACAAAATACAGTATGCCCCAAGGATATCAGTGCTACTTATCAAATTTTTCAATAAATTATTTAAATAATGTAGGTATTCTTTATAATCGTAAATTGGGTACCTATTATGATTTATGAATGACTTTTCCAATCCTCAACTATTTCACAACCAAACTCAGATCAACCAAATCCTAAATTATTATCAGAGATACGAATTTTGATGAATTTTTCCAATTTCTATTCCTCAACTATTTCACAACCAAACTCAGATCAACCAAATCCTAAATTAATATCAGAAATACGGATTTTGATAATTTTTCCAATTTCCATTCCTCAACTATTTCACAACCAAACTCAGATCAACCAAATCCTAAATCAATATCAGAAATACGAATTTTGATGAATTTTTCCAATTTGATTTCATGACTATATTAATTTTTATCGCCGGCAGAGTTCATGGGACTCGGTGCACCGGACTTACAGGTACATCTCCCTTCTACCGTTTAACCTCTTAACAATTCTGTAAAATTGCAAATAATTCCCAAAGATCCCGTATCTTCGCAAAATTCAAAAAATGAAGAGTTTGGTTGTTCAGAAAAGTTATACTGTGTATAAAATTGTGTAGAGATTTCTGGTACATTTGAATTTACGATGGTCTTTGAAGAGGTTTGAAATGAAATGGAAGTATGACTTAACCTTTAGAACAGTTTTATTACACGGAACAATGCTACGAACCAGAAAGAAAATGGAATCTCTAAGTAACTAAGTCAATGTTGTTTGACAACACATAAATTGAGCCATATGACGGAATAGGTCAATTCATAATAATTTCGGCTCTACCTTAGTGGCGAAAAAGCCTTCTTCGAGGTCGATAGTGGAGGTTTGATGTCTTCTACAACTCTCTCAGAAGCTTCTTGCGATGGGGAAGATACATCCTTCAGTAGGTTCCAATGAATCACGTGGGAGAGATTTACCATCAAGAGGCGAACACCCGTCCATCACCAAATCCTCTCCTGTAGGAGCAAGGACGAGTGGAGACGGTGGTCTACCGTCCATCGGAATATCTTACATGGGCATAATCGTGGTTCCCTCAATTAGCTCTAGTTCTTCTACTTGAGGATCAAACTTGGAACTCCGATCGAATTTCTTGAGCCATACTGGTCCAGGGTTCAGCAATCAGGATGGTATTGAGTCACCATTTGCAGAACGGCGTTGACGAAAAAAAA
The DNA here is from genome assembly GCA_009739505.2 of Apolygus lucorum. NCBI lineage: Eukaryota > Metazoa > Arthropoda > Insecta > Hemiptera > Miridae > Apolygus > Apolygus lucorum. The sequence continues at coordinate 43,357,542 of CM019178.2, read as the reverse complement.
GCCTCTCGTGTGGTGTATCGTTCGTGGAGGTACACAGGAGCGAACGAATAGAATGGAGAGCTTCAGACAGAACTTCTTCCCATTTTGTTGAAGGTAGACCTCACTCATGAGCGCGAACTCTATTGTCTTCCATACAGTGGCGTCTCCTTCAGGCAAACATAGCAAACACTGTTTGCCTTCCTAAAAATATGCGAAACGAATAAAATAATTTTTGTTGAGATTATCCTATATTTCCATTTTTTGCGAGTAATGTTTAGCCGATTGTGGAAAATTTTAATAAAATTTAGGGACTATTTCATGATAACCAAGGAAGTTAGATGAAATAGGAGAATGGAATAAACAGTACGTATTTTGTCTTGAATACTAGCCCACAACACACCAAAGAGAGGTTGGTAACTACGATCGATTGCGGATGATACACGAACTAGCACGAGACCCGGCGATACAAGGCAAACAGTTCAAAAAATGAATTTTGCGAGACTATTTTGGATGATAGGCGACGATCAAAGGGTAGGCGAGGGGTCAGCGCGGAGTCTAGTATTGCTATACCCCACTCCCACAACATCAGCCAAGGCAAACAATCGAGGAGCTGTTTCGAGACCTTGGAAGCAGAGAAACTTGGAAGATGAGCCATGGATTTTCATTACCTTAGCAACCAGTAATCAAATTTCATAAGAATGAATTCTTTATTTCATCGAATGGAGTGTGAAGCGTTTATTTCATCTATATAAACTCGGATATAAAGCGAAAAACATGGTTGGTAGGTAGTGACAAAGGCAAAGCTGTATTCTTTGTTGGCTAGTGACTAGTTCAGAAAAATAATAAACCTTTGTGTAATAATTTGCAGCGTTTTTCATGATTGTTTATTCCTCTATGTCTGGCCGAACTGTGTGCCTGACGAATATTCTCACCTGACGCCCCTGCTTCCATACGATACCACTGTACCTTTCCACCTGTTCATTACCCTGGGGGTTTTACTGCTGGTGGCTAACCTGTAGGAAGCGAGGAATTCCTTCAGTTGATGAGACATGAACGATGGTGTTTGAAGAATTGTGGGAAACTTCTCGACGGTTTAAGCGTTAGTAGTTTTCTTTCTATGCGTGAAATCGGTCTTCATTGGAACTGGTTTGCTCATGGTCGTCAATTTTTGATTATTTACAGTAGAGGCTACTATTTTCCATCTAGCGGCTTAATTAACTCAATCTTATGCACGTGGGCACTCCGTAAATACGCTAGACTCAAAGAAGCCAGTTGGTCTCCACGGCTCTCTAGTTCGAATTGAAGTACTTGTCTGTTCCTCATGATTTAATTCCTCAAAAATCCACTACTCACTTGCTCAGTTGACTATGTAGACAGAATAAACTCTCATTCATATGATTGGCTGCTCTGTGGAAGACTTGCCAGTCGTATCGCGGTGACATCATACTCGAGTTTGTGAGAGCCCTCTGTAATGTCAAACTGCTTATCTCAAGACCAAAATGCGTGCTGGAGGGGGCAAATTGTAGAGAAGGAGCTCCCTTAATTCAGTAATGAGTTATCTCCTTATTAACGCAATTAAAGCGCTCTTTCAGGCCTCTAATCATGTTCTCACAGTTTTTGATTAATGGTCTTTTTTGCCTCCGTGTTCGTCACCCTTGTCGAGTTTAGACAATTCCCTTGTGAGATCATACCCAGAAAACACATCTCCCACGGTCGATTTAAATTCACGAGGTTTTAACGTAGCTTTACCTACGTCTCACAGTGATCCGAATCCATCAGTCGACCGTTCGAAGTTTGAATGAACCGCCGTGTTCAATAATCAAGAAAAGAAAGCTCCTTAGTCACTCTCTAATATAACTTTACAAATTGTGAAAGAACACCTCAGAAGATTTTCTAACTGAGTTGTGAAGAAGTCCGTACCCAGGATTTGGTTTCGTGGTGGGGAGCACATTGCCTCTTTGGAAAAACCAAATTTATGATTTGTATAAATGCAAATCCTAATAATTAATGTGTTGATTTTACTTAATTAGGCAATTTAATGAGATGATTGTCCAAATTTATTATAATTTATTATATTATTTTTGGGTGATGGTGACAAATTATCAACTATATAACGATACCTTGCAGCGCAAAGGCGCTGTGTCCAAAAACGGAGTTTTGAGAAAAACGCAAAAGAAGTTTTCAGCAGTTCACAATTCCTAAAATAATGGCTTATTACACTAAACTCTTTAATTCCTTCTAGAAGTTTTTAAAGCTGAAGGTCAATAATAGTTTTATCGAATTTGAGTTTATCGGTGATAAAAAATGTGGAAGATGGACAATGCGCCTTTGCGCTTTAAAGGAACCCAGCAGTAAAAATTGAAAAAAATTTCGATTTTTTGTCATTAAAAAATTCTTTATTGAAATACGCACAAAATGGTGTATTATTTTTGAATTTTGTTCAATTAGAACAGGTAGAAAAATGCTCTTGAAGTTGAGAAAAGCAACGAAACACGAGAGTAAAATGAACGGACAATACCAAAACCGCGAAAAAAAGATAATAACTCTGATGAAATTAACCTTCTTAGTGTGCAGTATCGTGACCCCAATTCCAAAAAAAGGGGATTTGTCTGACGTGAACAACTATAGACCTATAAGCCTGGTATGTTTTTTAGCCAAAGTTCTGGAGAGCCTCATGAAATCTCGCCTCTTGAATTACTTAAACTCATTCAAGTTTTTTAATGATTCTCAGCATGGGTTTCTTCAAAATCGGTCTACAGAGACCGCTCTTGCTGACTTAACGAATGGAATTTGCGAAGCATTGGATCAGGGCCTCTGTGTAGCAGGTTGTATGGCTGATCTAGCCAAGGCTTTTGACGTAGCCCCTCACGACATTCTGCTGCACAAGCTAAAAAGACTGGGGATTCGTGGAGTTGCGGAGGAATGGTTTAGATCATATCTTACCAAACGACCATGGAGAGTAAAGATTGACGGGATTGAGGGCCCTCAGTATTCCTCGGTAAAGCATCTTCTGAGATCTGTACCACAGGGCACTTTGCTTGCCCCAATTCTCTTCCTCGTACTTATAAACGACCTCCCTATAGCGCTGAAGAACAATAACACTCGTGTAATAAACTTTGCGGACGACACAAATTTCTTAGTGTCTGCTCCCACAAAAGAGGTGTGTCTCGAACGTATGCAGAATCGCTTTGAGCAGTTGAAGCGTTGGACAGAGGAAAACCATCTTATTCTCAATGAGAGTAAGACTAGCTGGGTTTATTTCTCTACTAGAAGCTCCATAAGCTGCTCACCTCAGATGCTAACCTTGGGTGACTGCGCTGTTGAAATATCGGACTCGACGAGGTTTTTGGGCGTCACGATCGATCGAAATCTTAGTTTTGGGGAGCACATAGATGACGTGATTAAACGGCTGAGTTCAGTATGCTATTGCTTACGAAGGCTTCGCTCTCTTACATCAAAGCCTGTCTTAATATGCGCATACTACGGTCTTTTTGTAGCCAGAGCTCGATACGGAATTCTTTCCTGGGTGTAATGGATGTAGGAAGTAAAACCTTAGTTTTACCTTCCATATTATTAGAACAGTTCAGTGTATAATAAAAGCTATCAACAAGAGTGCGTGCGCGTTAATTAAGACCCAAAAGTACATTTGGCGACGGGATAAATCAAAAATTGAGGATTAGCGGTAAGCGGATTAACTTAGCTGCAAAAAGAGGTAAGCGGTTGTTATATTCGTGCTTTCTCATGGAATTACCGGCATTGCCTCAACTGAACCTAACAAGTCCTAGTTTGGGAAAGGAATGGACTAAGTGGAAACGGGCTTTCGAAGTGTATGCATTAGCAAAAGGGGATTTAGGTCCGACAAGAAAGAAGAATTTGTTATTACATTGTGCAGGAATGGGAGTACAAGATATTTATTTCAACCTACCTTCCTCCGAAATAAATCCGCCGAGACTAGATGATACTGCAACTAGAGACGAAATTATGGCCTACATCGAGAAAGATTACGATATGATGATCACTGCTTTGGATAAATATTTTCTTCCGAAATCGAACCCGGCTTTTGAAAGGTTCGAATTCAGCCAAATTAAACAGGAACAAGGCGAAACAATGGCACATTTTGTTACTAGATTGCGCGATAAAGCCACGAACTGTGATTTTAAAACAAGTTCCGATGAACGATTGAGAGAACAGATAGTCGCATCTTGTTATTCTTCTGAATTACGTCGCGAGCTATTGAAACATCCTGATTACGATCTAAATAAAATCCAAGAGGTAGCGAAAACAATGGAAGCTGTTTCGGTCCAAAGTAAAGTGTTGGATTATCCTATCGGTCGTCACTCAGAACAAGTTATAAACAAACTGACAAAAACTCGCAAGATAAGAGGAAGTACAAGTAAAAATAAACAAGGAGATAAAGACACCGATAAACTACGTTGCTTCCGATGCAATAGGCCAGATCATTTGAAAAATGATCATTCATGTCCGGCTCGGAACAAAAAGTGCTCAAAATGTCATTTGGTTGGGCATTTTGCTGAAGTATGCCGCACTAAATCAGATAGAATCAAACGGGAAGCAGGTAAAGGAAAGCATCAAGTCAATCATCTAGATGTTGATTCAGACTCGTCAGGTTCCCTTTTCCAAATTCATAATGGGAGGGAACATATACCTAAAATTGACTGTGAGGTTGGAGGTGTGAATCTTCCCATGATTATCGATTCGGGAGCATCTTGCTCAGTGATTAGTAAGAAAATTTGGCGTATACTTCAAAATAATGGTGTGAAAACGGTAGAAACACAAAAAGGAGGAAATGTGCCAAATTTGTACCCCTATGGTCAAAAACAAGGTCTTGAAGTGTTGGGTCATTTCACTACCGATTTAAAGATTGGTAATCAGAAGATACAGGATCGAATTTATATAATAAAACAAGAAGGAGACCCTTTACTTTCAAGAACAGCAGCTGAACGCCTCGGAGTACTAAAAATTGGATTGAATATTAACCGATTAGATTTTAAGTACCCAATGAAAAAGGTTAGTCGCCAGGTTGATATACCTCTGAAGGAAGATGCTGTACCTGTCTACCAGCCCTACCGGCGCCTCCCAGCCTCACTGAAGAGAAAAGTGGAACAAAAACTTGATGAACTGATGAAGCGTGACATAATCGAGCCAGTTGATGAACCATCAGAGTGGTGTTCTCCGTTGGTACCCGTACCTAAACCGAACGGTGAAATAAGGCTCTGCGTTGACTTCAGGAGAGTCAATCAATATGTTCTCATGGAAAAGCATCCATTGGTGACAATTGATGAGATCTTGCCTGATCTTGTTGACAGTAAAATATTCACATTGCTCGATCTAAAAGATGCGTTCTTCCATGCAGAATTAACCCCTAGAAGCCGCAAAATTACAACATTTCAGTCGTCTAAAGGATTGTTTCGCTTCAAACGATTACCTCAGGGTATCTGCAGTGCACCAGAACAGTTTCAAAAATTAATGGACCAGATATTAGCAGGTTGTAACGGCGTAGCTTGCGCAATCGATGATGTACTTGTATATGCTCCAAACGAACACATTCTTAACGAACGAGTTGCCAAAGTTTTGGAAATTCTTAAGAAAAATGGGTTGGAGTTGAATGAAAATAAATGCAAGTATGGAAAGAAGGAACTAGTATTTCTTGGTCACAAGCTAACCCCTGATGGAATAGTTCCTGCTGAGGATAAAGTTGAAGCTGTAAAAACGTTTCGACGACCTGAATCATGTTCAGAGGTAAAAGGCTTCTTGGGCCTTGTGAATTTTGTAGGTCGGTTTATACCTCATCTTGGAACGATAACCGAACCATTACGCCGCCTACTTCAGAAAGACACAAAATTTAAATGGGCTAAAGAGCAAGAGGCCTCGTTTAGCAAATTAAAAGAAGTTTTGAGTGACAGGAAAGCACTGGCATATTACAATCCAAATGCTGAGCTTGAGATAATGGCTGATGCTAGTCCTGTGGGATTGGGAGCAATTTTGATGCAAAAATCTGGAAAACATAGACATATTGTATGCTACGCGAGCAAAAGTTTGACGGACAGAGAGCGACGTTATTCTCAGACAGAACGTGAGGCTTTAGCTTTAGTCTGGTCTGTTGAACGCTTACATACTTACGTTTATGGTAAACGATTCACGTTGCTTACCGACCATAAGCCTCTTCAAGTCATTTTTGGACCAAACTCTCGACCATGTGCAAGAGTCCAGAGATGGGTACTTCGCCTTCAGTCCTACGCATTCGACGTCAAGTACATTCCTGGGAAATCGAACATTGCAGATCTTTTGTCAAGATTATGTCCGACAACAAGTCAAGATAGCACATTCAAGAAATCTACCGACGAATACTTATTTGCTATTACTGGCTTTTCAGTACCAAAAGCACTTGCACTTCAGGAAATAATTACTGCTACTGAGGAGGATTCTGAACTTCAATCGGTACGAGATAGTTTAATGGAGGGTAGATGGTCAAAGGAACTCATGTCATATGAATGTATTAAAGAGGAGCTCATGGAATTCGATGGACTGATATTGAGAGGAACGCGAATCATAATACCTAAAAGCTTACGGAAGCAAGTGTTGGAACTGGCTCATGAGGGCCATCCAGGAACGACATCCATGAAGCAGAAGCTCAGAACCAAAGTATGGTGGCCAAAAATTGACTCTGACGTTGAGAAAAAGGTGAGAGAATGTCTAAGTTGTCAGGTTGTAGGATTACCTCCTAGACCAGAGCCTATGAAACGCCGCGAGTTGCCCAAAGTACCATGGCAAGATATAGCATTAGACTTCAAAGGTCCCCTGTCTGATGGCTCTCAGCTACTGGTCATCACTGACTATTTCAGTAGGTACATGGAAGTTCGAAGCATGAGAACCATAACAGCAGAAAAACTCATAGAAAATTTAGAAATAATTTTCTCCAGATATGGGCTACCAGAGTCTATAACGTTGGACAATGGTCCTCAACTTTCCAGTCAAACATTAAAATCATTTTGTGAATGGAACAACATAAAACTCCATTATATCTCCCCATATTGGCCACAAGCCAATGGTCTAGTCGAAAGACAGAATAGATGTCTTTCCAAAATTCTTAAAATCAGCCAAGTACAAAAAAGTGATTGGAATAAGGAAATAATGACTTACTTATTTCAGTACCACGTAACCCCCCACTCTACTACTGGAGCATCTCCATCCGAACTTTTCTACGGCAGAAAACTCCGTGACAAAATTCCCTCCATAAACATGGAAATCAAGCGAAGAGAGGACGTAGTCGATGTTGACACTTTGTCAAAATTCAAAGGAAAAATGTATGCTGATACGAAAAGAAAAGCCACAGAGAAGAAGTTTGAAATTGGTGAAACAGTTTTGAGGAAACGAGAATCATCACACTCACATGCACAATCCACGTTTTTCGATGAACCCTATAAAATTGTCGCAGCTTCTGGACCCCAGATTACAGTAGCGTCACCGAGTGGAAAAAAAGTTACACGAAATTCAGCTTTCTTCAAAAGATTAGATGAAACCCATGAATCAGATGAAACCCCAGTAACTGAATCCAGCTCTGTAGATGAAGTCAAAAAGAGTAACGCCGATCACAACGGAGAAGCAGAGTCTGAAACTACTAAACAATATTTACCAAAGAATTCTGAAGTCTCAATACCATTGAGGAGATCCACAAGAGCTAGAAAGCTGCCATCCAAATTTAGTGAATATGTTTAACATTTCAATTAAATACCTAATCGATAAACGAAAGAAAATTAAATTCAATTTCACAAAATGATGTATAATTAATTAAATTACTTGAACTTTGAGTTTATAATGAAAATTACACATACCATTGTATTACTGTATTATTATTATTATTGTTGTATTTTGAGAGTTTATATAAAAAAAAAGGAAAGTGATGTAATGGATGTAGGAAGTAAAACCTTAGTTTTACCTTCCATATTATTAGAACAGTTCAGTGTATAATAAAAGCTATCAACAAGAGTGCGTGCGCGTTAATTAAGACCCAAAAGTACACTGGGCTTCACTTTCAAACCTCCAAAGTGTATTTGTTGTGCAAAAGAGATCTCTTCGGATAATGCTGGGTCTACCTTCGGGTTCCTCCTGCCGTGGCCGCTTCAAGAAGGAAGGATTTTTAACACTTCCAAGTATTTTTGTACTTGAGGCACTTATGTATTACAAAAAACATCAGAGCAGCTTCGACCCATACCGACTATGCCATGAGTACGCTACAAGAGCTGGAAATCACCTTCATCAGGTTCCTCTCCACAGCCTTCAGTTTTTTAAGAAATGCCCAAAATACAAAATAATAAGCATCGTCAATCACTTCATTCTGCACATCCAGAGGAAAACTGTCAAAATTGATTCTCCAGTTCCAGTCTTCCGAAACGCCATAAAAAAATACTTGATAAATTTAGAACTTTACTCCTTAAGAGAATTCTTTACCTAACGTCCATTTATCTAGTCATGCTGTGTACCTACTGTAAGCCTTTTACGGGCCCCACGCTTGATGGCAGCTGAAATTTAAATGAAGCCAACAAGCGGTGATGGGCGTTTGGGGGTCGTGTTGGTTGATAAAAATCAACGAACACGAGCACCAAACGTTTGCACACGAGTTCGGGGGGTTTGATTTGAAGTTAATTTGGCTGAAATAAGATATCGAAAACACTTAGAATTTAGAAATGGTAGCAAATGATATTTACCTGTGGCGACAAAGCGTGGCGACGTCGGCGACTGCGTGGCGATCGTCGTACAGCAAAACTTGAAAGCCTGAAGGGCGAAATAAAGAGAAAACAGGTACACAAGTGTGTCCTTTTGCCAGAGGGGCTGACGTTCGTCCTGAAGGGACCTAGTACCAATTGAGGGGTGTCGTTGCACTCTCCTCTAACCTTTCTCTGAACCAGGTATACTCAGAAGAAGAACTACAAAGTACAACTAGCAGGTGGATTTATTAGAAATTAGGAACGGCAAATGACTTCCCCACAAGTGTGGCGGTTAGGAGCTGAAGGCTTTCAATTAACGTTTTACAAAACACAGTATGGTTCTCAGTTTCAACAAGTACATTCAAAATTCCAATCTCATTAATCAGTTTCCAATGCATAGGTCATCAATTTCAAAATCCAGGTAAGTATTTGTTTCAGTTTGTTCAATGTTTCAATCTTACTAAAGTTCTCAAATTTACTCAATGTTCTCAATTTACTCAATGTTCTCAATTTACTCAATGTTGTTTTACTAATGTCTTTTACTCTTACTCTAGCACAGTTGCATAAATAATTGGCCAATATATGTATGCTTAAAGGTTTCAACACTCACTGTCGGGCCCGAAGGTATCCTTGAATGGGTGTGGCGGCTTGAATATTCCGTGGCGATCGTAGCGCGGAGTCGTGGCGATCGTGGCGGTTTGAGGGGGGGATACGGGAGGAAGATTCGTCAGGCTGGGACGTACTCGCTGGCACTGACTTTGAACGCTGTTGGACTGGGTATAAGGCGATCGTCGTTGGCGGGGAGCTCAGGTGGAGTCCTCCCCCCTCCGCCCCGCCAGAAGATGGTAGTGGGGACGGCTGGTCGAGTGGGGGAGAGACCGTTGGGTCCCTCCCAGCTGAGGGGGGAGGGACGCGCGGGGTGGCGTTCGGCGTCGAGTGTCTTGCATCCACCTGAGCTGATGACGTCACCCACGAGGCTGGCCGAAGGGGGCTAGTGGTGCCCAGCTCCCGCTTCACTGGAAATTGGCCCCAGAGAGCGAGAGCTCACACCCCCCGCCTCCCTGGGAGCCAGCGTCGTCGGAGATGACGCTGGGGATTTCCAGGGGTGCGAGAGGGCGCGCCTTCTTAATGGCCAGCTCGTAGGCGCGCCGGCGGCATCCCTTGCAGCTGGCTGGTTTTTGCTGACGGGAGTGATCCTGGTCGCAGGTGGGAAGTGGCTGTCCACGCCGGTGATAGCTCTTCAGCCGCTGCCAGAACTCTTTGCATGCCGGGCAGCGGAAACTGAAGAGCTTGGCGACGGTCTTCGCGCAGACAGGGCAGGTAGGGCGCGGCTTCCGGCTGATCTTCAGCACGACGCGAGGATGCTTGGAGGGTGCTTTCCTGGCAGACGTAGACGGTCGGAGCTCCCGGGTTGGTGTGGGGAGTGGCTCGGGTGAGGGCGAATAGGACGCTGACGACTCCGATGGCGCAAAAATTCCTGTTCTACTGCCGGCACGTGGAGGCAGGCTGGGAGATGTCGGCAGCGATTGGAATGGCGACGGCTGAATGGAGGCCACTCTCTCGGGCGGTGGTAGTGAGAGAGGGCTGAAAGCTGGAGACGGGGATGTTGGATGAGGGGTGGAGGGGGCCAAGTCCCCCACAGGCTCGTCAGACCTCGCCGCAGGTGCCTCTGCGGACGCCTGCGAGGTCACCTCAGGCGCTGCTGTCCTTGCCGCAGGTGGCTCAGCAGCCACCTGTGCTTTGACCCGCTCCACCTCCTCCCAGGCGGTGTTGCGGTCAAGCGTGAGTAGTTGTCTCTCTTCCAGCCAGACCTTCTGTCGTTTCACGAGGATGTCTCTTTCATGAGCGATGCGCCGGTAGATTGGGAGCCATTTCGCAATTTCGAGGGCAGAGATGAGGGCGGCTTTTCCGGAGATACTTCGAACCGTTGGCGTATCTCCGCACATGGTAAAACGGATAAAGTTCGTCAGGGTTTCCATGGAAGGGGAAGGGTCTGCTACTGGTTCTGGCGTCTCCACGAAGCCTTCTGGCAACTTCTTGAAACCTTCTTCTGCCAGCTCATTCCGCTTTCTCATGAGGAGCACCGCCGGGTCGGGCGACTTGGGGCCTCCTTCTAAAACCCAATCTTCCACCTGCTGCTGCGTCATAGCCTATAACAATCGGAAACAAAAACCCTACTGTGACATCCTGATCTAGGAAAAGTGACTTCAAGATTCTACGTACTTCATCTACTTCAATTTTCCTAGCTGGCCATAATTCAGGACAACTGGCAGAGGTAAGGTTTAGGTTGATCTGAAGGATCCAAGTGTAATGTTGTGATCTGAAGGATCCAAGGGAAATGTTGTGATCTGAAGGATCCAAGTGAAATGTTGTGATCTGAAGGATCCAAGTGAAATGTTGTGATCTGAAGGATCCAAATGTCGTGTTATGTCCTAATGTGTGTGTGTATGTTCGTACATGTCTCCCTATTAGTCAGTTAGTTAGTCTTTTTCCCTAAGTGGAGCTGTCGATAATCGATCGAAGCGTCTCGTTTTCGGAACGGGTAGCGAGAGGTCGATTCAGTGGCGTCTCCACGGGATTTCTTTGATGGTGGATTTTCTTCAGCCTCTTCAAATTCGTCTGCGGACGATTCAGATACGGTGGGTGGTTCAGGTAAGTCGACTACTGGGATTTCCACTGGACTTCTTGGGCTTTGTTCATCGTGGCGACTTTCGTTGCGATCGCTGTGGCGGTTGCTGTGGCGATCGTCGTGGCGATCGTCGTGGCGATCGATCTCGTCCCGCAACGTCTCGTTCCCGAGGTGAGTACTTCCTTCTTGTGTTTCTTGTTCGGCGTAGCGATCAAATTGGTGATCCGCATCCGCCGTCCTTTGTGTGTCCGAAGGGGAACTTAGTCGGGTCGATGCCTCGTTTTGGGGTGTCCTCGATGAATTCCCTTTTTGGCTGGTGATAGGTGGAATCAAGGTGGTGGTTTTTGCAGTGGTCGACCATCCATACTCTTCAATAAACTCTCTTTCTGTTTCAGGTGTCATCTCTTCCTGGTGTGTCGATGTCGTGGCGCCATGCGTGTCGGGTCTGATCCGTTCGGGGTCAACGAAGACTTCGTCTGGAACACCTAACTCGAATGCAGGCTTCAAACGGTTGATGTGGACAGTCTGGCGGCGGATATCCGGTAAGTCTCTTATTTCGTATGTTACATCCGAGTACTTTTTCACGACTATCCAGGGTCCGCTCCAGGGACTCCAAAATTTCTTAACAACCCCTGGGGGTGCTTGCATGTCTTTGAGGTACACAGCGTCACCGCCTTCGAATGAGCGTAGCGTTCGACGGCTGTTGATGGCGTCGCTTCGTTTTCGCCACGCTTCATGAAGGCTCTGTTGAGTGGCTTCTCGGGCTATTCTCAGATTCTTCAGTGTGGTAGGTTCGTCGGGACGTGGTTTCAGGCTTTGTAGCGATTCGTTCGGCAACCGGAGTTCTCGGCCGAAGGTCAAGAAGTTCGGGCTGAACCCTGTACTCTTGTGTGGGGTTGCGCGGTAAGCCGCGAGTGCAACGGGTAACATACTCTCCCAATCCTTCGTTCTTTTCGAGATTTTAGCGATGATATTGGCGAGGGTACGGTGAAATCTCTCGCAGACGCCGTTGCTCTCGGGGTGATACGCCGTTGTGAAAATCTGTCTGATACCCCATTGATCGCACAGCGCCCTGGTTGATCCGGCCGTAAAAGCGGTTCCGCGGTCCGAGACCAACCGTTCCGGAACGCCATGAGTGGGTATATACTTTCTTGCGAGGTTTCGTGCTACTGTCGTGGCGGTGCAGTCCGTGGTGACATACGCTTCCGCATATTTTGTGAAATGGTCGATGACCGTCATCAGATATTTCGTGGTTTTTCCTCCCGCAATCGGTCCGACAAAATCAATTCCAACGATTTGTCCGGGGCGCTCAGGGAGTAAAGGTTTCTGGATTGGATTACGGAGACCGGGCGGGGTGTTGCGTCGTGAACACGTTTCGCATCGTTGTATGTTTTCGCGAACGTCTTTAGCTAACCCAGGCCAAGTTCCGAGTTTCCGTACTATCTTTTCTGTCACCTCCGCTCCGGGATGTCCGGCCCATTCATTTTTGTGACATCTATCGATGAGCCATTCCCGAAGTGAGGAGGGAATGAGCGGCACCCATTCATGTTGTCCGTCGTATCGAACGCGTGTCTCCCATACGCCGTTGGTTTTGCGTAGGTCCTCTCTGTGGCGGTCTAAAGTGATCGATTGGATCCAATTGTCGAGGTCTTGAGCGGCCATCATAAGCTCTCGCGGAAACTCGAGAGTGACTACAGCTATGTCTCCGCGGCTCAATCCGTCGGCATGACCCATTTGTGTTCCTGGTCGGTAACGGGGTGTGAAGTCGTACTCTGCCAATCTGAGTACCCATCGTCCGATGCGCGAAGTCGGGTCACGGAGGTGCATAGCGGCGGTAAGGGCCATATGGTCGGTTTGGAGTTCGAAGGTCTGTCCGAGGAGGTATTCCTGGAAGTGTCGAACCGCCCAAACGACCGCTAGGAGCTCACGTTCGGTGACCGAGTACCTGGTTTCGGCCGGGTTTAATTTGCGACTCGCATACGCCACGGGCCTCTCTTCCCCATTAAAGCTTTGTGAGAGGACGGCTCCCAAGGCGAAGCCGGATGCATCGGTTGCGAGGATAAATGGTTTACTCAGGTCAGGATAGGCGAGTATGGGTTCGCTGGTCAACTTTTCCTTGAGGTCATCGAACGCTTTCTGTTGTCGGGTCGTCCACTCAAAAGGCTGGGTTTTTTTCAACAACTCGGTCAAGGGCACCACTATTTCCGAAAAGTTCGGAATGAACCGTCGGTAGAAACTGGCGAGACCTAAAAAGGACTGAAGTTTTACTACGGAGGTCGGTACGGGGAATTCCTTGATCGCTTTTGTCTTCTCCGGCTCAGTGAGGATCCCTTCTGTTGTTATTCGATGTCCCAAAAAGCGAACTTCATTTTTGAGGAATTCGCACTTCGCGAGGTTGACTTGAAGTCGAGCCTCGGACAATCGATCGAAAACTTGTGCGAGTTTCTCAAGATGCTCTTCTCGTGTGGCTGAGAACACAATTACATCATCCAAATATACAAGACAATTGTTGCCCAGAATTCCGTCTAAGGCGTCATTCATTACGCGTTGAAACGTGGCGGGAGCGTTTTTGAGCCCGAAGGGCATCTTCTCGTAATGGAAATGTCTTCCGAGGACCGAAAAGGCAGTTTTCTCCTTGGAATCAGCGTGGACCGGGATCTGATGGTAACCCGCGATGAGATCGATTGTTGAGAACCATTTACATTGTCCGAGCATTGCGAGCGTCTCCTGCAAACGTGGGAGGGGGTAAGCGTCTCCTTTGGTTATCTTGTTCAATTGACGAAAGTCGGTACAGAATCTCCAAAGCTGCTTTTCCCCCGGCGGCGTCTTCTTTTTTACTAATAAGACGGGCGCGCACCACGGGCTGGTAGATGGGCTAATCACTCCGGATTCCAACATATCCTTGATCTGCGTTTCGACTACCTCCCGGAGCGCGTGAGGAACGGGGTAAGGTTTTTGTTGAGTCACGGTGGGTTGGGTGAGAATAATCTCGTGGGACACGTTGAGGTTGCATCCCGCCCCCGTCGGTGGCTTAAACAAGTCCCGGTAAGTATTCAACAACTCCTTCGTTGGCTCAGCGTCCGGCGTAGTTAAATGTTGCAATTTTTGTTCAAGGACGGTCTCAAATTGTGGTAAAGGCGGATCCCATTGATCGGTCGGAACTTCTCCCCATTCTTCCTCATCCGACGTTTCTTGAAGAGAAGTAATCACGCCCTCCTTTTCATCATTTTGAACAATTAGTGGATCATTTCTTGGGCGTTTTCGCTCGGGTGGGTTCATCCCGCGTAATATCATATCAAGATGTTGATCAATTGCAGGTTCAATCTGGGAGGTTGTTGAAATTTCCGAAAATTTAATTTCATTTTTATTTTCAGGTGTGGCGAGGACCGTGTCGAATGTGGCGATGGTATGCTCATTTGGTGTGGCGACGACCATATCGGGTGTGGCGACGACCATGGCGACATTGGTATTCGTGTGTCGATCGGGTGTGGCGACGACCGCGTTTGGTGTGGCGATGACCACATCTGGTGTGGCGACAACCACCTCCGGTGTGACGATGGTATGCCGAGTCGGTGTGCCGATGATCTCTTTCATCATGATGTCGGTGTGCCGATTTGGTGTGCCGATATCTGTGTCATTTGTGGCGTTGGTGCGCCGATATGGTGTGTCGACGACCCTATTTACAAATAAATCGGGTGTCGTGGCGGTCAGATGGTTTACTGTGGCGGCGGACTCGTCGATGGTGCGTACCGCTCGATCAACGGCCGCGTCGATGTACCGATCAAGAGATGAATCGTCAAACGTATCGGAACTCGTACCGGAACGTGGGTGGACGGTAGGTAGCGGCGTGGCGACGCGTTCTGCATCGCGTACTACCCCCGGTATCTCGAAACGGACTCTTCTAGCTTCTTCCGTATCGCGTTCCTCCTCGTTCGGTGCGGGAACCGAATCCAATTTTTCGTGGCGAGTCGCATGATCGTACAAATCGGCGGGTGTGTCGATTGGTGTGGTGACTCCTCGGAAGTGTCTACTCCAAAATTTCATTCCACCGGATCCGCTGCTGTTGTTAGTGGAGGTCGTAGGTGTGCTCGTCGCGCCGGTACGTGTGTCGAGAACAGAGGTATTGCGTTCTACGACGTTGAGTGTGGCTGTTGCCGCCGAAAGGGTACTAGGGAGAGGTGTGCTTGTGTCGCGATTGTGGATACGATCATCAAGCAACCCGGTTTCCCGCCCCTCCGGCCGCAACACCACACCCACACTGCACGGCTCATCTAGCATCTCGACGGGCGTAAAAGGTCTTATTTTCCCTTCCGGTGTGTGGTACTTCATATTCGGTCCCGTGGTGAAAGTAATCGGCACTCTTCTTAGCACATCTAATCCCAACAAATCGAGTGTGGCGCATTTACGTGCGAACACCAAAAAAGTATGCTCGAACGTGCAACCACCGATACGGGTTACTAGATGTTGTTCCCCCGAGAAATGCAAGGGCATCCCGTCCGCGCCCCACGCGACCGCTCGTGTCGGGTACAATTTTATTCCCTTGACGGGAGTTGATAAAACCGAAAGTGCGGCGCCCGTGTCGACAATCATGTCTCTTTCCTCGGGGCCCAAACCTACGGTAATTTTCAGGGTGCGTGACATCGGGGCTTCAACCGCGGGGATGTGGTCCTCTTCTGCGGGTTTCTTGTACCGAGCTATCTCCATCGTGTGTGCGGGAGCCGCTATTGGTTGCGAAACAGGGAGCAAACGCTTCTTTCTGAAACAATCGGCCTCTAGGTGTTCTCTCATACCACAAAAGTCGCAAAAAATGGTCTTCTGCGGACTAAATGGGCAGTTTACGGGGAAATGCGCGCGGTCGGCACAAAACATACAAGGATAGCGTGGGCTTGGCTTCTCCTCGTTTCGTGGCTCGCTTGGCTTCTCCCGGCGATAGTCCTCTTCTTTGTGGCGATTGTGTCGTGGTGTATGGTCATCTTTCCGAGGGCATCGTGCTGCGAAATGATCGTGGCTTCCGCAGCTATAACATCGACGGTCGTTCGTGACGGCCGCGAGGTCCCATCTTTCCTCTATATCGGTGGTATCATCAAGGGTTTCTTCAAGCTCTTCTGCTTTACTCAACGCATCTTGAATATTTCGTGGTCGGTTGGTTATCAATAGGGCACTCATGTTCTTACCGACGCCGCGAATGAAGGCGTCCTTTGTCTTCTTTTCGACCCATTCGTTGCGTTCGTGGCGGCGTAGGCGCGTCCCCTCTTCCATGACGGCACATCTTGCTATCCCGCGCACGCGATCGGCGAATTGACGGAGCGTTTCGGTTGTGTTGCGTTTAACCGTCCACAATAATGCTGCGGCATGCTGCGGATTTTCTTTCTGGAACCATCGCAACATGTCTTCACGGACGATTTCATAAACGTTATCCACGTCAACGGCGTCATCGCGATCAATTAGGAATTGTTTGGCTATCCCGCGTGCTTTGGTACGAAGTAGCCGATACCGTTGTTGTGAGGTTAGGCCCGCGGTCACTAGATCAAAATTCGCAAAAAATGAAACTACACTGAGTGCACCTGGTGTATCGGGGTCCCATGGTTCGAGTTCGAGGAATACCGAGCGCGGTATGTCCCCTCTCTCACCCTCGTGTGTCGCAGTATTGTAACGTTGAAGGAGCACGTTCATCTCCCTCATCGTTTGTGTCATAATTTCGACGGCTTCTGTGCCGGCGGAGGAGTGTGTACCTTCTCCCCTATCACTGGCTCCCGACAAATTTAAAGACATCGTGTCGGTTGAAAAGGTATTGAGGATGAGTGTGTCGACTTATGTGGACTACCACTTAGGCAAAAGGAAATCTGTACGCGTGTGTTCAGTTGTGTGTCGGTAGTAGTTAGGTCTATTGAGAAAATCAGCTTCTCGTGGCGATTATGGCGATCAAAAAATATAGGAGGCTGCGTTGCGTCACTTTTCCTAGGAATACAATAAACGGATGCACATCCTACCTAATTGTATACCTGGTCAGTTTTTGTGTTTTCGATAGACTCTACTTTTAAATTTTTAGAACTCGTGGCGAAACAAGACCTACTATTTTTTTGTGTGGATTCGTGTGAGGCGAACTCACAACAATCCCGCGTGTCGCCACAACTTTATACACCTTTTACGGTGAACCAAGTTGGGGAGACAAGAGGGTATTGCAATCCAAACCGCTGCCACCAATTTTGTAAGCCTTTTACGGGCCCCACGCTTGATGGCAGCTGAAATTTAAATGAAGCCAACAAGCGGTGATGGGCGTTTGGGGGTCGTGTTGGTTGATAAAAATCAACGAACACGAGCACCAAACGTTTGCACACGAGTTCGGGGGGTTTGATTTGAAGTTAATTTGGCTGAAATAAGATATCGAAAACACTTAGAATTTAGAAATGGTAGCAAATGATATTTACCTGTGGCGACAAAGCGTGGCGACGTCGGCGACTGCGTGGCGATCGTCGTACAGCAAAACTTGAAAGCCTGAAGGGCGAAATAAAGAGAAAACAGGTACACAAGTGTGTCCTTTTGCCAGAGGGGCTGACGTTCGTCCTGAAGGGACCTAGTACCAATTGAGGGGTGTCGTTGCACTCTCCTCTAACCTTTCTCTGAACCAGGTATACTCAGAAGAAGAACTACAAAGTACAACTAGCAGGTGGATTTATTAGAAATTAGGAACGGCAAATGACTTCCCCACAAGTGTGGCGGTTAGGAGCTGAAGGCTTTCAATTAACGTTTTACAAAACACAGTATGGTTCTCAGTTTCAACAAGTACATTCAAAATTCCAATCTCATTAATCAGTTTCCAATGCATAGGTCATCAATTTCAAAATCCAGGTAAGTATTTGTTTCAGTTTGTTCAATGTTTCAATCTTACTAAAGTTCTCAAATTTACTCAATGTTCTCAATTTACTCAATGTTCTCAATTTACTCAATGTTGTTTTACTAATGTCTTTTACTCTTACTCTAGCACAGTTGCATAAATAATTGGCCAATATATGTATGCTTAAAGGTTTCAACACTCACTGTCGGGCCCGAAGGTATCCTTGAATGGGTGTGGCGGCTTGAATATTCCGTGGCGATCGTAGCGCGGAGTCGTGGCGATCGTGGCGGTTTGAGGGGGGGATACGGGAGGAAGATTCGTCAGGCTGGGACGTACTCGCTGGCACTGACTTTGAACGCTGTTGGACTGGGTATAAGGCGATCGTCGTTGGCGGGGAGCTCAGGTGGAGTCCTCCCCCCTCCGCCCCGCCAGAAGATGGTAGTGGGGACGGCTGGTCGAGTGGGGGAGAGACCGTTGGGTCCCTCCCAGCTGAGGGGGGAGGGACGCGCGGGGTGGCGTTCGGCGTCGAGTGTCTTGCATCCACCTGAGCTGATGACGTCACCCACGAGGCTGGCCGAAGGGGGCTAGTGGTGCCCAGCTCCCGCTTCACTGGAAATTGGCCCCAGAGAGCGAGAGCTCACACTACAAACATTAATATAGACGACGTTTGCTCTATCTTATTTTTATATTTGATGTGATAGCAATAAAGATTTATTATTATTATTATTATTCTTCCTTATTCTTCTTCTCTTGCTATTCTTTTTTTTTTTTTGCATGTTTGGGGTCGTTGTTGTCATTGGGAGTTAGTTTGTACTTTGTTTGAGATGCCTTTTGTGAAGTTCTCAGAAAAAGTGCTCTCCTGTAAAATCACGTTTTTTAGGACGTCCCACAGTAAGACTTGGGCGTCCTTATGCGATCGATCTGGGGTGAAGTTGGACAACACTCAACAGAAAAAAAAAATAACCACACAGTAATCCGTTTTAGACCATTCTGAATCCAAATCCGCGAAAAAAACCATAGGTGTATGTCTGTGTGTGTGTGTGTGTGTATGTGTGTGTGTGTGTGTATGTGTGTGTGTGTGTGTGTGTAACAAAATCTTGTGTACTCTGCACAGGCCTTAGTTCTCAACCGATTTTCCTTGTTCTTTTTTTGTTCGTCGCGGAAAACTATCTAGTTGTGCACTACGTTGCCGGAATTTCGAATTTTGCCTTTTAAGGGGAGGAAAGGGGGGGGGGGGTTAATGCTCGAAAAACGTGCGTTTTTGGGCATAATCTTGTGTACTCTGCCCAGGCCTTAGTTCTCAAACGATTTTCGTGGTTCTTTTTTCGTTTGACGCGGAATACTATCTAGTTGTGCACTACGGCGCCGAAATTTTGGATTTTGCTTTTTAAGAGGTGGAAAGGGGGGGTTAATGCTTAAAAAACGTGCGTTTGCGTGCATAATCTTGTAAACTTTGCCCAGGCCTCAATTTCCAACCGATTTGCGTATTTCTTTTTTTGTTTGACTCAAATAACTTCCGAGTTGTACATGATTTTACCAGAGTACCAAAATTTGCAAGGGGAGGGGGTGAGTGGGGGGATAATATTCACAAAATATCCGATTTTTCAATATTTCGGTTCCTTTACTGCTTACTCATTGTACCCAAGCTTTGAAATTGAGCAAAAATTCTCATTATACCTCCGTATTTTCATGAATTATTCTCTATACCACCATGGAACTAATAGTGGTGCCACCATGGTGCCAGGACATGGTGCCATGATGCCATAAACCGCTTATTTCGTGTTTTTTTTTTTTTGTGTTTCACCTTGAATACGGATGTGAACTTCGACGGACTGCCTACCAAAACCAACAGATGAAAGTTACGACGTATTTCCGCTTTGGTGCCAGACTGGCATCATTGTTGGCGTTGGTGAGGTGGTGGTGGGGGGGGGGGGGGGGTGTTGAACTCGAATTCGCATGTTGGGTATCGTAGATCGTGGATTTTAAAATGCTCTTCAGATTCGAGGCTCCCATGCCGCTAGAAATGTTAAGGTGGGTAATTGTGGGGGGGGGGGGGGGTCAGTATTTCTTGCCTAAAGTAATAAATAAATTACATCGAGTGAAACAGTTTTATCACTTAACAAATGGTTAAACTGATCTAATCCTTATCCAATGGGACGTCCCCTGGAATGCATGCATTACTAAACAATATGTTTTGACCTTATAGCCCAAGTTTCTCTGTAATGGTTGAAGTTGTCGTGTTTCCCCGATTCTTCCTCTTAGCTGCTGTAGTTGAAATCCACTTTAGTCGGATGGTTTCTCGAAATTTCAACTACAAGGTTTAAAAATATTTTTTTGATGTTGAAAAAATTCAGAAAAATAAACGGAATTTTGAAGAAATTATACCTAAGCTATACATTGATGTTTTCAAAATCTATCCGACTAAAGTGAAGACGACTAGAGTTATGTACTACCTACTAGAAAAAATTTCATGTCAATAGACTGAACCGTATTCTAGATCCAGGGGCACAAAAATGGGTCCGCCGACCCACTTTAGTACTAACGGCTGGGTTCCCATAAGGTGTCGATAAGATCTCTGCTGACGAGGAGTTGGTAGATTATCTATGCCGATAAAAATAACAAATCCTATGAAAATAGCGAAAAACGCTATTTGTTTATCCTGTAGATCTTTCAAAACTACAATGTTCTTAAAGATAACAACGTCAAACGGATTCGGAATGGGTTCCTCTGAATTATCAAATCCTTCTTTGCCGAGCTTTCGGGTAATTTATTACCTTCTGAAGGGCTCGAATTATGGTTTACCCCTTCGAGCCCCGAAGAAGGTAATAAATTACCCGAAAGCTCGGCAAAGAAGGATTTGATGATTCAGTGGACCCCATTCCCAATCCGTTTGACGTTGTGTACTTTGTTGGGTGGATATACATAGATTCTTCAGGATAACTCGTCCCAATCTCAATTAAGTATCTATGCTTACGTATTTTACTATTCAAAATTTTCACTTTCGATATACCGAGGCACTTGTGTACAGGTGAACATCATGTAAGTTGTTGAAATTCACCACCTTGACTATTCCATCGTGACCAAATCGTTGTTAGCCAATGCACATGCGTAACAGTCAGCAGCCCACGTCACACAATGTAGAAGCAATGCCTGAAATACCAGTGACGTCCCACCTGAGCGTTCAAATCGCGTTAGGCGAGGAGCTAGTTATTATTAGCTCTCAACCTCTTAACTCACTCTGGGAGGTGGGCTAATAAATTTAAACGCGCCAAAACCTACCACATTAAATTCGTCTGCGTTGCACTATTTTCAGTCTGCTCCATTGTACCGTCAACCGTCTGAAGCCTCTTTCTCTATCACTACATCCGTCTGCAGCGTACTAGAAAGCTCCAGTATTTTCCATTTGCTCCATCATAAGGCTAAACAAGATGTTGAGGCGATGTTACTGGGTACACTATTTCTTAATGATAATTTTCAAATTTGGGACAACTTTGAACTTGGTTGGCTCAACCAACCATTTGTTCAACCTTACATTCGTTTCGGGAAGCAATTGCTGAATTTAATTTTGAGTCGACTTGCAGATAGACGACAGAAGACGACATTGTGTAACCAGCGGCATATTTTCACCTTTCAACGGTAGTCCCAAGAATTCTTTCGAAGTTTTCAAATGACGATTTCATTGATCATATCGGTCACTCCGCATCAGCATGGTCACAATCTGTAACAGACTTGAAATTCCGAAACTACAGGGTGCCCTTACGGGCGCACCACCGGGCAGGGTTCGATTCTACTACTAATTTGCAACAAAAAATGTCTCAGCAATTTTTTTAGAGGCTTCGTTTTCGACTTATTTCACATTTAAGATTTTTTTCGTGTTTTCAACCTTACATCACTAAAATGGCTATAACTCCCTTAATTGATGGAGTAAATTCAAATTTTATTATATCATTAGAAAGAGCGTCAAATTTCCCTAATGGGGTTTTAGAAAATTTCAAATAATATAAATGGGTGCAAAATAAACCAAAAGTAAAAAATTGGTAAAGTTTCGAAAATTTTCACTTTTTTTAAAGTTTGTTTCTCGAAATGTCGTGAACGGAAATTTCCATGCTGTAAACCTAAAAGTTGCATGTGAATCCCAGCTTTCTAACGGTGTAGTCATTCTTTTAAAAACACCACTTATTCAGTTAGAAAATGAAGTTTTGAGGGCAGAAAACGTTCATTTTCGGTTGTAAATCGGCGTTTTTCACCAGAAATGCTTTCCAACTTAATAAATCATTTGACATGAAATTTAACGTACTTTTTGACGCTGAATCGAATGGTAACACTTTCCGATCTCCTCGACAAACAAGTAGTTCTTTTCAAGCCCTTTCTGGGTTAAACAGGGTACAACAAATTAGTCCTCGACTCCCAATTTGTTATCTATCGAAAAGATAAAGCTTTCCGCAAATGATCGGGACGATATTTTCAAGACAGAGGGCAAAAATTAGGTAAGTCAACAAAGTGGAAGGAGTGCGAGTCATTTATAACCCAGACCTCCCTTAATGACAATTTTGGATAAAACGAACAACGAGATTGAGCCCTTCGCCCAACGGAAAGGGCTTGGAAAGTACTATTTGTTTGTCGAGGAGATCGGAAAGTGATTCGGCGTCAAAAATTACATTAAATTTCATGTCAAATGATTTATTAAGTTGGAAAGCATTTCTGAAAAACGCCGATTCACACCCTAAAATGATCGTTTTCTGCCCTCAAAACTTCATTTTCTAACTAAATAAGTGGTGTTTTTAAAAGAATGACTACACCGTTAGAAAGCTGTGATTCACATGCAACTTTTAGGTTTACAGCATGGAAATTTCCGTTCACGACATTTCGAGAAACAAACTTTAAAAAAAGTGAAAATTTTCGAATCTTTACCAATTTTTTACTTTTGGTTTATTTTGCACCCATTTGTATTATTTGAAATTTTCTAAAACCCCATTAGGGAAATTTGACGCTCTTTCTAATGATATAATAAAATTTGAATTTACTCCATCAATTAATGTTGTTATAGCCATTTTAGTGATGTAAGGTTGAAAACACGAAAAAAATCTTAAATGTGAAATAAGTCGAAAACGAAGCCTCTAAAAAAAATTGCTGAGACATTTTTTGTTGCAAATTAGTAGTAGAATCGAACCCTGCCCGGTGGTGCGCCCGTAAGGGTGACACCCTGTATATAACTAAATTTGGTACGATTTTCTGAAATTGAACGGGTTATTCCCTAGACGGTCCCCATAATATAGTAATTTAACGACTGTGTATCAGCTCTAAGCGGATGAATTCTGTTCTTACCAACCTTTTCCATTAATGAAGGAATAAACTGCCAATTAATCGAGTTCATTCTGTTAGGTTCATAAAAGATTCAACATGTGAAACGGTCGTCCCACGACTTCCGAAACTCCGCCGTACGCCAGATTATTTCAGTTTCTTGATGCACGTCCAATTCACAGTTGTATAATCGAGTCTGTGATGGGGTTTGGCATTCAAAAATGTGTTTTCTGCACTTCGATGGTTTTCGATTAGCAAGTCATAGTGTAAGATGCTTAGCAAAGTAGGGAATAGTACACAAAATCATCTCATTGCAAAAAAAAAAAAAAAAAAATTCAATTTGGAAGCTTAAAATTGAATAAGGAAATCTTGTATTTGAGGTGTGAAATCTGAAGCTTGACGTAAAAATGCCTTATTACTTGCCTCTCTTCCTCACAAACGATTTTATCTCATTTTCCACAATCTTGTTTTCCACTCACACCGTTGAATTTTTAAATGTGAATGCCTACGTCGTATAAATGATTAAATAATAAACCAAAATTGAGCGTAACTGGAAATGGAAACTTGCACAGGCAATAGCTAAGATTTCATTGATGTAAGAAAGATGATTCGTAGCTTGGTAGCTAATGTCAAAAGCAATGTGTAAGTACCTTGCACTGCCCGCTCAGTTCCTGAAAATGTTATCGAATTCGGATGGAAAAAGTAGAAATTACGGCTGTTATATAGATTCTACGTTTGCGCATGCGCAGAGGCTACTCTTAATTCGGAGGCGATGATTTTCGTAGGAGACCATCTGCACCCAATTCTCATAAATCCTGAAAATTTCATCGAAATCGGATGGAAAATGAAGAAATTAAAATTATTACAAGGAAATTCACGTTTGTGCATGCGCAGTGGGTACTGTCAGTCCGGTGATGATTTTCATAGAGGACCATCTACACTCCAACCTGCACAATCCCTGAACATTTCATCGAAATCGGACAATAACTTCGTGTAGTTTTCCCCGTTACAAGGATTTCATGACAGACAAACAGACACGGACCCAAAATTGTTCAGGAGTGCCTAAAAGGTAAAACTCGAGTGGAAATTTTGATTTTGGAGGTCTTTTTTTCAACCTTGAAAAGTGAAAACAATGCTTCCACTATCTTGGTAGACTCGGAAGCAAAAAGGTTTAAATCAAAATGAAAAAGGTTTAAATGAAAGGTAAACTACTACCTATAATGCTATCAAAATTCAAAAAAACAGGATTTAAACTCTGGGCATGATAAGAGATTGTTCTTTTATGGCCTTTGCTCACTCATCATTGCTTATCACTACATCTAGCAGTTATGGTTCCTGCAGGAGATGCATTCTCTTTGAATCTCTTCTCAATGTAAACCGAAGAAACTGATTTTCTCACAAACGATTTTCATCTTTCATTCCCTTGTGCATCGCGTCATGATCATACATTGTGATTATGTGTTGAGTAATTAGATTTCTGTTGGTTTTACTCTACTAGTTTCAAGTACAAGTGATTGTTTACGTCCGAGTTCAGGGTTTTGCTTTCGTCTTGAGTGTTTTGTCTATAGATTTCAGAGTAGCTACCTTCCGAATGAAGTGCCGTACTTACCACCCCTATTTCGGGGCTAAAACGATCAGCAGTTCAGTTCATGGTCATTTTGCCTACGATTCATGAGTTTTGTGTTTGTGAATGAACAGTGCATCGGAAATAAGCGGATATGGTCAGCTGCGTGCGCTTTTCGTAGGGTGAAGGTTGATCACAACTGGATCATCAAACATTCACCAATATCATGAGGTATGTCGTGTATCCATTCTACCAAGGTAGAAATTAATATGTAACTTCAATTTAGAAATATATAGAAATTAATATTTTGAGGAGGTGAATTCAAGTCTTCCTGCACGGAATTACATTTGAATCAACGTCTGCCAAGTGGGTGTGGCACATAGCTTCCTCGTATCCATAACCCGATTGTGTAGATGTTCCGATGCATAGTAGTTAATCTCAAAACATCACTCTCTAAGTACCTTGCACTACCCTCTTACGGGACCATCTACTCATTAACCCGCTCAATTCCAGAAAATTTCATCGAATTCGGATCGAAAAGTTGCTACTATCAGTCTGAGTGCGATGATTTTCATAGGGAACCGTGTACATTCCGATCTGCATAATCCTTGATAATTTCATAGATATAGGACTACAACTTCGTATAGTTTTGCCCGTTTCAAGGATTTCATGACAGACACACGGACAGACAGACGGAACCGAAATTGTTCAAGAAGGTCTAACGTAAAACGCGAGTGGAAATTAAGTGAACCCGTTTTTTTAAAAGGGGCTATGTGACATTTTCGGCCATTTTCACTTTTTTTTATTTTCTGGGTCTCCATACTTGGTTGCATCGATTGCGATTAAAAGGAACCTCGTATCATTGACGCTTCCCGTAGAAAAAACAGGTTGAAATTTCCGATGTCTTTTGAAAGGGGCTATGTGAGCCATATAACCCCTTTCAAAAGAAAACTTACTCACTCGCTATGTGGTCGACCTAGAGTTTCGAGACTCACATAATGAACTGTCAGGTTGGTTTATAATAATTAATATGTCGTTAAAGGGAGGGGGGTTAAATTTTGTTTCTTGGTCGATTCCTAAGCTTTTTTATTGAAAATAATTAACCGAAATCATTTCCTTTTGAATCTCCACCTTGCCCTAACTAAGACAACAATTTCAAGTGGGTGTGGCACGTAGCTTCCTCGTATCCATAACCCGACTACATAGATGACCAGATGCATAGTAGTTACTCTCAGAATATCAATCTCTAAGTACCTTCCACTACCCTCATAGTGGACCATCTCGACGTCAACCCGCACAATATCTGAATATTGCTGCAAAATGTAGAAGTTATGGCTTTTACAAGGATTTCACGTTTGCGCATGTGCGGCGGCTACTATCAGTCCGGGGGTGATGATTCTCATAGGGGACCATCTACACCCCCACCCGCATAATCCCTGAAAATTTCATCAAAATAGGATGAGAAATGTAGAAATTATGGCTGTGGTAAGGATTTCATGACAGACATACAGACAAACACGGAACCAAAATTGTTCAGGAAGGTCACGCGAGTGGAAATTTTGATTTTGGAGAACATTTTATCAATCTTGAAAAGTGAAAACAAAGCGTCCGCTACTTTGGTAGATTCGGAAGCAAAATTCGACAAAAACGAACAATTTTTCCATGTGAGAGGCATAGATTCCTCCCGTGCTATCGTGATTCCGCTCTCATCAAAAGAAAAGTGCGCTTAGTAGATCGGCTACATCTTTCACCCCCAAAATCCTCCCCAAAATTGTTATGACCTGCAGCAATGCTCAAAAATCCATTCTGTGAATTGCCGGACTCCCATCAACCCATTCATTTCCGTTAGCTGACCTAGAGAGGTTGAAGAATTACATTCCTGAAGAACATTTTCAACATTTCATGTTGGCCAAATAATAAACTGATCACATACATATTTTATGTTATGATGTTTTATGTACATATTTCCATCAAAATATGTTTCATTCAATGAATAAAGCTGTTTATTTAAATTATTTCGGTCCTGAAAAATCGATTTTTTTGAAAGGGGGTATGTGAGAGCATTTCAAATTGCAATTTGATACACTTCCCCTTGCTGAAAAAATCTGAAAAATTCTGGAGGATTGTAGAGTATTTAACTGTATTGGAATATTTCAAAAAATGGGATGGGACTTGGGACAGTATTTTGCGTTTTCCCGAAAGTTTCACAAATGACACATAACCCCTTAAAAAAAACGGGTTCAGATGTTCCGATGCATTGTAGCTAATCTCAAAACATCCTCTCTAAGTACCTTGCAATACCCTCTTATGGGACCATCTACTCATCAAACCGCTCAATTCCTGAAAACTTCATCGAATTCGGATCGAAAAGTTGCTACTATCAGTCTGAGTGCGATGATTTTCATAGGGAACCGTGTACATTCCGATCTGCATAATTCTTGATAATTTCATAGATATAGGACTATAACTTCGTATAGTTTTGCCCGTTTCAAGGATTTCATGACAGACACACGGACAGACAGACGGAACCGAAATTGTTCAAGAAGGTAGGTATAACGTAAAACGCGAGTGGAAATTAGGTATTAAACACTGTTTTAAACACAATTTAAAACAAATGTCTTGAAAAACCCCGTTTTTCAAAATTGTGATTAAACGGTGTTTCAAACATTATTATTCAAATTGTTTGTTCAGACCAGTACCAACCCTGGTGAGATGAAGCATCCCCTTGAACGTTTATAAGAACCTTAGTGGATGGAGATCGCTAATTGACCGAATTCTCGAGGCCGTTGGAATCTCAATGCAGTTGTTATTTGAGAAAAAAGGACAGAACTCACAGAACCATCTTCAGTAGGTATCGGCCCTTCGTTTCGAAAGTGGTGTAGCGTAGTTGAGTAGGTTCAGTATTGAAAAAACGCTGCAAATTATTACACAATGGTTTATTATTTTTATATAGACCACTCGTCTGCAAAGCCACCAACCATCCAACATGAAGAAAAACATCGATCGCGTTTCGGTCAGCTTTAATTTGAACGGAGATTAGGCCTCTTTTGCGATTCACACTCGTGTTTCTGATTTATCGTACGTCCAAACTTTAAATTCTCGTAGTGAGCGAACGGTTTGTCCTACAGAGCTCCGGGTGGTCTCAAAAAATTCTAAAAATTCTATAGAATCTTAAATTGAAGAAAAAACAATACCTTTATATCTAAATTTTTTGAGTTAGGGCGTTTTCAAAATTTCAAATTTTATTTTAGAACCCTTAGAAGTGACCTACATCAACCAAAATCTTCGGGGCACAACTAGACCCCAAATGGAGCCTACATACCAAATTTCATCAAAATCGGTCAATGCTAAGTGGCATAAGTGCCGCGTACGGCGGACGGACGGCGTATTTTTTA
This sequence comes from Apolygus lucorum, assembly GCA_009739505.2. Classification (NCBI taxonomy): domain Eukaryota; kingdom Metazoa; phylum Arthropoda; class Insecta; order Hemiptera; family Miridae; genus Apolygus; species Apolygus lucorum. The sequence continues at coordinate 43,329,113 of CM019178.2, read as the reverse complement.
TTCGATTTTTGGATTCTACGTACCTTGAAACGTAAACCATCAAATTTTGAGGGGGTGTTAAAAAAATTTTTTTCTTGGTCGATTCCAAAGGTTCATTATTGAAAATAATAAACCAAAATGGGGGTTTCAATGTAAGTCACAAAATTTAGACAGTTTGGTTCTGGGCAATTATGTGTGACCTGTGCAGTAGTGGGGCACACAAATGCATTTCAATTCATAGGAAAATGTAAGGCGCTGATTGGGGAGGTGGCGATATTTAAATAGATAGGAAATCGGTAGGAATGACTTCCTACAGTTAATCATGTCAGACAACCCTTGTTAGCCGAAGTATTGCTCTGTGGCATGGAAACAAAGGCGCAAGGCCATAACTTATTGGATTACGGATTAACATGCTGAATAGTATTTTCAAGTGCAAAAAAGTGTATTTTTGTAGAAGATAAATTAATTTCAAAATTAATAGAAAAACATCGTTTACCTAGTCCAATTTCAACCAGTGAGGTATAAAATATATATTTTAATTTACCTTTGTACTGCACCAAACTGTTTCGCTCAATGCAATGTGGTTAGTGTTTTTGGAGTCGGTGTTTCCTGTGTGGTGGACTGTTCTGAATTTTGTCATTGATTTAGAAGGTTCAATTTGCTTTCAAAATTGGTTTATTTGACCGCCAAAAAGTTAGTTAAACCCGACGGCAAATTCGCGTGTCGTCATTATTCTTGATCGCCCGTGAAACAGTTGGTATTAGCTTTGCATTCGCACCCTCTCCATTATTATTATCTCGGAGGGTCATTTGCCAGGCGACTCGAATGAAATGTGACGTGATAACGACGTCTTCACGGCTCATATTTTCTCCTCGGGTTTTCTCGTGATTTCACGGCAGTATTTATCCGTCATCAAAGACTAATAAATTGTAATCATTGCGATTACAATTTGCTGACGTGATTTTCTCAGTTGTTACACATAATAAGGTCGGCCTATCCTGAGAGCTGTCCTGTTGAGGACACTTTATGATGCTACGATCTACAGTGCTTAGAAGCTCATCCTTTGTCTCAGCCTTTGTCAGTGGTTCATTTGAAGGCAAGGATTTCTACCTAATTACTGAATGGAAAGAAAACATTGATAAACTTAGGTCAAGAACGTAATTATTATAAGAGAAGGTGCACAGTTAAGATAGTGTGAAGCTGATCCCAATTTCCCAATAGTCCTTGAAGGACAGGGATTGTCTTCTTGAAAATATTGATCTTGGAGTTGAATGACAGTCCTAGTTTCCAGGAGAAAGCAATTTAACCCTTATCCAGCTGGTAGATCAGAATTTCCGGATTTGATCTGCTGAAACCTGGTTCGACGCTTTACTCTCGTTCCAGCGATGTACTCTCTGGGTTTCATGATTTTAACTGAACGTGGGTTTCAGATCGTTCATGATAGAAAGGAGTTGACTGATTTTCCTTATCTTGCTGCATTAGGATACCTCGTATTGGATATCTTGTATTTAGCTGCGCCTGAACAGAAATGTAGTGGGCCAGCTAACTTTGTCGGACTTTCCTACCATGCCAAACGTACATTCTGATGACAACCGAATAATCTGTGGATCACATTCATGTAGACTTTGATGAGTCCTTCACAAGGTCCTTCAGAAGTTGTTGACAAAAATTACCGAGGGATTAGAAGCAGGTCTATCACTAAAACTATGTATGTGCGATCTCTCAAAAGCGTTTGAGCTGGTTCCACACGCTATTCTAGTCCAGAAACTAGAATACTACGGAGCGAGAGGTTACCCCTCAAGCTTATTCAGTCCTTACTCCTCGAAAGATCCCAATGGGTTGATGGAACTAGACCCGATTTTTATGGTATCCTTTGTGGAGTAACTTAGGGTTCAATTCTGGGGCCATTGATTTTCATCATATACCTGAACTACGTCGGAGGCTTCATTGGTGATGGTCCATACATGTATGCGGAAGACTCTACCTTATATTGGACCTCAAATCTGCCGAGCAAGTCTGACTAGCTGAGCTTTGGTTCACAGCGAATCGTTTAAACGCAAACCCTAATAAAATGCAAAGTATAGTAATAAGCAACTCGAAGCAGCAAACGGAACGTGGAACCAGTGAAGTTACTTGGGTTATACTTAGATACGAATCTCCGCTGGTATTCACATGTTGACCAAGTTCAAGCGAAGCTCTCAAAACGTGCATTTCTTCTAAGATGACTCTCTTCAAATGTTTCCTCAAGAGAGCTGATGTTGGCATATTATGGCCTAATATGGTAGTGTCTTATGGACTCATCGTGTGGGGTGGCATTAGCAAAAATATTTCGTCTCCAGAAGAGAGCTGTGAGAATTGGAGAAGCTCATCGCACCCCAGCCCGGCCAATCTTCAAGAAATTGAGGGTACTCACGTTGCAAAGCATGTACTAAGTACGTTCTTGGCATTCTTGAGTACACTCATAAGTATGCCAACTCACTCCAACAGCACCGCGATATCCACACGCATGACACACGCCATCGGTACGATGATGTACCTTTCTTCAGGCTCTCTGGCTCCCAATCGCGTTTTGTATACATTGGTCCATCTCTAATCTCTATACAATCGCCTATCAGAGGATGAATTTTTTGACTTAACTTTTTAATTGTTATTAAATGTTTTCATGTATGTAGTTTGTAACTGTATGTAGTCAGAAATTTGACTATTGTTATGTACATAATGTATGAAAGCAATAAAAAAAACTTATCTTATCTTCGCTGATTTACTCAAGCAAATCACTCTAATAACAGCAATGAGTTCCATCCAAGCTACCTATTAAATACCATATATACGTATTGTATCCGTCTGCTAGACATTAGATGCTTGTCTCCATACAAACCACCAATTTGAACCAAAAAGTGAAGATGTGGGAGAATGTGCGTCTCTGATTGTTTGAGTTGGTATCACAGTTTACAGCAGTAGTATGTGGGATACGTGATTCAACCTTTTTGCCAACTATCACAAAGATATCAATGACAAAATTACATCGACGTTGGTAGCATTGGTTTTCGTTAAAAATTGGTTCACACAGTGGAGTTACCTGGGTTCATTTCTGATGACGTCACGGATCAATTTTCACATTTTTGACCCACAACAAATGAATGAGTGGAATCACTGGCTAATAGGCATATTTATATTCACAAAAAACTGAACGAGTATTATTACGTTGAATGTTTATTAGACAGTACTACCAGCGTGAATCGTGGATTTGTTGTTGGTCAAACATTTAAATATTGATCCGTGACGTCATCACAAAAGAATCCAGATACCTTCATTGTGAGAAAAAAATATACACTTGAAAAAAATTAATCTGTGTCGTCGTCACAAAATTAGCCAGTTAACTTCGCTGTTGAACCAATTTTGAACGAAAACCAGTGCTACACGATCGATCCAATTTTTATCGTTGTTTTGTTGTTTTAGTTTGTTGGCAGTTAGGTTGACTTTATGTACTACTTACAACGGGTTTCATCTGACTTAGATATGTTTTCATTAAATCATTTGTGAAGTTCTTTATATGTAAGTATACACTTCATGTTTCTCCTACATTCCAATTTCCATTGACGTTTGCTTCATGAAAGAATCCCCGTCGTTCTTGTTCCTTTATTCCCAGGAGTTAGATCAATTCTACTATAAATTCATCTTGTCGTAGGAACCCCTTTAGCTTCCTACGGGGTAGTTCACTCTAGAAAACACCGCCCATTGTAGATTAAGACTCATAAATATTACGAGCCAGGATTGTGGGGAGGGGGTGTTAGTAATTTGCTTTGAAGGCATTTCGCATGGCGAGCGGCCAAACCTGTCTATCCCGAGACACAGAGATGGATTCGAGATGAGTCTTGGCGCTTTATTAACCATTCATTCGCATTAATAAGTAAATCAAAGTTTTATGTAGATTACTTGCTAGGTATAACTACAGGGTTTCAAGTAGATACTTTTTGTTGGTATGTTGTGGAGAGGGAAGCAGAGGACGTCGATATATTTATATATTCACATTTATTCGGCAAGCGCTTTTTGTTTTTTCTTGTAGGCTTGAGAAAGGGGCCATAGCTTGCCCCGAAAGCGCTTGCCGAATAAATGTGAATATATAAATATATTGACGTCCTCTGCTTCCCTCTCCACAACATACCAACAAAATGACTACAGCAGAAGTACAGAACAACTAGAAGATACTTTACTGGTGGAACGCTTATCGACACGTACAGTACCTCAACCAGTTGAAGGTATCTGCTCAATAATGCCTGCTTAGAAATTGAACACGTACACGTACTGAGATTGGTTTGTTTTGGGCAATTTAACTAGAACCATATTTTTTTTTGCTTTGTATTTTCAAGACGAGAGGGCAAATATACAATTTCGTCCTTCAAATTTTCCTGATTACCTCTTCATTATGCTCTCCTCAGCTTAATCGATTCAGAGGAAATGAAACCGATTCGTCAGCGTCTGCTCTCCTACTACTGTGATTCCTTTCAAGTGTCAGCAGAACCTTCGAGTTTTGCATAGTACTTCCGCCCATTCATCGTTTTCCACTCTCCTCGTTCCTGGTTATATTACGTCAAGTTTCTGCTGTCGTTGACAGTTCGAAGCTGATCCATCTTTCGTTTATGCAGGTAAATCCCAGTATCCTGTCAGGTATCGGAAATTGAATTGTGCTACCACTGCACTGCATTGTCTGGCCTGCCTGTCCGGATGCAAAAAAAAAAAAAAAAAAAAAAAAAAACTGCTGTGTGTTGTTTAGTCTCTCTGAAAAGAAGATGTGCTCAGCATGTCTACGGTGGATCAACTATCTCTCACTCCCTAGATTTTACCGGTGCCTCATCTTGAAACAATTTTATATAAAAACAAATTGGATTTTCAAATCGAATTTGCATTTTGGAGTATTTTGTACAGTTTGGGCCTGTTTCTGTCGGCCGTTTTTGAAATTTAATGATTGGGATAGACCACCAAAATTGAAGTGAGGTTTGAATCCATTGGCACCCCAATGTAAAGTAATCCACAAGTAAAATTTCTTCTTGCGGTACGAAATTCCTTTTTTTGTTGTGATTTTCCAATTGAAATGTTAATTTTTTGAAGTAACTCACTCGCTTTTAGGCATTCTAGAAGAATTTTTTCGGTAGTTAGTGATAGAGGCCCAACTGCGATTCACTTCATCTATGATTTCGTTCTCGTGACACCTTGATTTTTGTTTACCACTTGTTGCGTTTTTGTAAACAATTTTGTGAGGAAGCCGCGGGTTCACAGATAAAACAACTTTTCCTTGAGTTTCTTTGCTTTTTTCTTCATTCTTTTCCTTAAGTGTTCCATTTTTATGAAGTAGGTTTGATTTTTCCAACCAACCTACCCATAAAAACCTAATGGTTTACCTACATTTTTCAAATTAAACGAGGTATTCTTTTTTTTACCACTTAGTACTGTTTGTATGCATTTTAGAAACAATATAGGTGAAAAATACGTATAAAACCGGTGAAAAAGAATGGCAGAACAATAACTGACCTCCAAAGTATGTGCAGTTATCCTGCATCGGCAAGCTTTGCCGGATGTAATGAAAGGGCTTTAAAAATGGCCCAATAAACACGAAATCAAACTTTAAAATCATCCACTTTCAATTGATATCAATTTATACCGCCCATATCCTGGCTGCCGAAATTCAGAGAGAACTAGGCATTGGCAGAGGAAATGAAGCACATCATGGGGTCTATCTGTTTCATATGGTTTTGCATTGAACCTCACAGACTCGACCTGAATGCTGAATGCTGGTGCACGGGGGAAGCGTTTTTGTGTCACATTTTCAGGCAGGTTCACTCTCTGGCCATACGCGTTTGCAGTCGCCGATATTCAGGCAGAGGCCATCTCAGCTTTAGTGCTAGAGAATTGGATCCCTCGATACGGTGTAACGACCTGGGACCACAATTTGAGAGCCAACTGATGGCAGCTCTGTGGACAAAGATGGGGACTCAACGAATCCATACGACAGCCTACCACCTGCAATCAGATGGACTATTGGAGAGATGGCATCGAACCCTGAAAGAAAGAGTGAAATGCCTTGATAGTAAGAACTAGGTCACAGTCTCCCAAAAATCCCTCTGGGACTAAGGACCACGGTGCACGAGGATTTTGGAGCTTCTTCGGCCAATTAGGTCTACGGAACCTCGGTTAGACTTCCAGGAGATTTTTTTCAGGAAGCTTGCAATATGGACCCGGCGACCTGTGCAACATTGCTCAAAGCACATGTCGGTCGGCAGGTGATGCCCCCAACTAGAAACCAGCCATTGAGAGTCTACGTACCTAAGGACCTGGCAACGGCTATGTGTTCTTAAGAGTGGATAGGCCAAGGACCTCCCTTCAACGAACGTATGAGGGTCCATTCAGGGTAACCGAGGCTCGAGAGAAGACCTTCGACATTGAGACTGCAGCCGGGGTCCAGACGGTATCGATTGGTAGATTGAAACCTGTCTATCTCGCAGACGTATGAAGGGAACTCCTGTAGTGGTTCCCACTAGACAATCAAAAATGGTTAACTTGGATACCAAAAATGTTGACTAATTTCAAATAAAATATTCATTCGTGTTTCGTGAATTGACCGAGCTATTTTCTCGCTAGAGTAATTTATAGTATTCACGATACTCAACTTCCAATGTGCAGCGCAATACTGGTGTCTTTGACAAAGCTGACGGACTTCACCTCAGGATTCAGCTTCCTACATTGTTGGCACGTTATGCCTGACGCAAACAGAATTAAAGTGCTTAACAAAACCTATATGGCTCCTCACCATCTCAACTGCTACTGTTTTTGAATGACGGAACTTTCAAGACTGAAAACTTTTACGAGGTAGGCTTAGAGCAGCCTGAGTGTGAACATTAACAAGATATTCAGAACAATTTCCAAATAAACAAGATTAATGAATCTTTGTTTTGCATTTTACCTTTGTAACAAACTGATCTCTACAGAATTGACAGTACCTTTGAGGGACACCCTTAATAGCGCTTCTCACCTATATTTTGCAGATTGTATATGTCTACTCGCTGTTAGTACCTACTATCCTCTAATGAGAGCCTTTCGACCTTTAAAAATAACGGCGCCTGAACTAGGCGCCGCAACCTTGACTTTTTCCAACAAACGGTTTCGGGCTCTTGTTTTGTTCCTGAGTCACGGATCGCATCGACTTCGATCTCGCAGGTTCATGAAACAATTGTTCGACTGTCAATCTTCCGACATTCATGATCATTTCAGGTAGATCTGCTCGTTTAATAGTGAACGAAATGTAAATCCCAATAGACTGCTCCCTCATTATAAGGATGACAGAAGTCACAAGGTATGTAGAGATCCCGGACGTTCGTCGATGACTATTTATAAATTACAAAAAGGCTTGATCCAAACGCCTCTGCCGTATCAGATTCTTGACGTGTGCCACTTTGTAATGGTCGCACCTCCATTATACTTAATTCGCTGAACGACTCCACAGTTCTCTGTGTAAACTGTATTGTTCTTGAACTCCACGTTTCCTTCTTGTAAAAGTTTATTTCTTCTTAAAAATTGATACATTTTTTAATTTATCTATAAAAACTGAAAGTTTTTGCTTCCTCACTACCGAAGGTAGGGAAGCTTTGTATTCGTGAAAGAAGTGAAAAAAAAAAAAATGTCCTCCAAAATCAAAATTTCCACTTGCTTTTTGCGTTTTAGAGCTTCCCGAACAATTTTGGTTCCGTGTCTGTCTGTCTGTCTGTCTGTCTGTCTGTCGGTCTGTCTGTGGTCAATCCTTGACCCGGGCAAAACTATACTAACCTGTGGTCCGATTTTGATGAAATTTTCAGGGATTGTGCGGGTTAGGTCCTAATATAAATAAAATTCTACGTTGAAAATACAAAATATTATAAACTATAATACCTGCAACCCTATCCCGCATATTATCGCCAATATTTTGGTATTCAATAACTCTTTGAATCATAATTTTTTCGCCAACTGATTCTATACGTCCATGTTACAATGAGTGAGGAAGCTATACTGCCCACCCAACTTGGCAGACTTTTTTTCTGAGCTTCGGGAGCGGCCTCTTCTCTAATTTCTTGGAAGGGGCTCCGTCCTCTAACCCCATTCCGAGGCATCTGATGCTCTTCCTCAAGCCTCGAAGATGATTGATATGGAGTTTTGTTCTTACCGAGCCAGCAATGGCAGATCTTGGTTTACTCCATTTGTCAGCGAGCACATTCACGAGCCTCTTCTGGAAGGCTAGGAACTCTACTTGCAACACCCCTTCACACGAGCACACTAATGGAGTAAATTAAGTCAAAATTATGTTGATGACTTTTCACTTTTTCGAATACCCTGGTTCCCCAATGATCGAAAATGGAATCGATAATCCATCTTCAAGAGGCAAGTCCCGAACGACCTCTGATTACCCAATCAGACCAATCCCTGAAAATATCGTCAAAGTTTTACGAATTTCCAAAACTATGCATGAACGTGGAATTGTTCAGAGAACGGAACGTGGAATTGTTGTGGAGTTGTTGTTGTTGACCAACTGACAGATTAAAACCAAAACCGTTCAGAACATTCTTAAACGCCAAATAAGAAAGGAAAAATTTTGGGTTTGGTGGACCCAAATTATTTACACTTGCTCCATGAATAGTAAGGAAGCTAAAACATTTTACTTCGACATTGTCTCCTCAAATTCTAGGTATTATGCTACAACTTCAAAGTTTTTCAATGATTGGTTATTCGTTGATTTTCACAAATCTTAAGTTTTTTATTTTTAACTCAATATTTGATGTCAATAATTTTGTAAAAACATATCCAGTATGGCTGGATGGAATAATCTTGAACACTAGCACCATGGCTAGTAAATCGGATTCATCCATATACCTTAAGAATTGTGAATTCAAAAAACAAGTCATAATTTCTGTACTGTAGTGCAAAGTTTTGGATGTTGCAAATTTTACATTGATTGAAAATGGAATTCAACGTGGACTGATTGCGAGAGCAAAATAATTGAGGCTGGATAAGAATTGTTGGAATCAGACATTGTATGTTTGCAATGGTTGCAAGAAAGAAGTATTTTGTGATGAAGTGCAAACGCGGCCAACGTGGAGGTGAAAGACCTCTATCAACTCCTCGTGGACAGTGAAAATCGTGGAAATATTTACTAATTTTTATGTTTAGTTACTTCCATAGTTTCTACTGATTCATCTAATAGTTTCCTGCACTTAAATTACTTCACTGTGAGAACTTTTTGAGAATGTCGGGAAGCTTTTGGAATCATTTTGATGAAACGCCTGGTCATCGAGCGGAGAAGGTTGTTGAATCGCCCGTGGGAAGGTTTTACGACCTGGACCGATAAATTCCCCTCAAAGGTCAAACAGTTAAAAACGTCAGAGTAATGAAGTCCTTTCGGATTTTACATTCCTATTCGGTCAAGCGAATTCCAAGTGGGCCGATATTGGGTCGTTATCGTTCTCATGTTTTCCTGCTATCTGGTCCTTTTTGTCTGAAGTATAAATTTGTAGTGAAACGATATCTTCATTTTTCGCGGCCAATTCAATGCGTTCTTAATGAGAAAAAAAAAGAAAGTTTTTCACGTAAAAATTGGCGGGAAAAATTATGAGCAATGACGAAAAATTCTCGGCCAATAATTGATTAAAGAGCTATTGTTTGGGAATATTAACTAGCTGTTTACCTGGAGTTTGTTATCTGATTTGAAATACTCGCTGCCGCACGCCATCTACCGGAGCAATAGTTTTGTTTACTCAGAAACCTTCGATGTCTTGTGTCCAACTATTCCCCAAAATTTCGTCGCAGTTGGATGAACTGTTTTGGAAGATGTTTGAAAAATATAAGCGGGAAATCAGCTACTCACCTTGATCAGCAGCTGTCTATTTGAAGGAAGTGTTCAAATGGTTCCACGATGAGGAGGCTACGACTGCAATAATCAACAGCACTTCACACCTGTCCATCCAATGGAAGTTCAATCCTTCACTCTCATTACATTACTGCGGAAACTGAGAAGCAGTACTTGAGGCAGAAAAGTTATTTATTTCCAGGACTGAGGGTAACCAACCACTCACCTGTTGCGAATTCGTTACCATCTTTCCCAAGTTGGACCATACTCAATTCTTGGCTCCTGCAGCACATAACTGATACGCTTCTAAGGACTTTGAAATCATCACTGCTGGCCACTTTATTTGTCACACGCATCAAGAACAATCTCAAGCTAGTCCCTAGCAGTTTTTTTTAGATTTTGTTCCATATCTATTTATATAATTTATTAAGATTGATTTTGTGAAAAGTGCCTACTCATCACCAGTTTTGTCTGACATCACTGGAGGCCTGGAAGCCATTGCTCCATCTCACTCCATCTATCTTGTATCTTGCTTTCTTATAGTAAAACATATTCAACATTTTCAATCAACAGTAGGCGTTTAGTTTTTTCCTCGATTGAAAAAGTTCATTTATGAAAAAATAAACCGAACTGGCTGATGATCGGTTGAAGTAATATTTCTTTGAAAATTTGAAAATGTTTATCTTCAGAAAAATATACGAATCCTCAAAATTTAAAATTTCTTTTGTCTTAAGGTAAGTAATGTAATTCTGGGGCAAAAAACTGAAAGTTTTTGCTTCCTCACTACCGAAGGTAGGGAAGCTTTGTATTCGTGAAAGAAGTGAAAAAAAAAAAATGTCCTCCAAAATCAAAATTTCCACTTGCTTTTTGCGTTTTAGAGCTTCCCGAACAACTTTGGTTCCGTGTCTGTCTGTCTGTCGGTCTGTCTGTCTGTCGGTCTGTCTGTGGTCAATCCTTGTCCCGGGCAAAACTATACTAACCTGTGGTCCGATTTTGATGAAATTCTCAGGGATTGTGCGGGTTAGGTACTAGACGGTCCCCTATCAATTTCAGCACCTTCGGACCAATAGGAGCGAGTGCGCATGCGCAAACGTGAATTTCCTGGAATCTCGGTTTCTCGGTTTCTAATGAACCGATTTTGCTCAAATTTGGAGGTTAGTTAGGGACTAACTTCTAAGAGACACCCTATAAGTTTCAATCAAATTGGTCAAGCAATAACCGCTGCGCATGCGCGAACTTTAAATTTATTGTTACAACCAAAACTCCGCAACTATTCAACCAATTTCGATGAAATTTTCAGGGATTGTGTGGTTTAGGTCCTAGACGATGGACCGCTAAATAAAATTCTACGTTGAAAATACAAAATATTATAAACTATAATACCTGCAACCCTATCCCGCATATTATCGTCAATATTTTGGTATTCAATAACTCTTTGAATCATAATTTTTTCGCCAACTGATTCTATACGTCCATGTTACAATGAGTGAGGAAGCTATACTGCCCACCCAACTTGGCAGACTTTTTATCTTACGTTATGTAATTTTGGGACAAAAAAACTGAGGAAATTTCAGAGTTCGTGTGATTTTGGGTGTATTAATCTATTAGATAGAATGGTTTATGATGCCACATTTTTGCATTCTCTGTAATTCACAACTATAAAGAAATGTTCAACTGTTATAGGTAGTTACTGATGGTTTGTGGGTTACAAGAAAATTCTGTTTCTTGGCTGAAATGCCTTCTGGGTTGTAAAACTATTATTAGGAACATTCTAAATCGATCAATCTGTTCTAATCCGTTCCGGGGACACCCTAATAGTATTGATAACCTATTTGTGTGATGATCAGGTGTTTCTGTCTATAATTGGAGGTTATCTCACTCCTATTACTGAACACCTGCTGTTATCTGCGAACGCAACGGAGTCCTTCCCTCCTCTGTCAAGACATCATGATTTCAAAATAGGTCTTATTCATGTTGACATCACTTGGGTCCACTCCCTAGGATATCTCGGAAGTTTAGCTGCGGGTGTACGTGTTTATCTCGATGCGTGGATATTAGGTCACCCTCCATTTCATTACTGACTTGGAATATTTTTACAACTTTTTTTTACCTACTCCCTTATCTGTGTCTCTTGTTTACTTGCCGTATTACGCTTAGGAGTATACAAGGTGTCGAAGAAGGACAGTTATGAAAAGTATAATTCTGAAATCCTCGATGATGAGGAAGTTTTTTTATTAGCGCAGCAGGTCAAAATCGAAATTTCCATTCACAATTCCCATTTCAGTGCTTTCAGAACAATTCCCCATTTCCATTCACAATTCCCATTTCAGTGCTTTCAGAACAACTGATTTCGTCTGAAATTTTGAAATATTCTGTCAAATGAAGCTGTACTTTTTTATTTTTTTAAAAATTTTTTCAATTTTTTATTTTATTTTTTTATTTTATTTTATTTATTTTTTTTTACTAACGTAGGTACTTACCGACCTTTTAGAAGAACCCTTATTGAAAGGGTCTTTTCAACGGCTATAAACATCAAACTAAAATCTAGCTGGGCCAAGTATAATTTGGTGACTTGCCCGTTCTGTCGTTCCTCATTTGATTCGAGCGGTTGAAATAATTTTTCTTCCGTGCCATTTCGAAAATTTAGATGTTGCGAGTTGATATCACTCCAGAACGAGATGAACAGGAGAGCTCATCACGTTCATAACTGAAATAGAGAAAATCAGCGTCGAGGGGATCCTATTTTCATAGATAGTGAGTGGGCGAATTTGGCACCTTTTGGTGGGTTCAGCAACTCCGGGATTTCGCGTACGACTGACTCCATTCAGCTGGCCGGGAGTTGAAGGTTCCAAAGCTCATTTGCAACTAATTATGCTGATCCAATAAATTGCTATAACAGAGAAAAATGCGGTTACAATTACACTTATTTTGAACAGTTCATCTCAAAAGCTCGGAAGAGGCTTCAGAAGTGAACTCCGAGGTCGGGTAGGACCCTGAAACCAAGCAGCTAGATGGATATGACTGCTGAGAGCTAAAAGTACCTACTGATATAATATTTTGATGTTTATGAATAATTAAATGCAATACCATCGATTTCAGAGGTGAAATATTTTTTTCCAACTATAAATTAATATTGTTGATGCTGCAATCAAAAAATTGTGAATTCTTCCAATCTGAAAATTCTATTGAAAAATTTTGGTTCCGCATCTGTCAATTCGAGGCAAAACCACTAATATTTCGAACGATTTTAGATTTTAGTAGAAATAGGTAGACACTCCCTTACGAGTTTGCGAAATGCAAGTAAGAAGTTAATGAAGAAATTTTGGATGACACAAATATTATTAATTTGCTGCAAGAATACCGTCAAAGCTTCCTCATCTTCGATATTGAGAACGCAATACAAACTTGTTTCAGCCTTCTATTCAGATTTACTGAGAATCAAGCAAGCAACAGGATTCGTAAACGAAGTTCGCTAACAATCATAAGCAAAGTTCTAGTGAAGTCGGTTTTTAATTTATTGGTCAAAAAGATCTTTTCGACATTTTGGTGTTATTTCTAGAATGTTGCAAATTTATCTTGACTGGATGATCGCAATATCGATGAGTAATGACCACTTGATTCAGCGTATTTTTGTCGATAATATCGAATGCCTCAGTATTCTAAGGTATCGATGTCCAAAGTACCAAAATGATCTACATATCAAATGTGTCGAGATACTAGTAACCAATGTGTCCAATGTATTGACCAAGGTATCAAACGCTACAAATTATTACACAATGGTTTATTATTTTTCTATATAGATCACTCGTCTACAAAATCACCAACCATCCAATATGAAAAAAAAATAAATAAAAAAATAAAAAAGAATAAAAAAAAATCAAAAAAATTAAAAGAAAATCACCAACCATCGATCGCATTTCGGTCAGCTCTAATTTGAACGGAGATTAGGCCTCTTTTGCGATTCACACTCGTGTTTTGATTTATATATATGTAGAAATAGAATTGAAATAATTTAGAAGAGCATAAAACCGCTAGTAACTCGACAAAATCGCTTTATTCACAAGACTACTCCACGCTACAAAACAGAATCAAAACATACGCGGTCTCCAATCCTTTTTTCCCCGCCTCTCAGCTGTCATTAGCCCTCGACGCGTACTATGGAAGTATTCTTCATTCTTACTTCCATGCAGCCCGCTTGTTCTTCTTTGTTCCGTGTTGTTGACGTAATTCCAAGAGGCGTGGTTTAGTAGCCAGCTTGTGCACATTTGGTAGGTTATCCAGATTTCCTCAGTCGGGTGTTTAGGTCCCGAGACGGCCAGACCTGACGATCTGGTCGTCCCGACCATACCTGGAAAAGTAAACAAACGCAAGCAAACAGGGACCACAGAAATAACATTGAATTTTGGCCTAGACACTCGGCCAGACCTGATTTTTTTTTTACAATTAAATAGACAAAATTGGGTATCAGATCTGGGAGACGGCTCACACCCTCAGTGAGGTGGCCACGACTCATTAAAAAAAAAATGAAAATGTTGGGAGCTCATCTTGGTTGATCCTAAGTGGCTACTTCCCAAGAGACGGCTCATACCCTCAGTGAGGTGGCCACGACTCAGTAAAAAAAATGAAAATATTGGGGGCTCATCTTGGTTGATCCTAAGTGGCTACTTCCCAAGAGACGGCTCATACCCTCAGTGAGGTGGCCACGACTCAGTAAAAAAAATGAAAATATTGGGGGCTCATCTTGGTTGATCCTAAGTGGCTACTTCCCAAGAGACGGCTCATACCCTCAGTGAGGTGGCCACGACTCAGTAAAAAAAATGAAAATATTGGGGGCTCATCTTGGTTGATCCTAAGTGGCTACTTCCCAAGAGACGGCTCATACCCTCAGTGAGGTGGCCACGACTCAGTAAAAAAAAATGAAAATGTTGGGAGCTCATCTTGGTTGATCCTAAGTGGCTACTTCCCAAGAGACGGCTCATACCCTCTGTGAGGTGGCCTCGACTCATGATTATGTAATGAGGACGTGGGATATCTATAGATCCTTTTTTTTTTTTTTTTTGAGTTTTTTTTTTTTTTTATTTTACTTTTTTTTATTTTATTTTATTATTATTTTTTTTTTTTTTAGGGTAGGGGTATTTTTTTTAAAAACAAACAATGGAGTTTTTGTATCATTTTCTTCTTTTTATTTCGTCGTCAATATTATTGTGAATTATTATAATTTTTATTATTTTTTTTATAACTATTATTATTTATATATTTATTTTATTTATTTTTTTTTGAAAAGTAACTGAACTAAACTTCTTGAGGAGGGAGGAAGTGGGCCAAACCTGGGTTTAATTGTCTAAAAGGAAGAAATAAAATTAAAAAAATGAAATGTTTCAAACGAGTAAAAGAATGAATAGGTAATTATAGTTTCAAAGAAAATCCAATAGATACGTAAGAAATAAATTTGTTTTCAATGTTCTGATTCACATGAGTCACTTTCTGACTGTGTGAATTCTATTTCTGATAATAATTCAGGATCAGGAACTTTCCTCACTCTATCATGTGCAAATTTGTAGGTTCTATTCTCTGTTAGTGATTTAATTAGATAACGATCTCCATCCAACAATTCTTGAATTCTGAACACTCCTCTAAATTTAGGATCCAATTTAGTTTGGTTTCTAGGTTCATTTTGTAACAGTACAAGATCACCCACAGAGAAAAGTTTAACTTTGGCTTTGGTTTTGTCAAAACGAGTTTTATCGTAGGAAGCATTTTTAATCATGCATTGGGCAGCTTGTTCTCTGGCTGTTTCCCTATCTATCTCAACATCTAAAACACTGTCAGGCGGTGTGATCATACCTGTTGGTTTAACGACTTTTCCAATCAACAACTCAAGGGGAGATGCTCGTGTAACCCTATTCATAGTACAGTTTATGGAAAGTTGAATATCACCCAGTGCTTGCTGCCAAGAACGATCACCTAGCTCAGTAGCAGTTAACATGTTAGTGAGTACAGACATGACACGTTCAACTTGACCATTGGCACGACTAGCACCTGTTGCAATTAAGTGCAATTCTATCTGGTTACCAGCACAAAAATCTTTGAAATCTTTGCTACTGAAGCAGCGACCTTGGTCAGCTATTATTCTATTAGGGGGTCCGAACAACGATATGGCATGTTTTAAGGAGCTGATAACACTTGCTGTATCAATTCTGAGAGTGTGGAAAAGTAGAACATACTTGGTGAAAGCACATATGAAAACGATACAGTACTCTTTTGTGTCACTCTTACCACTGAGTTTCCCAGTAATATCACAGTGTACTGTTGACCATGGTAAAGTACCTTTTGGGATAGGGTGTAACGAGATTTGTTGTTTGCCGGAGGAGGATTTTGAAACCTTACAAGTCAGACAGGTGTCTGTAAACTTTTTAACATACTTTTTCATCCCCTTGAACCAGTAAAAATCTGCTAATTTTTCGAGAGTTTTGTCAAAACCGAGATGCATTATTGAATCGTGAGTGTTTTGTACCACAGTATAACGATAAGCATGAGGAATGATAGGAACACAACGAGTACGATGACCTCTTTGAATTATTCTACATAATATTCCAGACCGTAAATCATAAGTACTTCTTTCTTGCTCAGAAAGTTCATTATTCTGCAATTTAGTCTTGATATTAGAAATTTCAGAATCTTGTTGTTGGGCCATCAATATCCAATCATTAGAAAGCAAGGTCAATTGAACAGATTTCGATGAATTTAATTGTTCTGGGGTTTCATCATTAATCAACACATTATCGTTGGAACTACCTGGAATTGGATGCGTATTTTCAGATTCAAGGCAGTTTACAACTACACTTTCATCTGATCGGTGGGATGTCGTGACAAATAGTCAACATGCTGCATGGATTTTCCAGGGCGATAAATAATTTTGAAATCAAAACGTTGAAGAAAACTCCACCATCTTTGCACTCTTGGGTTTAAATTTTGTTTTAAATATGTCTCTTTAAGTGAAAGGCAATCAGTTACAGCCGTGAAAGAAATGTTCTGAAGCATTGTCCTGAAAAAGTATACGCTTTTCACCAGAGCCAACGTTTCAAGGTCATATGAATGATATCTACTTTCCGTATTCGTAGTACGTCGACTGTAATAAGCTATGACTCTAGGTTTACGATCAACAATGTGAAGAAGAATTCCGGCATAACCCTGAGAACAGGCATCGGTATGTAATTCGACTGGAAGGTTTGGATTGAATATCATCAATATTGGTTCATTAGTGAGATGTGTTATCAAAGCAAGACGTGCGTTTTCATGTTCTTGGAGCCATATGAGATTTGATTTGGCACTGAGAAGGCGGTACAAAGGAGCAGCAATAAGGCTAAAGTTTGCAATGAACATGCGGAAATAGGAAGCAAGTCCAAGAAATCGTCTTAAGGAAGAGACAGTTGATGGGGGTGGGAGGTTAATTAGGGCATCGATTTTCCTTGAATTTGGTCTAACTTCACCATCTGCAATGTCATAACCAAGATAGTGAACTCTATTGACAACAAATTCACATTTAGATGAGTTTAAAGAAAATCCAGCATCGGTCAAGGTTTTTAGGACAATATCAAGTCTATCTAGAGCTTCCTGTTCACTAGATGCGGTTACTAAAATGTCATCGACAAAGACCAACACAAAGTCATGAGCTAGGGGACCCAGAGCTTTCAGTACAGCTTTAGTGAACACAGAACTAGCATTGCGTAGACCAAATGGCATGGATAAATACTCGAATTGTCCATCTGGAGTAACAAAAGCAGTGAGTTCGATTGAATCTGGATGGATTTTAATTTGGTGAAACCCAGCAGCACAGTCTAAAATACAGAACCATTTCACGCCAGATAATCGATTTATTTGATCTTGAATTAGAGGTTGCGGCTGATTTTCCGCCCAAGTATTTGAGTTCAATTCCCTAAAATCAACAACCATCCTCGTTTTTCCATTATTCTTAGGCACGAGCAAGATGGGGCTGGAAAACGGAGAGCAACTGGGCCTAATTATGTTAGCTGCAAGGAGTTCATTGACATGTTCACGAACTATACGTTTATTAGCTTCAGATAAGGCATATGGCCTTCTATTAACAATTTTATTTGGGTCAATGAGTCGAATTTTCAATTCACCTGTTGTTACTCTGGTAACAGGTAAACCATCAGTGAAATGAGATTTGTAATTTTGCAAAATTTTATTCAATGCTGGACGCATGCAGGGTTGAACGTCTGTTCGAATTTTACTCTCACTAAATGGTTCGGCAGACATACCAAGGTTCGGGATCAGATCAGGTTCAAGATCGATATTACCTCTTAGATTTATTTCAAATTTTGAGTTGAAACATGATGTATTTATATCTGATGGTTGTATGGGGTTGGGACAGTGGTCTGATTTTTTATCATTATTATTATATGATTCTGGCTGGTCTGACATTTGTGTAATGTGAACTTCAGACCTATCTGTAAGATTTTTGTTATGTGGATTTTTAGCATTTATTTCACAGGGCACTTCATTTTCATTCGAATCATTTGAAGGATGCAATTCAACCGTGCTTGAATTCTCAAGTTCACCATCATTTGAATTGGGCTCTAAATGTTTAATTTTTTGTTCAAGTGATTTCGAAATTTGAAGGGAAACAAGTTGGAACATGCACGAATTTGCTGTCAAAATCACCTTGACATCCATATTTAACACATCTCGCCCAATAATGATATCATGGGGGATGGACTCATTAGGCACAACATGAAAACAAATGTTGAGTTCAATATCATTAATTGTGAGGTCTACTATGATTTGGAATTTACTGTCAACCTTCCCTGAGCCAATCCCATTCAAAACAACTGGAATTTCAAAAATAGGTCCGGAAAACTTAGGCTGTAAAATTGATTTCATCAAAGAACACTCACTACCAGAATCAAAGTAAAAATTAAATATCTCACCCTTGTGCAAAAGTTGACCTGGAAGATTCGTCTGGCAGAGGTTGACTTGGTGCTGTGTAGCTTTCCCTTCGTTAGGCCTGGAGAAATACCCTTGAGACTGACGATTCGGCTGGGGTACCACAGCTGAATGACCCGCATGCCCTGGGGTGTGGCTTGGACCCTGGTTGGTTGTAGAGTACTGACCAGAGTTGAAAGGTGGTCGGATCCCTGAACCACTCTGTTGGCGATGCGGTCCTGGCTGGAACCTGAACTGTCCAGACGGGTTAGGATGGTCCCTGAACCAGCACTCTTCCGCTTTGTGGCCCCTCCGGCGGCAGTTTCGGCACCTCAAGGAATTTGAAACATTTACAGCAGTAGAGTAAGACCTTACTGTAGGATCAGGTTTGGGACGTTTCACAACAGGCTCATAAGGGTGGGGAGAGTCGGTGGCGCATTTATCCCACTTCTGATGTAGAAATAGAATTGAAATAATTTAGAAGAGCATAAAACCGCTAGTAACTCGACAAAATCGCTTTATTCACAAGACTACTCCACGCTACAAAACAGAATCAAAACATACGCGGTCTCCAATCCTTTTTTCCCCGCCTCTCAGCTGTCATTAGCCCTCGACGCGTACTATGGAAGTATTCTTCATTCTTACTTCCATGCAGCCCGCTTGTTCTTCTTTGTTCCGTGTTGTTGACGTAATTCCAAGAGGCGTGGTTTAGTAGCCAGCTTGTGCACATTTGGTAGGTTATCCAGATTTCCTCAGTCGGGTGTTTAGGTCCCGAGATATATATTTCAATATAAACCCTCAAATTTTTGTAGGGAGCGAACGGTTTGTCCTACAGAGCTCCGGGTGGTCTCAAAAAATTTTAAAAATTCTATAGAATCCAAAATTGAAGGAAAAACAATACTTTTATATCGAAATTTTTTGAGTTAACGCGTTTTCAAAATTTCAAAATTGATTTTTGAACCCTTAGAAATGACCTACATCAACCAAAAGCTTCGGGGCACAACTAGACCCCAAATGGAGCCTACATACCAAATTTCATCAAAATCGGTCAATGCTAAGTGGCAAAAGTGCCGCGTACGGCGGACGGACGGCCAAATTTTTATTCGATTTTTGGATTCTACGTACCTTGAAACGTAAACCATCAAATTTTGAGGGGGTGTTAAAAATTTTTTTTCTTGGTCGATTCCAAAGGTTCATTATTGAAAATAATAAACCAAAAAGCAGGATTTCTGTTAGCCCAATCTGTTCCAAGTTCAAAAGTATTGAGAAATTGAGCTTTGATAGGTCATTAGCCCTATTTTACCTGGCCTGGATGCTTTGTATTCCTCTAAAATTAAAAGAGTAGCTATTATGTTCATCTGTGCGCCTACGTAACAATTGAATTACCGTGCTAGCTAATCAAATTTAAATTTTTCGCGAAAAGCTCACTTTTTTAGCTGAACATTCGGAAGATCATTAGATGCTTCCAGAAAGCTATGAGCAACTTCTAACTTCGTGTTTTCTGTTTGTTTCAGGTATGTGAATAATTTCCAGTCAAATGCGATTTTTTTGACACTACAGGAGTCACAAGCTGGTTAAACGAGAAGTGTGATAATATCACACTTCATATTATGAATCGCACAAAGAGTAAGATATACGTAGATAGATGGATTGGTTTTCAATATTGTATTAATAAAGACCAATATCAACTTCCTTTTACTACGAAGGACAATCAGAGCACAAAATTATGTTGAAGAGGAAGTGTAGAGGGTGCAGAATGAGGTTTTCATTGCAGAAATAACAAATTCCGTCTCTACATGGGTCTAAAAGCCGCCGATATCCCCAAAAAAACTTTTTCGGAGTTGTTGACTGAAATTGTTTGGGCACTGACCTTCGTTTACGTGGTAATTGTGAGTAGGTAATGAGTAGAGCTCGGAAAATATGCACGAAAATTTCCCGAAAATATGCACCGGAAACTGGAAAAATATGCAAAATATGCATTCGCCCTTAAAACTGCACACGACTTTGGAATTTCAGTATTTTAAGAAAGGATGTTCCATATTATTACATTTTTCTAGCCCTTTTTTCTCCTAGAAAAAAGTTATGAAGCATCAGGTAAAGTAAACAAGCAATTAAAAAAATCAGTTATACATTTTTTATTTACTTTTATACATTTATACGAACTAGGTATAAAATGTAAAGATGAACTACTTATTATATTGGACAACAATTACACGCTCCAAATTATCAAGTGTAAAACAGTGTCTCCTGTCACTCAAAATTTCTTTCAATGCAGAAAACAATCTCTCTACATCGCAAGATACAATAGGCAAAATTTTGAAAGTGGAAATCTCTTTTGGAGAGTAGGGAGAGTCCCATGAGCTGTCTTCTTCTTTGAGAATTTACCTGCTGGGGTGATGTGAGTGAGGGGACAAAACATTCCAACATTCGATTTCGAATATTGTCAACTTCCAGCACTGACTTTAAAAAAAAAATCCATAATACGCAAAAAATTGGTAAAATATGCTGCAAAATATGCAAAAATTCCCAAAATGACCAAAAAATGCAAAAATCCTCAAAATGACCGAAATATGCAAAAATATGCAATTTCAATTTCAATTTAAACCATTGCATACCCTTCAGAAACCTTCAAAACGTTCAAATACAAAGATATACCGCATAATAAAAGATATGCAAAATATGCAAATTCCGAGCTCTAGTAATGAGCGTCGTCTCTTCATACTCGTATTTTTCCATGCCTCGCTATGTTCTAGTTCACCATGCATATCTCACTGTGCCTCAAGGTAGCCAAAGTTAAGCGGATTTGCGTTTAAATCCTACTTCCACGCGCCAGTGACATCATCGAACTTCCAAATTTACAAACTCAAACCGATAAGTAAGCTCCAAGCACAGAAACTACTAACGTCGCATTTCCATCTTGTTGAACTCGAATCCATTCTATTCTCAGAATTCGAGGAGAATCCCCGAGAATTGAGAGCACTCGATTGGGGCGCAGTCGCTCGAGCTGCCTTGAAATTTCGTAATCGTCCTTGCAGTTCCTCCATACGAAAGATCCACTTGAGAAAATACGTTCATTCTTCCTTATATAACTACGCGTGTCAAGCTTAGCCTCCATTTTCTCCCCTTTTCCTTCATATTTCACTCCCCTGTGTTGTGTGTGATAGCTTGAGTAGTATATTTATGCTGAATCGTACATTTCGAAAAAACCTGTGGAGCACCTACGCAGAACAGTCCAAGCAATTTATAAATCAAACATTACAAACGCCAGGGATATTTTTTTTAAATCTGTAATTAGGACCCTTAAGGGTAGTTTATTCTCAAATTTGCCTTCCGAAAACCTTGTGCTTACTGACGATAAAAACTGTGAAATGTTTGGTTTTTTTTTTCAGTTTTGGTTTATTATTTTCAATAATGAACCTTCGGAATCGACCAAGAAAAAAAAAAATGTTAACACCCCCTTCAAAATTTGATGGTTTACGTTTCAAGGTACGTAGAATCCAAAAATCGAATAAAAATTTGGCCGTCCGTCCGCCATACGCGGCACTTTTGCCACTTAGCATTGACCGATTTTGATGAAATTTGGTATGTAGGCTCCATTTGGGGTCTAGTTGTGCCCCGAAGCTTTTGGTTGATGTAGGTCACTTCTAAGGGTTCCAAAATCAATTTTGAAATTTTGAAAACGCCCTAACTCAAAAAATTTTGATATAAAGGTATTTTTTTCCTTCAATTTAAGATTCTATAGAATTTTTAGAATTTTTTGAGACCACCCAGAGCTCTGTAGAACAAACCGTTTGCTCACTACGAGAATTTAAAGTTTGGACGTACGATAAATCAGAAACACGAGTGTGAATCGCAGAAGAGGCCTAATCTCCGTTCAAATTAAAGCTGACCGAAATGCGATCGATGTTTTTCTTCATGTTGGATGGTTGATGGCTTTGCAGAGGAGTGATCTATATAGAAAAATAAAAAATAATAAACCATTGTGTAATAATTTGCAGCGTTTTTTAACCACAAGACCCAAACTATAATTTCAATGATTTAAACCCAGTAACTTATTGAAGAAGTTATATTTGCTACAGTTTGAGACCAATTTGAGCTCAGTACATTGAATTGAAGATAGTTGAAAGTAATACGCAGTATTGACGATACTGAGATATTTGGTAGATTGAATACCTAAGCGCTAAAACTCAATTTATTACGGAAATGTCAAAATCTAGAATCGAATATGCACTACCTTTCCACATTTTCCCCAAAATATATCAATGTTTGTCGATAATTTTTCTTAATTTTTTCCAAAACATGATTATTACAATTTTTTAAATTTATACAATTTTGGGAAAACTGTGATGGCTACAGGTATATTAAATAACGGTGTCAGATCGAAGCTGATTAGATTTCCTCCAAATTCCTCTCTTTACTTTTTTCTAAAATGAGTAGTTTCGATAAGGAAAAGGTAAAAAAACTACCGTACCTAACACTAAAATTTCACTTCTAGGAAACATTTTGGAAAAAAATAGGTACCTTTTTTCGTTACCTATCTTCTTAATTATTCATCTTCATACTATTATACATTATACACTTAAATTAATTACTATTATAAATTATACATTATTCAACATACAGTGCTCAAATTGGTCTGAAACCAAACTCAGAGATTATTATAAGAGTTTAAAAACTGAAAAAAGTGAAACAATTACTCGGTTCTCAGCTCACCACTTTTGTTGCACAAAGTTTTGGGCAAATCTGGGTCATAATTTCAACGGATTTACGAGGGTTTTTCGATTTAAAAAATAATAATAATTTGTGTTAGGGAGTTAATTAATAATAATTTGAGTTAGGTAGTTAAGTTAAGTTAATTTACTTATATTAAAAAAAAGTCTCAGAGATTTCAGCGAATGAACGTGTCGAGTTACCAGAAACTTTTTCAATGAAATCTTGTGGTCAGGCCCGAACTACCTTCCATACTCGAGCAAAACTGGGCCTTTTGATGTGAGAAATTGACGTTTTAGTGATTAAATTGACCAGGTATTCAAAGCAGCATCTTCGAACTACGACTATTATTTCTTATAGTTGTTCAGGAGGAGGTGGCCACAAACTGAACCAATACTATTTTGAAAGCTCTAAACAGCAAAATGAGAGAGAAATAATTGTTTTGACCTGCTGAACGAATAAAAATTTTACTTGATCTTTATATTAAAAAATTCTAAATCATACTATAGTATGAATAATAAACTATGAAGTAAGTTGTTTGACATGGATATCTCTTTTGGCTGGGGGTTAAGGAATTTTTCGCGACACTTTTTTTGCCACAAAAAAAGCAACGTAGCTATGAAGCAAGGAATTCTGGAATTCTCTGGAATACTGCAATATATATTACTGCTATATATTACTTGCGATCGGAGAGTTTTTTTTTTTTAGAAAAAAATTCTGTTTATTCATCGGAAAAGTAATAAGTAGGCATATCTTGTGTGTATTTTATTTCATCATTTTAATTTTCAAATTACACCACAATGGACATATCCATGATCTATTGTTTTCCCCTAAGGCAGAAATTTTCAATGAATAATTTTCCATGCATTTTTCTACGTCGTAGGTCAATCAGTATCATTTTATTGCATGTAATATTCCAGTTGGCATAATGAACGATTGATATAAAAATCTTTGAAAAATCGTTCTTATCGTAACGAAACACTGATGAAATAAATTGAGGAGTTCAATATTACCATAGCAGTATAAATGTGATTCTATCTTACGGTTCATTTGTGGCCATTTAACGATTATTGTCTGGGAGCTATTGGTGTTGGTTAGTTTGATTCTCGCACCATGTAAATTGATAATTGTCAGCTTTAACCCCAGCACTCAAACCGGTAGGGACTGATGTCTACACTGAGGTCACAAGTGCGATGTACACAAGTAAACAATAACTAGTTTGTCCGCTTCACAAAGTTGGATCTTCTAAGATGTAATATTACTTCACTCCCCTAATCCTGTCGGAAAATTGTTTGGTTGTTTTCTATCGCCCTGTTCCAATATAAAGGTGAGTGGTGATACTAGGTAGATAGCGTTCGTGGTCCGAAACACCATAAAACTGCCAAAAATAGAAATGACGGGGACCCCCGAAATTTATGGCTTTTGGGATGGCGATTCTGAACTCCTCTGTCGCCGAGTTTAATACTTAGGTAATTGTTTCATTTGGATCAGTGAGATCATTTTGTGTAGTCATTTGAGGAAATTGATCTTAATTTCCGTGTACGCACGAACAATGTTGATAGAATGGGGGAAATAAGATCTTGGAATGGGTACCCACGTGGATCATTGATTTACCTAACTTCTCTCAAGCACTAACTTATAATTATGTTTTGATTCTGTAGTGTTAACGTCGAGGGCTGTGAATTTCCTATTGTGGATTTTGAGTAAGTAAATAATTCAGTACTGGGAAATTTACTCTGTCTATCTAACTGACTAAAGCTTTGTAGAAACTGGTGGAGACGGTGAATTTACTTGAAAATGGGGAAAAAGAAAGAATAAACAATCGCAGAATAGGTACTCCGCGAAGTACTAGGAGGTATTGGTTTATTATTTTCAATAATGAACCTTTGGGATCGACCAAAAAAATTTTAACCCCCCCCCCCCCCCCCCCCCTCAAAATTTGTCGGTTGACGTTTCAAGGTACGTAGAGTCCGAAAATTGAATAAAAATATTGCACTTTATTTAGTTCCCATGGACCGATTTTGATTAAATTTGGTATATGGGCTCCATTTATGGTCTAGTTTGTTCCGAAGCTTTTGGTTGATGTAGGTCACTTCTAAGGGGTGAAAAAGGGGTTGCAATTTTCAAAAGTGCTCTAGCTCGAAAACTCTCGTAGCTCGAAAAGTTGTGTTGGTTTTCCATCAATTTAAGATAGTATAGAATTTGTAGAATTTTTTGAGACCACGCGGAGCCAAGCAGGACAAATCGTTCGTTCCCTACGAGAATTTCAGGGTTGGACTTACGATAAATCAGAAACACGAGTGTAAATCGCAACAGAGGCCGAATCTCCGTTCAAATTTTAGCTGACCGTAATGCGATCGATGTTTTTCTTCATGTTGATTGGTGGTAACAATGGCAAAGCCGTGTTCTTTGCAGACGAGTGATCTATATAGAAAAATAATAAACCTTTGTGTAATAATTTGCAGAGTTTTTAGTGAGTGACGCCTGAAAATTCCTTACAGTTTTGCCGGAACAACGAATTGTAAATGCTTCTGTTTTTCTCGAATGCGATGAAATACAATGGTGTAGGGAATCTTTGACGGTCCTGAACCCGAAAATCGTGAGTTTGAGCGATTATGGACTATTAGAACATGGAAAACGGAAGTACTTTTGAAGTAATTTTTGGGTCATTATAGATATAATGCCTAAACGTCTAATAATACCTAAACTCGCGACCTTCAACTTTTTCTTGAAATCAACGTCCTAACTGAAGGTGTTGACAATAAATTCGCATATTCCGGTGTTATCTGGCGAAGCTAAGTGCGCCGTCCTAGACCCCTCTTCCTCGTGGCATGACTTTCGGTCGGTCTAATTCCAGGAATTAGCTCATCGTCGTTAGATACGAATGGGAAAAACAATGTTGTGCGAAAGTCTGCAGTGCAAACAAAGATGTCGTTATTTCGAAATCGGGCGCAATGAAAAAAACCTCCACCACTACAATAGACATTGTTACTGAGGTACTCAAAGGACGCCAAATTTAAAATGTTCAAAGTACCTATCAAAATGTCGATTGTTTCAGGGTATCCGATGTGTCAAAAATTTTAAAGTATTAAAATATCCAATAAATCAAAATGTCTAATAAAACTTTGGAATTCCGACGTATCAAAATATCCAAAGTAACATAATTTCCATCGTTTCAAAATGTTTAACATATGAAAATATCCATTGCACCAATATACCAAAATTTCCAATTTATCAGACAGTTCAATATATCAAAATGTCTGACGTATCGAAATGTCTATCGTTTCAAAATGTCCAACGTATCAAAATCTCCAATATGCAGTTCAATATATCAAAATATCCGACGTATCGAAATGTCTATCGTTTCAAAATGGCCAACGTATCAAAATCTCCAATATGCAGTTCAATATATCAAAATATCCGACGTATCGAAATGTCTATCGTTTCAAAATGTCTAACGTATCAAAATCTCCAATATGCAATTCAATATATCAAAATATCCGACGTATCGAAATGTCTATCGTTTCAAAATGTCTAACATATCAAAATCTCCAATATGCAGTTCAATATATCAAAATATCCGACGTATCAAAATGTCTATCGTTTCAAAATGTCCAACGTATCAAAATCTCCAATATGCAATTCAATATATCAAAATATCCGACGTATCGAAATGTCTATCGTTTCAAAATATCTGATGTAACAAAATATTTAACATTTTATGTTATGTTTAACCTATTTTTCAATCCAATTAGGTATTAAAAATATAGTAGGTAGTTAAGTGCGAATTTGAGAAGCTGTAATGGAAAATTATTTGTAGGTCCAGAGTGGCAATACGATAATCAAACTACAGTAAGAACCTATACCTAGAGCCTAGCTTATGGGAAGTACAGTTCTCAAAGGATCATAGCCATGAAGGACTGAAAGAAGAGTTAAAGAGTGAAAATGAGTAGATAGCAGTGTTGTTTGTATGAGGATAGTGAAAAGAGAAGGCAGAAAGCTGGTTGGAATTATAGCAATATAAAGAACATACCTACGTAAGATGGAGATGGAGTATTGGGGAGAAGAACTCCCTTAGACGAGATAAGGCCAATCCTAGCGTAGAAAGGCCTCCAGAGGCTGAGATGCCACGAGGAACAGGCAGGAGGAGGATGGCGGAGCTGGACATCTCAACTTCAGCAAAACTACATCGGATTGAGGACATTCGATGCTCAGCTCAACCCTAGGCATAGAATGAGCCATTGAGCAGCTTCCTGACGAGCAAGAGGTCCATCTAGGGGTAGTATATTTATTGATGCAGAGAAACTTGGAGTTATTAATCTATGATTGCATTGCAGTGGGGTATTTCAGTCAATTTAAAAAAAAATTTCAAATAGGGTCAGGAATAACGATAATCGGGTCTGTTCGTCGAGAAAATGTTAGAAGAAATTAGGGAAGTTAATAATAGTTGAAGATTTGAACGATGACAGCAGGGTGTGACGTAGCAAGTTGTGTGAAGTATCAAGTTGCTCGCCTTGAAAAAAACTATCTTTGAAAAAAGTATTGATGCACAGAGAAGAAATAAAACCCTTTCCTGAGGGTAACCTACTTGAGAATCTCTTGGATACTACAAAATACTACTCATGAGCCGTTCTGGGAGGCCCGCCTTTTTTCCAAACTTGTGATCTCTTTAATTAATTTTTCTACCATATGTCAATGCGCTAAAAATTAGAGTTTAGAGGTTTTCGATGGCGCTGAATCCAAATTTGAGGTCAAAAACCTATTTATATTTCCGACCCACCGAAATACCCCATTTTCAATTATCAGTCGCTGAATTTGAATTGATTGAATTGATATTGAAGATATATAAAAATCTCCAATATATCAAAAAGTGTAACGTATCAAAATCGTCAATACTTCAGAAAGTCCAATATATCAGAATGTCCGACTTTTCAAACTATCTTGAGTATCGAAATGTCTATCGTTTCAAAATATCCGACTTCACAAAATGTTTAACATATAGAATTATCCAATGCTTCAAAATGTACATGTATGTAGTTATATGTACATTGATGTTCCAGGTATCAATATATCCAATGGGTCTCAGGTGTCATAATGTCCATTCGCAGACTCAAAATCTTTATAACAAGACAACCTCAGAAGCTTTATGCTACACATCTAGTTGTGAGGGTCTGGGAAAGTTGTGAAGGAAGGTGGTTGGAACGAAACTCACACATTGAAGGATGGTGTCAATTCAGTTTTCTTGATGCATATCGTTCATCGATTGAATGATCTTAGGAAAAATTGGTCAATTCTTAAATGCTTATTATTGAAATCGATGAACTAAAAGCGATTTCTATTACATCACTTGATATATCTCTCTACTCGCAATATCTCTCTACTAAATTTCATTTCGAATCGATTGTTTCCAGACTACTCGAGAACAATCTAGAATCATCCTCAACACTTGAGAAAGTTTGTATTTCGTGACAAGCGCCGTGTTATGCAAACCAGATTCATCATTCGAACGATACTCGTGGTTTAAAATGGGGTTTCAACGGGTTTATTGACACACAAATACTCGTATAATTCAGAAAAATAAACACGTTGGTAGTCTATATTTGAAAAGTTCATATTTCACACGAGATCTGGTTGACCAAGTATTTTTTCAGCATCAATTATCAATATAGGTGTGTGTAAGGAGAATGTTGTGTCTGGGCTGAGGTCTTCATGCAGAACTCGAGTCGTTCATTAACTCACTGTTTTTCACCTATTTGGTCAATTATTGTGATCAACCGTAATTCCAGTGGTGTTCATAGGTATCGATACAATTTGTTTGTGTTCGGAAGGAACTGAAAACAATAGTTGTTTTCAGGACAATTTAGTTTCCATTGTCATTTCTTCCCTATGAAGTTGAAAATTAAGTCTGTCAAGGTAGGCAGGCAGTATATCTTCCTTTAAAAAATAATATAAAACATCAGAATCATAAAATTAGTCGGAGTTCCCTGAAGGTTCCTTGTGAAGTTTTAGAGCAGGTAAACAAAAATCTGGGAGCTCCAAAATCACATTTACAAATTATTCTACGTTTTAGAGCTCTCTGAACAATTTGGGTTCTTTCATGTTTACGCGATGTTGTTTGTGGATGTTCTTCAATGCTATGAATCCATGTTATTCTATGAGAGGATAATTACAGAAGCAATGGTTTATGGTCCTTCCTAGCAGGACGTTTACTGCTCAGCACCTTGTTTATTGATCTCTATTCAAAGTCAGGAGATTCTTTTTGCCTCAGAAGTTTACTGAGGGAAGAGTGAGTAATATTACCTCGCGCTCCCCCATTTTTCCAGAAAACTAAAGCTTGAACGCTAAAAGCTCGTTTGGTTTATGAAGTAGGTGAAGAATCGCGATCGGGTCGTTGAAAGTACTCGTAGAACTCGTCCGAATTCGACAGTCGTCTCTAACGAGGATGAAGGCGATACTCGAAATGCAAGGCCGAGTCCGACAATCTTTTCATCGCTGTTCCTTGCTCAGGCCAATGGAATTCGATCTGATCGCCAGGTAGGCAGAAGTAGGTACCTAAAGAAACGGTCCGAAGAAAAACTTGCACGGTGATGGCATCCCTATTTATAGGGATGATGGCGGTCGCCTGGAACCAGCCGGTTGACATTCGAAGTTATCGTTGAGGTCGGACCGCAGGGCGATGAACGGGGGCGAGAAGTTGACATTTGAGTCACTCCGTCGCTACCTTCGGGTCCTGGAAGATTTTCCGTGTACCTAGGATACTTCAACATCCCTTTTAAATGGACCATGGAAGACCTATTCCTAGTGTCTGGTTCATATCCATCCTAACTTTGGGAATTTGCGGTGATACAAATTTCTGGAAAAGTTCAGTTAACCGAACGTTGAAAATCTATGTGTTCGTGCAGTTAGAAGAACCTAAAATTTTACTTCCGAGTCTCCAAGGTTGCGGAAGCTTTGTTTTCACTTTTCAAGGTTGAAAAAAAAATTCGACTCCAAAATCGAAATTTCCACTCGCGTCTTACGTTTCAGACCTTTCTGAACAATTCTGGTTCCGTGTCTGTCTGTCTGTGTGTCCGTGTGTCTGTGTCTGCCTGTCTGTCTGTCTTTCATGAAATCCTTGCCACAGCCATACCTTCTACATTTTTCTTCCGATTTCGACGAAATTTCTCAGGATTGTTCAGATTACCGTGTAGATAGTCCCCTATGAGGGTAGTGGAAGAAGAGAGATTGACTGCTATGCATCGGATCATCTATACCAGCGGTTCCCAACTAAATTTTTCCAAGGACCCCTTCATCAAGGTACTACAATGACGAGGACCCCCACTATCTAAAGTTACCTAAAAAGAACCAAAATATGCGAAAAAAATAATTAAACTAATGCTATAAAACTTAGGATTTATTCGTGAAAATACATAGTATTTACAAGGTTCAAGAGACGCCGACGAGTTGGGTTCAAGAGATAGGTACTAGCAAGTTCGGTTCGAGAGTCACTGACTTATTAACTTTAACATCGAAAGCATTTTCTCGTTCTTCGTCTGTATGCCTAGGCCGTTGTAACGATCCACATTTTAACCAACGGTCCATAACGTACGCGTAATTAACTTTCCGTGAAAAACAAAGCTTTTCAATCACTAAAATGTTGCACTAAATCACACATGTAAACAACTCGGTCAGGGACACTAGCAACCAAACCACCTCTAGCACTAGCAAACTTCACTAGCACTAACTTGTCTCCAGTACTCTGTGAGCACTAGCAATAAATAACTAACAATATAGCAATAACTGACATCTTTGAAATACATAAAGCCAAACTACTAGTGTGCTAGCGTTAGTTGTCATATGAAGTCAGACGCAGAAGTCAACGTTCAGAAGCCGCAAATATACCTACATTTAATTTGTATATTTGTATATTTAATTTGTATACCCTAAGGACCCCTCAGCCATAAATCGCGGACCCCCGGGGGTCCGCGGACCACCAGTTGGGAACCGCTGATCTATACAATCGGGTTATGGATACGAGGAAGCTATGTGCCATACCCACTTGGCAGACGTTTTTTACAGTATGTTATGTCCATGTTATTCTATGTGAGGAATCAATACTCCCTGGCCTCCTTGGTAGATGGTGTTTACATTTTATATCCCTCTAATTTGGGTGTGTTTACACATCTTTCAATATTTTGCTTCCCTTTTACCGAAGATAAAAATCCTTTGTAATCGTCCTGCTGTGCAAAAAATTTGGGTCCTCCCATATCAAAATTTTCGATCAAAAACTTTGGTTGTTGAATTCGTCTATTGGTTTGTCTGTGGGCACAACCTCTCGAAATCATGGTCAGATTTTGGTGAACATTCCGGATTCGCGTCGAGACGGTCTCCTATAAAATTCTTCAACATCGGACCAACAGCCGATCTATCGTGATTTTACATCACTAATGGCTTTGTTTTGCTCGAATCTGGAGGGAAGTTAGAGACTGGACACTGAATGAATTCTCATTGACTCCATCGCCGTTCAATCAGCAGGAGCTTCGGTACTTGTGAAAAAGTGAAAATCGTCATAATCGTCAATAACTTCACAGTCGTTACTATTTGTTGACAAAAAACCAACATGATCTTGAAAATCAAATTAGCATTAGGGAATTTTCATCAGTGGCACTGCAAGTTGATTTTGACCCCCAACTAATTTCATAGTATTTTACCTTTTCATTAGACCTTTTTCACTTTAATTAAAGTCCAACATGTTTAAATGAACCTCAAATAGGTTTAATTCGAGGTGCTTTATTAGTATTTCAGGGTTAAGGTATCTATCCGGTTTTTAAGCAAAACGTAAAAAACAACCAACAAGGATGTAACAACCTCCAGTATTCAACTAACCGTAGTGTTGTTGTTCCCTAGCAACAGGGTGACTCTTTGTAGAATCATTGAATAAAGCATCCATTGAATGGATTCCATTCTTGTCTTGATTTCCACCTAGGGATGGCATATCGAATGAAATATATCGATATATCAATCAAATGATATATCGTCAATGAGATATCGATACCTCCGATATATCGGAGAAAATATATCGATATTTCGATATATCGGAGAAAATACATCGATTTTTCGACGTATCGGAAGATCTACTGTAAAATGTCACATGTGAAGTAGGTAGGTGAATTTAATATTTTAAAACAATATAAAAATAATTTAGGATGACATTTATGGACATATCGGAGTATCTACTTGGAAAAACTTGAAGAGGTAAGTAGGTAGGTGAATAGAAAAGTTACTAACATCATTTTGGAGGAAATATTATCGATATACTCGACATATTGGAAGATCTATTTGGAAAAACCGTGTGAAATAATATTTCACATGTTATGTATTAACCTACTTTCAAAAGTTACTGGGTATGAATGATCAAAATTCATTGTTTAAAAACTGGAAAAAAGTGCGAAAATATCATTGCAATGTTAAATTAATTTATAAATTGACAGGGGTATAGGTACTGTGGACGATCATGATCCTTCAAAATTGAAAATAATTGTTGTGAAAACCTGCTTCACTTCGTAGAGTAGGTAGTTTTAAGCTGGACGAGCCTCCATTAACTTTGGCTTAAGTCAAGTATTTGAGCCGTGAGAGCCACTGTAGGTGAATACTATGAACACAATCATATCTGAGCTGAAGTCAACAGTCTAAAATCAACCCATCAGTTGGTACCTACAAAATTTGGAATAAAATTACTTGATGTTTTTACAAGTACAGGCGTCCCTTCTCGTCCATTTATTTCAATATTTAATTTTTACTAAAAAAAAAATTTTTTTTTTTAAAACTTGAAAACAGGTCGCGATATATCGTTAAATATATCGATATTGACCGATAATATCGGTTCTCTATATCGATATAAATATATCGATATATCAAACGTAATATATCGATATATTTCATATATCGATATATCGTTGCCATCCCTATTTCCACCTAGAATTGGTTAATTATTGTAAAGTATTACAATTTGGCGCATTTCGGTATAGGAATTAGTATGAGTGTTCCTGTCGACCTACGTTTTAACAAAACCGCTGGGAGGTGGCTACTCGTAGCTTTTCGTAGTCACAAGACATGGTATTGTCTTCCGGCCTTGTACGGTGACATCTCTCTTCATTCAAAGTTCATTGATGAACGAAGAGATTTACGTGACAGCGTAAGTCAGAAGACGGTTTCCGTTATGATGGACGAAGAAGATCTGAACCTCTACATCCTCTGGTCACGGGATAATGCTACGCCTCACGACCTGCATGAAGTTGGGGAACATGAAGCTCCGATGGCGATGGATCCTGTAGCTCAGCTTACTACTACTTCTTTTGGTCCAGACTTTGCAGCTGTCATGGGTGTAATGCTCGAATCTCAACAGAGGAGCATGAGTGCGTTGATAGAGGGCCTCGTAGGCACTATGACCATCTCGTTTGGTAAGGCAATCAGCGATCTTACTAATAGTATAGTAAGTAAACCTCACAAGATGTCCATACCTAAATTTGATGACAAAAATGAGGACCCGGCTACTTGGATTAAGCTATACGAAAAAGCTTGTGCTCAAAATAACTGGCGTACCCCTGAGCAGAAAATAAATAATTTGCGAGATAGTTTTACTCCTTGATCTGTGGCAGAGAAATGGTACAACGCTCGGGTTCTTGAAGGCTCAGAGACAAGTTGGGAAGAATGGAAAAGCTCGTTTGAGAGAGCATTTGGTCAAAACCCGATTCAGTTGGTGTTTGATGCTCTTTCCTATCGGTATGAAGGTGGAGCTCTGATAGAGTTTTTCTACGAGAAGCAGAGGAGGCTCTTACTAGCTCTTGGTACCCTACCAGATCGACCATTCAACCTGCTTGTACTACAAGGACTCCCAACATACATGCAAAACCTCATTCTTGGCAACGGGACGGACATCAACTCAAGGGAACAGTTCAGGCTGTCTCAAGAACGTCTGAAGCCAACTCAGCAGTTGAACAGTACCAGCGGGAACTCTACGGGAAGTAGCCATCTTAAGAAGTTTGCTCCTGGTACTTTTCCGAATGGAGGTAATCATCCAATGGGGCAGAAGAAAATTGGGAGAACCTTTCCGTCTTGCGTAAATGTGGTTGAAGAAAATGAAACAGCAGAGGGTGAAATAGGTAAGCTCCGAAAATGTAAGTGATGAATCCCAATTACAATTCGATGTTTTCTCTTCTTACTTACCTAGTTTTTGTTCTGGAAATGGTCCTCTTGTCCGAACTTTGAAAGTAAATAACGTTGAAATAGCTTCGCTACTGGATACAGGTGCAATGGTCAATTTAGTTTCCTCAAAGGTAGCCAAAAATCAGAAGTGGGAATGTATTACCGAACACAGAGAACTTCGAGGTTTCAATGGGTCAACGCAAAGAGTGTCTCAGGCCATCAGATTGGTCATTAGTATGGGGAAATTGACCGTTGAAACCAAAGCATACATATTGAATAATTTACCCTATGAAGCTATTATAGGTTGGCCAACTCTTCGGGAATTAGGTCTTCATTTAAGAAGTTCTGAAGGAGAGAACGAGCTCTGTCAAATCTTGGAAGTACGACCGAAAAACATGATATACTGTAAGAACGACGTTGCTAGGCTTTTTCCGCAGCAGATTTCGGGAATGAAAGGTCCTTCAAAAATAATTGAATTTTTACTGAAACCAAATTCTCCAATAGTCAAACAGAAGCCATATTGACTTACACGCGAGAAACTTAATTGGGCTCAAGGGAAAATCAAGGAGTTATTGGAAAAGGGAATAATTAGACACTCTGAATCACCTTACGCGACGCCCTGTGTTATAGTACCAAAGGAAAATGGGGGTTTTCGACTTTGTCAAGACTATAGGAAAGTCAACGAATTTACGGAACTGGACCCTCATCCATTCCCATTGGATAGACAGTATCATTTCGAACTTTGGAGGATGCACATATTTTTCAAAACTAGATCTCAAGGACGGATTCTTACAATTTTCACTATCAGAAGATACAAAATTTTACACAGCATTCGTACTTCCTTTTGGCCATTTCGAATATAACAAATTACCATTTGGCTGGAAAAATTCACCCTCAAAATTTCAAAGATGTATGGCTAACGCGTTAGGCCAACTTCT
Organism: Apolygus lucorum; assembly: GCA_009739505.2. Lineage (NCBI taxonomy): Eukaryota > Metazoa > Arthropoda > Insecta > Hemiptera > Miridae > Apolygus > Apolygus lucorum. The sequence goes on along the minus strand of CM019178.2, from coordinate 43,293,488 downwards.
TGAAGACCCTCTCATATGGGTTTACATAGATGATGTGATCATTGGAGGATACTCAAAGGAGGAATGTGCCTCTAAGACATTTCAAGTAGTTGAAAAGCTCACTCAGGAAGGTCTGCAGTTGAATTTGGAAAAAAGCAATTTCTGTCAGGCTAACGTTACTTTCCTTGGACGTCAAATCGATGGGGAAAACAAGACGACAAAAGAAGAATCGGTAGAAAAGGTCAAGAAGATGAAACGCCCCCATAACGTTCATACCTTACGAGTGTTCACTGGTCTCACAGGCCATTTCAGAGCTTTTATCCCTAACTATGCAGAAATCATCAAACCGCTAGATAACCTGAAACAAAAAGGAGTGAATTTCGAATGGACTGACGAATGTGAAAAAGCGTTCACGACTTTGGTCGATAAAATTACGTCAAATCCCGTTTTACAACTCCCTGACTGGCGTTTAGGCTTCGAACTTTGCACAGATGCCTCCCACTATGGTTGTGGTGCTATCCTATACCAACGTGATAAGTTCAAGCCCAAGAAGCTTCAACTAAGAGTGATCGGATACTTTTCATACTCCTTTTCGAAAACAGAAATAAATTACTCAGTAACCGAAAAAGAAGGACTGGCAGTGATTAAAGCTATTCAATATTTCCAGTCATATTTAGAAGGTCGAGAATTTACTGTCCATTCCGATCACCAGGCCCTCAGTTATATCATGAATATGAAGGAACCTAAGGGACGATTGGCAAGATGGCAAATTTTCCTAATGGGTTTCAGTGTGAAAGTCAACCATCGGAGTGGTGTTGAGCTCGAAGACGCAGACGCTCTATCAAGACTCTGTGTGAATGCTCCCAATAACGGTGTGATCCACAGTGGAGTGAATGTTATTTCGAAGTGCAATGATGGTCAAATAATAGTGAAACCTGATGACAGGTTGAGTATTCTGAGGCATTATCATGACAATCCAGGATCTGGGGGACATGATGGGTTTTGGAGGACTTACCTTAAGATGAAACAACGCTTCACATGGCCAAAAATGAAAACTGATATTTCAAATTATGCCAAGAGCTGCCATCAATGCCAAATAACTAAATTCAAGTTCAAGCCCAAACCCGATACTCTAATTCTACCTTCAACTTCACCAATACCCTTCCACACCCTGCATTTGGATTTCGCAGAGTTATCAAAGAAATCGGACTGCCAGAAAACAACTAAGTCATTCCTAGTTGTGATAGACGAGTGCTCACGATTCACATTTGCGAAGAGTATGAACGAAAATACTGCAGCAGTGATCAAGTACCTCAATGGACTTCCTGTAATTTCGTTAGTAAAGAAATTGGTGATGGATAATGGCCCGCAGTTCAGTTCCATAGCCATTGAAAAATTTGCCCAAGAAAGAGGAATCCAGTTAATCCACTCAACACCATACCATCCAGCTGGCAACGGATTAGCTGAACGGAAAATCCGGGACCTTAAACAATACATTTCGATGTACCCGCAGTTCAAGGGTGGTTGGAAAGCATGTCTTGAGGCAGCGGTGAGACACACCAATAGATCCCACTCATCAGGTATAGGATGTTCGCCACATTTCAAAGCTTTTGGAGAGATTTCCCTATTCCCAGATGATGCGAATTACAACATTACGAAAGAAATGATCATGGAAACACCTTTTTCAGACATAGAAAGAGAGAAATATCAAAAAAGGATGAAGGATAACTTCGATCGTCGACACCCAAAGAAAATTCCAGCTCTGAAGGAAGGTGAGAAGATATTAGTGCAGTGCGGATATGTCAACAAAACCCCAATTGTTAAAGGGCCTTACATCATAAAACGCGTCGTATTAATGAACAACTACCCGAAAGCAGTGTGTTATGAAGATGATACCAACAAAGAACAGATAGCATCTATAAAGAACGTGTTGAAGTATTTTCTCAGATCAGAGGAATCTTTCTAAGTGGGGGAGAGTGTAACAACCTCCAGTATTCAACTAACCGTAGTGTTGTTGTTCCCTAGCAACAGGGTGACTCTTTGTAGAATCATTGAATAAAGCATCCATTCTTGTCTTGATTTCCACCTAGAATTGGTTTGTAATTGTAAAGTATTACAAAGGATAGTATTGAAGTTTTATAATTCAGAAAACTATCATCATAATCTTGAAGGTGCTGAAGGTTTAGTGGTGACCTACAACTGTTTTAATTTAGTAATTGATATATCTGACTCCAATATGCAAAATGGCTGGAAATATTTATGAGAGAAAATATATTTTTGTAACGCAATTTGAAAGTTAGAACTGACAACTTTTTTGGATCTTGAAGGATGGATATGAGACGTCTTGTCGGAAATCCTAATTTTTAGCAAGCTTTTAAAGCGGGATACAAACCATGTCGGAAGGAATTCAACTCATGAGGTGATAGGGCCTTATCCCAAACATTCAGAATCCGTGAAAAAAAGTGTGAAAAATGGATATAAGCCCGTTTGAAAAAAAAACTCTTCACTTGACCTCTATATTAGTTACAATTACTTTGTAGTAACGGTTCCAGTTCAGTTATCGAAAGTTTCGAGGGCAATACCATGGCCATAGGTTCTACAGTTTCTATATACAGTAGATTTCGAGAAAAAGAGGATTTTTGATGACAAAACTTCTTATGTAAATCGTTACATCCGACCTATCAGTATGTCAGGGATCGTGATAAACGGAATCTACTGTACTCGTAGTTACAATTTCTACCCAAGCAATATTTCTCACAAATCCACGTTTCCGAAAGCACTTGATACTACAGGTATGTGGAACTGTTACTGTATTTTCCATTTCCTACATCGGTGGAAAGGCTGCGAGTACATAGATAGTTCAAACATATTTAACTCCAACAATTCTACCTTCATAAGTATATGTCGAATAAAGCCAAATTTCTCTTGCTTCTTACTAAGATATACTATACTCTTCATTTGAAGAGATCATCCAATCAGTTTCAGCGTAGGATTACGTTCCGTCTAACGCCTTTACCAGGTCCTATCCTTAATTTTTACTAACCTTTTATGTTGTTCCGAGTCCACACTTGGGACTGATAATAACTTTCAAAAGTTATGATTTGTTGACTGAAATTTCAGACAGCTCATCTTTGTATGACATTCATGACGATCAGATCAGCAGGACAATAACACCTTAAAAATCCACTTAAATGGGGAAGGATCCACTATTGTGTTGATGTTCCAAATTTAGAAAACTTTCAACTTGATCCTGAAGTGGAAAATAAACTAATAATTGATCAATTCAATAAATTTTTAACCGTCTGATATCTAACCAATCTACACTGCCCTGAATTTTGGTAACTTGGCTATTTTTCTTTCCACAAGATCTGTAAATTCCACATTCCTCTTCCAGATCGAGGCATTAAAGCGTCAATAAATCAGGTTTACTCAGCATCCACCTTCGGCATCTCTCCCCTTCAGGACTGCCCATTCGTCCTTCTCAAGGCCAAAAACTGCTTCCCTTACAATGGCCACATTAGAAATTCTCTCCTCGTCCCACGCCCATCTTCGGATACTGCCTCATATAATACATCGTTAATTCCTACGACCCGATCGAACGTCCAGACGTTGTTAAGGAATTCCTGAATGGGCTCTCCCTTTTCAACAAAACTCACTCAAACCGCTCGACTCTTGAACGCTACGAAAGTTCTGCAATGTTTGGACGGGATTGTTTCAGAGTTTAGATTTTGGATTGAACGATTTAGGATTGTTTAATTAGCGGATCTATTGTGAAAAAATATTTATAAATCTTGGAAAAGTGAACGTTTCTGCCTTGCTGGTCCTGAAGGACAGTAATCCTCACAACACGAACATTGCCGCTAACTTTCTCTTGCTCAACTACAAAAGACAGTATTTAACTTACAACCTGCCGAGGAATATATCGACAGTTACAATGTAAAACAGCGAAAGTTGAAAAATCGAAATTTTTCAGGAGACGTAACTTCTATTTTTAAGTCATTTAGAAGTTTTTTATGCCTCCTGAAAAATTTAGTTTTTTTCAACTTACGCGGTTTTACATTGTTACTGTCGTTATTATCCGTCATCTTGAGTGGAAAAAATAATAATAATAATTCAAGTCTGTCCAGCATCCCTAGGTGAACCTTCAATATATCTTCACCTTCTCACGATAGGCTTTGGGCGTTAAGGATTAGATGGATTTGTCAGGAGAAATTTACGTACAATACGGTTCAACACCTTGCTCAATATAGCTAATAGTTACGCCTCGCCAGTTCTTGCATTCTGAGGGGTCACATTCTTTGGGATCTTGACAATCAGTTCACTCTTCCACGGCTTGGACTCATAATCAATGTCAGAAAGATGAAAGGTAGAACAGTGGAGTCATTTGTCTTTTTGGGAAGCTTGGTAACGAAAGATGGTCAAGGTTAAGGTACAATGGAGGACAGGTACAATGGTGGATTTATTCTGTTGTGTCCACTAGGGAAGAACAAGAAACTTTTTAGAAAAACTCCATTTTGAAGTCTGAAGAAGTCTGGAATTAACAGTCAAAGAAGTCTGAGAAGTCTTTCTCCTTTCACCGGAGAAAGATAAGGAGACCTTAAAACTTGGCAAGAAACTCGAAGGATTGCAGCCGAAAAGCGCTTGTAGATGCCCTTTGCTCCACTAGGACTCAGAAGACATAAGAAGTAGAAGAGAGATAAAAAAAAGAAATATCCAAGGTCTATAGAAGGCAATATCCGAGGATATTGTAGCCGTGGCTCTGACCTGGAGTCGTCACTGTGTTACGTATTGAGAAACGAATCAATCTCAGGAGTGGTCCGTGGTGTCACCACCCACGTCTTGCTCGTATTAGCGGTCTTAACAACGGCACACTTTCCTGTATTACAATCAGCTGATATGATCCAGTTTCCGTGAGATCGCCGAAAGCCCAGTCGGCTCGGGATGTTATTTGGATTGGCTCGTGGGTGGGATCGCACATCCTAATAATTTTTTGATTTGGGTAGTTGGTGAACCTCTTTCCACTTAAGGGAGTAAGGCGATAAGTAGCCATGAGCGAAATCATCAGAACCATTCTGATCTTCCCTTTGGTCGAAAATTCAATCTGAGATGGTTGTTTATTTAACTACCTTACTTTTTGTACTTCACTGTAACCCTCACATTCCAGTAGTTCCGGGCAGCTTTGGAAGCAGTACAATGTGAAAACTACCCCGCCCAAATATCAAGATGGGGATCAAGTCTGCTACTGGGCGGAATGGGGAGGGGATGCACCTCGTGTTCTCCAATTTCCCCGATTCGTGAAATTCCAATAGGAATGAAAAAACCTAAATGGTTAATATTGCTCTGAAGGACCACTGGAATTAAAGGATTCCAGACCTGAAGGGTATATTGCTTTGTTGAACTAAATTTTGAGTACTGAATTTTATGAGTGTGTGAGCAGAGGTTCGAAATGAGAAGATGCTATTGAAAAAGTTGTAAAGATACGTGTATTATTTTGATAGACAGCGAATAAACCCCTACCTATGGCCATAGGAATAATTTTATTTAATTGCAGTACCTTGTAGAGGGTATCTGAGGTGGGCTGCTGTCCGTGAAGGGCGGTCGTCGACGCCGTTGCGGTCGGAGGCGGCGGCAGAACACGTGGAAAGGCCTTTTGGAAGACAGCCTTCTCCAAAGAGAAGATCCAACGTCGTCGGGCTTCATCTTGTCCTGATGGATGAATTGCTACTCTAGTAACTATTGCACCAGATTTAGTAAATTCTACTCTCAGCCTTTCTGAGTATTTCACAATTATTGCGAATGGCCCTGACACAACATGATGACCTGTTGGTGTATTTCAGAACCACACCTAACATGTTCGTTCACATGACGCAGGCTTGACGTAAATTACGAGTATACTACTATATTATGTATAATACATGCTTATAATACTCGTTGATTCAGAGGCCTCAGTCACTATTTGTACACGTACGCGTTGGAGGCTCGTCATCCAGTTATCGGGTGATATTTTATCGCAAATCGTCATTCAAACGGAATTGTTCAACTGTTTACGCATTGGGAGAAATCAATGACGTCTGCAAACTTGGTATCACTACATGTTTAAAAATAATCTGCTGTTACTCACAAGCTAATTTATTTTTCTTATTGTGATTCACATAAGAAACAAATCTCGACGTAATTAATACACCCACGTATCCTCAGTTTAGTTTAGTATTTATCAATTCCTGAAAACCTCCATCTTTCACGTTCTCCAAGAAAAGGGAAAGAAAACTCTCTTTTTTGGCAAACTCTCGTAGAAAATGAAGCTATTTACGATCAATTGGGAACATCTTCATTATTTTAATACGCTTTTTGTCGTGTAATTTACTGGAGAATCCGAGAGACCATAATGTCGAACGCTTTTGATGCGTGGGAGTCATAAAATGGCCTTTAAATCGAATTTTTGATGTGAAAGTCAACAGTTCTCTCAATCTGGACAGTTTAAATAAAGATTTTCCTAAAATTTTCATGAAAATGCCAGACAAGAAATGGTTTTATAATTGAAGACCCTGCTCCAACTAGCAAACTGCAACGTAGTCGTTTTCGTTCATTATCATCACAAATCAAGTAGGTATATTTTCACGTTTTTTTTCTCGTTAGATTTTTCAGTCAAATCAGTTTTTCCAAATCGATAATAGATGATAAACTTCTTGATTAGCAAAAACTAAATTTGACTGGAAAATTTAATAATTTGGAATTGGAGTGAGAAAGAATATTAATTTGTTTCAATTGAAGATCTGGTTTTTATTGGGTAAAAAGCTGATGTTGAATGAAACCCAAATTGAGATAAGAGAACCTTGTTTGCGGGTTTTACCAGCCTCCTAAGAATATTTGGTTGGTATAATCGAGGAATTCGAAATGGGTTTGATAATCCCGAATAGTTTTTCTCCAACCAAGGGAGTTCAGAGGTGAGGATTTTTGCCTCAGCAACTAACTAGTGCGTGGGCCTATAACGACCATAACGATGTTCAACATTAAGATTTTCCGAGCATTGTTTCATCTAATTTTTTTTTTTACAGTTTTCAGGTATTGTTTCAGAATGTTCCAAAAACGGATTTCAGTGACAATTTTTTTCGAAAAAGTCCATCCTAATAATCTGAGGCCATGGCAATAGCTTCATTTTCCTTGAAAATTTGCTAAAAGATTGTGTAAACAGTTTTCAAACATTCTGTTTGTTTCCGAATGGGAATCAATTTAGGTTTCAAAATACTGCCAACTAGGGGGAAAAAAACTAATTTCTCCCTTGATGGGAATAACATAGATCATGGACATGTTTAAGTATTATTTTCCCCATTTAGAGAGAAATTAAAAGAAGGTCATACTTGAAATGAATGTAGGAAGATGTATGATGAGAAAACAACTAAATACTAAATAAACATGTAATTTATTAAATTACAAAAAGTTGAAGTCATGGGCTAGAACCGAACCCGTTTGGTCCGCCAGACTAATGATTCTTGCAGTCTAGTTACCGAATTTGTTTATCAGTCTCGCGTTATCGAACTGATTTTTGCTTCCAAGTCTACCAAGGTAGCGGAAGCTTTTTTTTTCTTCACAGATCTAAAGCTAAAACACATTTTCAAGTCAAAAACCTATTGAAATCTTAACGCTGATCTTGGCGGTCTATTGGTCTGTAATCAGGCTTCCTAAGTGTCCTTTTCTTCAAAATTGATATCTTAATTTCCTGTTCGAGATACCAGAAAATCTGGCGGGACAGTATCTCAGCATTTTGTTAATATGTACTGTCGGGATTCAACTAATGGTTAACGGCATTCCGATCACATTACGCTTTTTAAAAATTAATGTGAAAATTATGTGACGAGAGTGCAATATTTAGAGATTCAGCGAGACAAACTTTTTTGACCTGGATATGTCTTTCGGCTGGGGGTCAAGCAATTTTTCGAGACACTTTTTTCGGTAGCTATGAAGCAAGGTTCTCAAGAATACTGCAATATATTACGTGCGATCGGAGAGTTTTTTTTAGAAAAAAAATTAAGTCTTTACTTTGGCATTTAGGTAAATTATTAGGTATAATCAAATTAAAAAAAAGAGAAAGGGGTAACCAAAAAACCCCTGGAACCCCCCCCCCCTGGTTACCCCTGGTAACCTGGGGGGGGGGGATGGCATTTAGGTAAATTATTTGGTATAATCAAATTTCTTCTGTGTGGGGGTGGTTGTTTTCGTCTCCTGTAAAATATGGTTTTTTAAGTTATTCTGTCATAAAAAAATTCATCCAAGGAGAAAGCTAAATAAAACCAAAGAATTTAACTAAACAAATAGATATCCTTGGAGTTATACGAAATTATCAAATAATTAAGCTAGCTATGACACCAATATTATAATTCACGAATTAATCCACCACCAACGCTATTCAGCTTGATTCCAAGAAGATGTTATTCTTACAATATCATGAGCATTAATACTGTATGAAATTTTATGCTTAGTAAGTACAATAAATGTATGTTATATATGTGACAATATATTTTATATTGTTACATACAATATATAGTATGTATACAATAAAATATATGTATGTAGGTCTATCATCAACGAAGGTTTGTAGATGTTGGTGTGTTTGATCTTTTAACTCGTACAATAATAATTCATGTAGTCTGCTTAGAGGTAAGTACAAGGTACAAGTACGCTGTACGCCCTCCTGCTTGGCGATTTATTTTCTAGTTGAAGTGTAGTTGCTTCAAATCCTATTTCAAGTTCAAGAATCCGCACTGAGTTTAATTTAATGTTGATACCGCTTGATTTATATGAAACAGGTGTAGTTATAGAAGAAAGACAGTCTAAATTTGACTTATGAAGATGTACATTCAGTTTATTTTGCGCCAATAGGTCGTAGTATCCACCCAGAATGCTATGGTGCGTTAAATTACTAGGACGTTGTGACATTGGCATTTCAGAGAAAATTTATTATGTTTTAAACTGTCGCGCGACCGTTTATTTGGCTTCCCGCAGGGCTGCAAAACGGTTACACTTTCATCAATTCCAATCACTTCAAAATTGCAGGAGAAGTTCGTTCATACATCATTGTTTTTGAGCTAATTTTTATAGAACTTTTTTTTTTTTAGCATAATTAATACCTACTAGGTAATTGGTTTTTTCAAACGATATCCGAAGATACTCGTATTTCAACTCCACAAATACAAAAGTATTATAAAAAAGATAAAAAATAATGTATAATGTGATTATAGCAATCTAATTATTGTAATTCGAGTAGGTAACTACCAGTATTTGTGTTGTATTGTATGTCCACTTTGATTATATACTGCTTCTACAATCTCGCAAGTTACTATTAGATGGTCAATTTATCCCAAAAACCTGAAAACAATTTCCATATTTCAGAAGAAACGATTGGAGGGAAAGTGATCGATCTGATGAGGGTGCAATCATTAGGGAGCTTTTAAAAATTTGAAAATAAATCTGCCAAGGCACTGACACAAAATTAAAAAAGTTCAGATGGTACTTCCTCCAAAAAATAAAAACTGAGAAAATTGTGATTTTAGAAGAGTTGTATGTTTTTGACGTGGTGTAGGAAAACTAAGTGACACTCAGCCAACAGGGTCGTGGCTGCGGAATGTGGTGCAGGAAAAGTTTCATGAAGTTACCCGAGTTGAGCATCTCGGCAGGTGTGCTCCGTGGTATCACTGCCCGCGGTTCTATATGGGCACTAATTTTATGCATCTCTCCCTCCCCCGTCCTCCTCAACTTTCCTTAGACCTTGAACCGGCGTCGAGTAGTCCAGGGCGTCCTCATAATTATCGTTTACGTATTTAATCTACAAGTATCTTAGAATTTATCCAAAATACTGAAAACTTGTTTGGCTTTGAGAATCTGAAGTCTGAAGAACAATTAGAAATTGTGAAATATAACATATCCTGATGACATTATTTTGAATCAGTTTTCCTGCCAGCTCACTGAATCCTACCTGGCCCCACGAGATTCATGTTAATTCAGTGTGAGAAAAAAATAATGAACCTTTTTGGTTGACCTAATCCACCCCCACCGCCCTCAAAATTTGATGGTTTAGGTATGTTTCAAGGTAGGTACATGGAATTCAAAAATCGAAAATTTCCTTTCGTACGCAGCATTTTGCCCAATTCCCATTGACCCTGATGGGTCTCCATTTGTGCCCTGAAGCTTTTGGTTAAAGTCACTTCTTAAGGTTGAAAAGTGGGGGGTTGAAATTAGAAAACAATCTAGCTCAAAACTCTCCATAAAAAAAGGTAACGTTTTTCCAATAACTGTAAATATTTACGACTTTTCAGAATTGAATGGGACCACCCAGATCTCTGTAGGACTTGATTAGCGTTGATTGTACTATTAATTAGAAACACCACCACCAGCTCATCTCGTTTCTGTTAGTACAAAGTGCCACTCGAAGCTATGCAGAACCGCTGTATGATAATTTGCAGCATTTTTGGATCGAGTTTTCGACCGGAGTTCTCTTCATACTAGTTGCCAGTTTTTGGTCATATTCTTGTGCAACAATTAGCCTTCACCTACGAGTAATGAAAGGTACTGTTCTGAGAATAATTATAGAAATGTAACATTTCCGGGTCATTATTAACTTCTGTAATTTTTTCACATCTCTTGATATGTTGCGGCTTCCTTGTTCAATAATTTTTTTGTTTGCTATCAACTACTCACAATCCACAGAATTAGTTCATCGTCCAAATCCGTTCCGATTTTCTTTCTGATATTGCAGTCTTATCAGCTACTCTCACCCTTCAAACAATTCTGTACCTCCTCCTTACCCCACCCCAAATTGTGATAGAGCCTTCCTAGGGGAAAGTGGGGGAAGTACACTCCTGATAAATACTTTGCTTCACCTACCGTCCTCACGTGTTTCCAGTTTAACCCACCTCAGGATAGTTTTCCATGTCCGAAACATCTCAGTTTCCTCAATGCAATGTGGACCTTTGTTCTCCATTGTTTTTGTAACCTCCTTCATTCAACCAGGCATGTTTCTTCTTCATTATTCTTTCATATTAATGTCAATTCTTCAACACCTACTACATACCATGAATTGCTGAACTAACTATACCATGAACACATTAAGATTGAATATTACATGTTACAATATTAATAAACTAGTATTGAAATATGTAAGTAAACTGGGGTTTCTTGGGTTAAAATCTGAGGTCTCTTCTCATTTTCAGCTCTTTTGAATATGTGAACTATTAACTAATAATTAATATACTATACGAAACCTCTTGTTCTCTAGTTTTTATGAATAACAAGTTGAATCCTCCAAGTTAATTTTAAGAATAATTTAGTCACATCTGTAAGTGACATCTCTCCTTGTAAAGTGGGTTCAGTACAGTCCAGTTTTTCGTCGTTTAAGCTCATCACAAGTGATGTCATACTCATCTTTACCCTCAAAACTTATTGACTGAAAAATTCTATGAAGAAAATCACATTGCAACGTTTGATTTAATGGGCAAATGAACCAAACCGTACTTTTCTGTTTATCATAACTACCTAATTTTTGGATCACTGTTTTAAAATAAGTGTTGAAGTAATATTGAGTTAGGAATATAATACTTAAGAATATATTACTTAGGAAGTGATAAATAAAAAAGAATCTTTTTTTAAAATAACTAAAATAAAAGGTATAAAAATACTCAACAATTTGTTGCTCTTTTCATCGTAATGGTTACACTTTGTTCATTTTTGTTGGGTTTTGAGAAGGACAAGGCCCATTCCTTTCCAAAAAGACTGTCGATTTGAAATTTGCTTGTCCATACTCTTCCTAAATCATCATAAATTTATGTTTTGGAGTTACAAAAAACTGCTCAAATCTCCCTACTAATCTTAATTGTTCACAAATATATGAATAAAATTTTTTCTTGATCGATTCCAAAGGTTCATTATTGAAAATAATAAACCAAAATTTAACAGTTTACTATTGGGTAGGTGCTCAATGAGTCTAGGCTGTCTTTTGAAATTTTGGTATTTTCAGAATCCCTTTAAAAAATCGTTTTCAAGTCAACATAATTTAAATTCAAGTCAAAAATTTAATTTTTAAATTCCCTCTATGTTGCACAATTAAGATTTTTCGAGGAAATTTTGTGTTTGGAAAATTTTGACATTGCAAATTTCCTTTTAATTTGATTTTGTGAACCTGCATTGCTTCGTCTAGAAGTTGAAAGGTTCATGTAAAACTACCGATAAATCCAGTCAGTGACGTCATCTTCATTTTGACATTTTGTCGGGATGAATATAATAGCGTGACGGGTGAACATTGCAACCTTCTCTCAATGAATTCGCATTCGCTCTGCTAGTTGATGAAGGGAGACTGCTCGGCGAGGGAAGTTGCGATCGCGTGGTTGTTTCTTCTTTTTTTTTAATCAACGATTTATTTTTAACGAGCCGTTTATAAGTCTGCCTCTCAGACTAACTTGAAGAAAGCTTGGTGATGGCCGTCCCCAATTGGCCAGTGTTTACAAGTTGTCTGACTATGTCATCGATATCAATTATTTTCCAGGAAGTTCTCTTGCGTCTCTGAATTCTTGCTAACTCGATGGTCAACTTCAACTTTTGTCGAATGATTGGTTTGTTTTGTCCGCAATAGTGATTATTGATCGTTGATTGTTCAATCGTTCCTATTCTGCCTTCGTAAGATCTTCCATGTTGGACAGCATGGACTTGAAAACTGACGAAATGGGAGAGAATTATTCAACGTATGATGCTTGCTTTTTATCTGAGGCTGAGTGTGGCTAGCTGGGTGAGGATGATGAGAAGCCTCCGATCTGGTTTGATTCTAGGGGATAATCTCTTTCCTAATCAATCTACCCTACTGACTTCAGACGTGAAACCTCTATTGGATAGCAGGCTACAAAGTAATATGACTACCTTGGGGACAAGTATTAACTCTTACTAAGTAAGTCTTGTCTATGTAATACCTTTTAAGGTAAATGACCTGATGACTTTCATGACCTCGCAGACAATAATCTGACTCAATTTTGAACCATCATTTCACTAAGAGTAACGATCATTAAACAACACAAATTTTTGTTCCGTGCAATCGATTTCAGAAATAATGCCACACATACATTTATTCCTGGCTGTCACACACCAGGAATACCATTTATTCCTAGCTCTCACATGTGGAGAGTGAGTCAAAGAATTGCCCCATTATGTTCGAGTTATCAGGGACCCTGCCATTCGAGTTGGTAGGAACCTCAAACGTTGAAAATTCCATGTTTTCGAATAAACTTGACCCAAAAATGAGTATAGATACTCGGTTGATATTTGACTGATCGGAGATCTCCGATCAGTCAAATATCAACCGAGTTTCATCCATCATTAGTGAACACATTTTTGATATATTTGACACATACAAGTTTCGGGTAAACACTTTCTGCTCACGTGGGCATATGCTGAATAAAACGAATCACTGGACGCTACTTGGGCGGGAATTGATGCCAACGTGGAGAGAAGTACAAGCGAACTCTAACCAAATCAATCAACGAAGGTTGCAATCCATACTGGCTGGAATCTTCTAGTTTTTACAATGTTCACATGTTATGCATGTGTATCTCCCAGCCAAAAATACACTCGATATTAATGTAGTTGCATGGTGTTGCTGCCTTATGATAATGTGGCTTGAAAGAGTACTTATTATCAAGTTCAGTCTTGAGAAGGTGGCGCAACTCCTGGTGCATCACCTCGGTTTTCAACTAACTTCCCGTCTTTGTCAACTTTCGCTTGTACACCAACTGTTAGTATAGCTTTGGGTTCTTCAATCTTGATTTCGTCGTACTCCGACTCTTAAAACCTGAACAAACTCGTAGAGCTTGGTTGCTGCTTCTTGATCTTGAAGAGGACTCCTATCTGGCACCTTCCTTCGGCTCTGACTCAACGAGGATGACCACCAAGAAGAATATAAATGGTTGCCTCTCACAGGTTTCCTTTACAGCTCATTTCCGAAAATATTTGGTGATTTTTTACCCCCTCTACTGCTATATGATTCCAACATACATTAATTTACAGATTAGGCTTTTGGAAGAGCTCTTGCTGTGGAGTCGGCTAAAAACCAGTCGGCATCCTATTCCTTTCCAGGAGTGAATCTTAATTCTGCCTCTTCTTTCCTTCAGGAGGCTGTAGCAGCCTCAGAAGAGCCTATGAGTAGCTTACCTGTAATTCAGCTAAATGGAAGATGCTCCTTCTGTGGTCGTCCTCGACCCAAAACTTTTTAGCAGTGCCTCGCAATCGATGCCGAATGTGACGAATGTTCGAAGATCGTGGTTTGGGCTTGAGTTAGCAAATTTTCACGAAACGTCGAGCCAACCCAGTCAACAGCCGTTGATTCCTAATGTGCTTGTATATCCTCTCAGTGGAAGTTCCATTATTTTCATCAACAGAGAATTCCGAGAGTTCCTGATATGTAATCGATGAACTGATGCTTGAAGAGAAGTTACACCTTCAGTGCGGTCTACCTTTTGTCATTGATTTTTTTTCCAACTATGATTCTACTAGCATCGCTCCACAACAACTTCCCTGAATCTGCAGAAGGTCACGGCTTCACATATTTATCTCATTTTTACCGTCGAGCTCACGATTAATAATTCCCACGCCCCTGGATCCCGGATGGACTTGGAAACTGACGGAGTGAGGCAGCCACGACAGGGAGGCGGGCAGCGCGTACCTGTTTGGCGGCACCTGCAGCTAATGACATCAGCGCATGCTTTTAGATTCTTCGTCTATTTCCAACGCTTGGGGCTGAAACCCCCTCCAATGCCTTCCACGACGTCCGTCCCACGGCCCATCGGCGGTCTTCAGTCTCGGCCGTTGACTCGCCCTGCCCCCATACGCGGCTTGTGTTCCGACTTGCAGCGTCCCCGCGGGTTTCGTCTTCGCCTTAAGACCTCTCTGGAAGGGGCGTCCCCCCACTGAATTGTTTTTTCTCCCTCCATCCCCTGTATTTTCCCTGATTCCCAGTGTTTATTTGCGAGTGTTGGTAGTTGGCGAGCGACTGACTGGAGGGAGTCATGCTATCGTCTAGATAAAACGCCAGGCCGCCTCCACTTCGCGATCAATAATGTTTCTGGGTACGTCCTCTAAAAGCAGTTCCTTACTTCTAACCACGTTTGGGGGATGCAATGAAGTTATTTCAATACCCAAACAGAAGTTTCACTGTGTGGAGGGGAGTTCCCGAACCGTACCGTTTGAATTCAAAACCTTGAAAGAATTTTTTTGCTGATCATGAAAATTTTTGTAAAAAAAAAACCCAACGATTTTTGCGTAATACCCATAAAAACTCCCACGAAAATGGTTCATATTTAGCTTTGAAAAAACTCCAATTCTGGGCCAAATGAATTTAAAAATTTACCTCCTTGTTTCGGTTATTAATTTTGTCATCTATCATTTCCATACTTGAACAAAATATTAACTTATAACCAACCTGGCAGTTGATTTGACATTTTCATCTTGCATTTTGAAGAGAAAGAAAGTTTTGCATCGTCTGGGACATCTACAATCTATTCTTTTTTCTAAGGGAAATGTCAACTTTACTGAGCTAAATAAAATGAGTAAAATTTCAAAATCAACGGAACGCGTTTAGAAAGCTGCGAATGATCTAATTTGAACACCATTTCCTACAATCTTCTCGTCGAAATGACTTTTAATTAGAGCACGTTGGTCCATAGTTAGAAATATTTTGATGCTTAATCACCAAAAAAGTCAAAAATGTTTGTTTTGAATATAGAAAAAAATCCTTAATTAAGAATTAAGTTAAAAATCTGCGATTCGCATGTCATTCCACGTGTTTTCGGAACGGTTTGGGGGAGTCCTCTACAGCTGTATATCAAGCAAACAATAATATTGCGCACGAGAAATTTACGCATCAGCAATATTCATGTTGAGTGAAGTGAATTAAGAATGCAATTGTACGTGTGAGATGTAATTTTTGCTGATCCTCCAGGTGATTCAGTAAATTATGCTACAAAAAAAATAAATAAAATAATTAAAACTTTGGATTGAATCATTTCATCCCCCAGCAAGGTGTATGCAATATAAGTATGTACCTACCTATAATAGTTAACTAGTTCTTCCATCTACGGTGTTGTCCGTCAACTGCAAAAATTATTGTATTATTAGTTTTCACCTTAGAGAGAATCCTGTTTTTCGAACCTCTGAATGTTGGGATTGAACCTGATCTACCATAGAATGGTGTTGTAAGAGAGTTGAGAAATCGACAAAAATAGGGTTTTAAAAGAGGACTAAAACTATTACTATCTATTGAAACTGTATTAATGTGTTGAGGCCGAGGATGTAGGAGTCCTTTCAGTTAATCGAGGAGATATTGAAAATTACCTACCTATGTCAACTTTATTGAGATTTGGGTCCAACAGCAAAATCCTCCTCTTTCACCAAATTTTCGATTTTTTTTCGAAAATTTGGTGAAAGAGGAGGATTTTGCTGTTGGACCCAAATCCCAATAAAGTTGACATAGGTAATTTACTTCGGGTCGATTGTCATACACTACTGATATTGAAAATGGCAGAAGAAATGTCATTCTCCATAACGATGGCATCACATGATAACCTCGTATCTCAATTTTTGGCCAAAATGGTTTTTTTTTTTTGGATTATCTGAATGAAAACCTCGTATTTCACCCACCTGTAATTCAATTTTTAGCGGGAATCGCATTTTCTGCTCTCTAGCGCCCTAAATGATAACCTCGGTTTTGATCAAGAGGGCTGAGCGTCACTGATAACCATGGTTTCTTATCGCTAAAAATTGAATTACAGGTGGGTGAGATACGAGGTTATCATGTGATGCCATCGATAACGTTCTATATAAACATTAAATTGGGATTTGAATAACGTAATTGGGTACTTTGTCAGCAATATAAACATTCTTCATCATTTTTTAAATATTTGCTCAATAATTGATACTTTTGAGGATCCTTACGATTCGAGGAAGGAGAAGAATTAGCGACACTCGAGCGGATCTTTCTGAAGAAGTAATTAATCGTTCTTCGCGGCCCTGTCCGCTAATTCATTACCCAATACGGCTACATGTCAAGGTTTCCATCGTACTAACACTCTCTGGCTATGTTTATGGAAGGGTAGTTATAGTTGATTCCTATTCTGCAAAAGTAAATTTTAATTGCATCAGAATCATTTAGTTGTTGTTTCATCTACTCTATTCCTATCAATATGGCGATATGAAGTCATTTAGTACTAAGCAAGACTGAAGTGAAGAAAGACCTCAATTAGAACTGTACACTCCATAGAAAGCAGTGGTCTGTCTCTGTCCAGTGCCCAACGCCCTCAGACCCCATTGATGGGTGAAAACGTGTTGGCGATTTTAAATCGGGCTATCGAGTCCAGGCGATGCTTCTCAATGGGCTGCCCGATAAGGTCACTCAGTTGGGATACGCGGCCTGTAATTTATATAATAAATCGCACTCTCTGATCCGTTATGAATCCCGAACGGCTACCGGTGGTTAGTCGGGTCCGCCCCGATACGTTTTCTGTCATCGCCCATCACCGTTCATCGGCCGTTTGACCCAGTGTTGTAGATGAGTCAGCGAAGGCGTAGAAATGTTTTAATATAGCATTTTCTATTGGGGATCTTGCATGATTATCCTGACATCTTAGTTATCTTAGTGAAAGCCAGGTGTAAATTTAAATTTTTAGAAAATTTCTGTCTGAATAATGTTGATGTTCGATGTTTGTTCAAAAATAACTCATTCAAAAATATCCGTCCCCATCTCTTTCTCCTTGTGTAACTTTTGTAAGTATGTAGCTCTGAACGATAGGTTCCAAACCCACCAAGGTTCCACTGCATATCATGAAACAGTGTTTTGGTCTGGATACCTATTTCATCTCCCATTCAAAATTGGAAAATGTTCAATGTTCAATCCACTCTGTAATTATCTATTAATCTATCAAGGATTTCAAATTTAGGCTGACCAGATCGGAGGAAAGGTTGCAAATAGACTACCTATCGTTTATTTTGTCCAATTCGATTGACGCATTCTATGTCTAGGTTTTCCCAAACTATGAAACCGGGTGTTTTCTGTAAAGTTGCTATTATGGATTTGAGCTTGGGTAAATTTAGAAGAATGAATGCAATATTGAGCGAATTTACTGCTGGTTGAAATTCTCTTATCTATTTTACTGAATGACTCTAAAATTGCTAAATTTACCTTCTATACAAGGTGGCCAAAAACTACATGACCAGCCATTAAATTCTGTAATTTCCGAACCTTGAAAAAAAAGCAAATGGTTCCCCCACAAATTTTTTAAGGGGAATTCAAATATCATATTTTCGCGCATCAACTTTGTTTTTTTTTCAAGTGAGAACCCCCTTTTTTTTATCGCAGATTTGGATTCTACGCAAAATTTCATGAAAATTGGACACCTCAATCGATTTTTTTGACCGCGCGTAACCCGCTCTACGAGCGTGCGGAAACGCGCAACACTAAAACTTCGCGAAAATGTTGTCTACAGTAAACCCCAACTGTGGCACATGAAATGTCATTGTTTATCAACGCTGATTCACGTGGTGCTATTCATTAACGTTTTTGAGAAGGGAGTTGAAAGACAAAATGTATTTCAGTGCAGAGTGCATTTTAAAATAGAAATGAAAAATAAAATGTCTCACAAAAATTGCTCAAATTGTGAACTACTATCGATTCCTGGGCCATGTGTGTAGACAACTTCGGTTCAGAACTCTACACTGAAATGCATTTTTTCTTTCAACTCCCTTCTCAAAACGTATATGAACGTGAATCAGCGTTGATAAACGATGAAATTTCATGTGCCACACTTGGGGTTTACTGTAGACAACATTTTCGCGCAGTTTCAGTGATGCGTGTTTCCGCGCGCTCGTAGAGTAGGTTACGCCCGGACAAAAAAAAAATCGATCGAGGTGTCAAATTTTCATGAATTTTTGCGTAGAATCCGAATCTGCGATAAAAAATGGGGGTTCTCATTTAAAAAAAAAAAAAACAAAGTTGATGCGCAAATCGCGCGTATGCACGACGCGCCAAAATATGATATTTGAATTCCCCATGATAAATTAGTGGGGGAACCAATTGCATTTTTTTAAGGTTCGGAAATCACGGAGATAAATCGTTGGTCCTATAAATTTTGGCTACCCTGTATATTGTGACGTAGGAACTAAAATTGGGGATTAACCCACGATATGAGATTATTGTATAACCTTCGAAAAATTTTGCAAGAAGCAAAAAAAATTATGATGAAAGAAAACAAGTCTTACTGAGTAGAATCTTTTACTCAACGAAATAAAGATTAGTGAACAGTCTCAAATTTTCTATTTGAGTCCTGCATAGGGACTTCTCAGGGACGTCACAGGTATAATTTAGGTAAAGATAAAAGATCGAAAATACCAAATAGGTAGGTAGGTACCAAACTAATACCTTAACTATTATTTCTGTTACCTTGCTAATTTTGACGGCCGTCATGCAATCAAACAATTCAACCTATTACTTATCGCTATTTTCCAAGAGCTTTCAGGAAAGGAAAGAGTCTTTCGAGTGTTTCGTAAATCCGAAACTTGAAACTGACCAACCAAAAGTAATTTTTGGTTAGTGACGGTAGGACAGATACTCCGGAAAACAGAACTCGGGAGATTATATAGAGAAAGCTGAGTCGTTGGTGTTGAGGCTTACCGGTACGGTACTTTGTGTGGGCTTCTCAAGTCTTTCCAAAGGAGTCCAAGTGATGAAATTGCGAATACGAGGCGCAGAAAATTTAAATCGATTTAAATCATAATCGGCGATTTAAATCAAAGAAATACATTTGTTTCTGCTTCAAAATCCAATCTTATGATTTTCCGGTACAAGAAAGAACAATAATGAACTTGAAGAGGTGAAATTAATTAATTGACTCGGCCTCAACTGCAGGTCAAGTCGTAGGTTGGCAGCAGTGACGGTCAGCTGTCACCGAAACCACGATTCGCACATCTGGAAGGAGGATTCAAATATTCCTCGCTACAATATAAATGAATGTTGCAGAAGGTAAGTTGATGAAGGAATTGGCATTCTGGTCTATCGAAACCAGGGTATCTTGTAGGGGCTGGCTCTCTGATTTTTTAAAACCATGGTTCCGGAAGGTAGTGGCGTTCTGGTTTATTATAACGAGGGTACCGGATTGGTATAGGAGGTTTCTAGCCCAAACTTTACCAATTTGATTTTGGTGCGAGTTTGAAGAGCTTCAGGTTTGAGAATGAACGAGCCGCATGAGGTTATAGGTATGGATAAACGAGAGCCGCAGCTCGACCTGGCCTTTTATACTGTTTCAATGGGAAATAGTCTCGTCGTTGATTATCTGTGCTGTGGTACTCTGTAGGGAGAGCATTCTAGAACGTTCCTGTTGTTGTCACATACGTGTCCATTAAAAGGATTGACCGAGATCGAGCTAGGGCTGGCCACATGTTTTTGATTCGCAAAAAATACAAGCTTGTAAAAGTTGGGTTCACATAGTTGCCATGTGCATGAGCAAGTTACCATGTTAATTTCCGGTACATTCATATAAAAGAAAAACAGTTCAAAATTGAACTACGAAGGACTTTTAGAAACTAAGAAGGCCTGTTTCGAATGAAATTACGTTCATTTCGTCGGTCGAAGGCAGATTTATGGTCTTTGTTTGGTCAAGTGGAGGATTTCAGTGGAATGTGGATATTTCACTTTCATTCTTAGTAATCCCTCAATACGTTGATCCCTCGGATTAAACTCTTGCGTCAAATAAGGAAACAATTCTTTGGTTCACGAATGAGATATTTGGATTGCATCCTAGTCTTTTGAGACTTGCGATTAAATTTTTTTTTTTTCAACCTAACCTTCAAAATTGGAGAAGATTTTGTTGGGCTAACTATAAAAAATTACAAATATTCAAATCAAATTTTGATTCATTTTACTGAGCAAAGTGATACTCCTGAACATGTGGAAAATGTTGAAAAACATCCATCCAAGATTGTCTATCATGACCTCCTAACTCCCTCTACAGGGTGTCCGAGAAATATACGGCCAAACTTCAGGGGTCGATTCTACAAGGTATTCCCAACAAAAAATGTCTCCTAGCAATTTTCTTTTAACCGCTTGTTTTTTCAAGTTTTTTCAATTTAAGATTTTTTCGTATGTTGAACCTTGTCTCACTAAAATGATTATAGCTCCCTTATTTCACGTGGAAATTCAAATCTAATTACACCGTTGAAAAGAGCATTTCCCATCAGATGAGCTACAACACACATTTTTAACCTCGCATCTAGTTAGATTTTTCCTAGTCCAAACTTAGAACTTTGCAATTTACGAGTTTTTTTGTGTAAAATTCTCAAGAGATTTTCACCCATTTCCTATTGAGAAAATTCGATGCGGAATCCTCCCGTCAAAACGTCGATTTCGTTGAAAAAAAATCCACATTTTTTCGCGTTTAAACACAGATTTCTCCACCAAATTCGACTGTAAAATATTTTTTTGATTATACCGTTGGAAACCTGAGATTTTGAGGATGTTTTTGCTGAAAACCGCATCGAATTTCCTCAATGACGTGCTATTGCACTCAAACCATTCAGCTCTCACTATGAGGCGGAGTACCCTATTATTCTTGACATAGTGATGGGAGGTTGTCCATCAAGTGTTTCATCATTTTGCGATCAGAGGAAGCGATGAGAGAGTGTCTAACATGTTTTTCAGCTGTAGTATTCAGCGTCTCGTTGCCAACCGTGCCATTACCACGCTATGTGAACCTTCCTTGTGAATTTTTGGATGTAGTTAGACTCCTAAATATCTGGATGACGTTTCTAGAATGATGAGGATATCTGAGAAAGCGTGGGGAATAAAAAACGTGTTGGGTGATTTTTGTGGGTGTAGATATATCCCTTACCTGATCTTCGTCTATATTCGATAAATTAATAGACTAAAAAAGTCCTGTCAAACCGAGGTCAAACACAAGCCAGCATTCAACAGACAAAAAACTGTCAGCTCGCTTTTTGTCAAAATTCAGTTTTACGTAAAGGTTTATGAATCCCAAGTGTAGGAGCCTACACTTCTTCTGTCTTGTCTTCTGGCAATCAGCGCTTTGGTGACTACTGCCCATAAATTCGTCAAGTGTTCAACAGCAGAGAATGCGAGGCAAAAGAATCCCTAGCTCCCTGGTTTTAGTAGGTAAATGTCAGCTGCTCTGCGCGTGGTTGAAATAATCGTTGAAAATCTCGAGTTTTCAAATACGGGTTTTCGTGCTAAACGTTATCTCACCAGAAGTTTGAGGCTTAAACACTTAAAAGGCCCTTGAAGAAAAAAACTGTTCCGCGGGTTTTGTTGACATTCGGATTCGGGAGAGCCTGTAGGTCTGGCTGGATCCACTCAAGAATCAACCCAGTTGGCAACACCTGAGAAATGTTCTATTTCGGCTCGAAACACCTTTGAAAACGACTTGGAGGCACTGAAGGGAACCTCTCTTCATCAAATCATAAAGTCGAAATTTACTATGACAGTTACGGTCTTAAGTTGTTGCTAATTACCTTTTAGTTGTTGATTGTAGACCTGATTAATGTCACTGACCACTGCATCAGTCAAATTAGTTGTCAATAATGTGTGTAGATTCTCGTCTATTGGACTCCCTTCAATTGGATCAAGATGGTATTCCTTCCTGGATCGTTGATTCCTTATTAATAATTTGAGTCGAGTGGTGAATAATTACTATATTATGCACATGACAGGAATAATCAAGCACATAGTTACCAAAATCGACCTAATACACCAATATCGACCTAGGTGTCATGTTGTGACGCGGCAGACATAAAATTCTCGCAGTAGGGATGTCCGATACTTCAAAAGTATCGATATTATATCGCAACAGGTTATCATAGAGAGGTGGAGGTGGTGGTACATCATCTTTGTTTAATTTGTTGAAGTGGTGGGTCTCTCGAAAATCTACGTAGAGATAGAGGTCCTGTCAAGTAGGTACCTTCATGTCGTAGGTGTTGAAACGGATAAAATGTGAGAGATAAAAAAGTATCGCCTCCGATACTGGAAAAAGTATCAATACTACGATATATATCTGGAAGAAAAGTATTGAAATGTATCGATATTTTTTTCAAGAAGTTTCGATACTTTGGGGAAACCTCTATTTCGCAGTCGTGTAGAATCAATTTAGCAGTCTAATAGTCAATTGAGCAGTTGTAATAATTCCCAAGTACCAATTTAATACCAATTTTGTATGATATAAGCTTTATTCAAAAGTTCTAGTAGTTCAGCGTTCGTTCTTCATTATATAGTTGAGTTGACTTGAGTAGGAGTTTTCACGACACTTGGTGTTGCCACCAAAGTACATTCTTTAGTGAGGAAAAAAACTTTACTACGAATATCAACTATATTTTCATGTTACATTCTGGGCTGATCAACAACTCCAATCAATGCTATGTATAACTCTGCTTCGATGATTACTGATGATCTCGTTGAATCCATGGTATCTTGAGATGATTTGGGTCATCAATCCGTGAGCCTGCCGTTCCTAAATCCCGAACGATATATTTTGATCGAATTATTAAAAAAGTTCTCCCAATTTAGTACTTTCTGGGACGTTTTCTTCTTTGAGAGGCGAGTTTGAAACTACCGACCAGTACAAGAAGTAATGGTATTGTGTTTACTTTTTGACTCTCAAACGTTGTTTTCAATCACTCCAGGCAATTTCAATCTCCGGGCCCATATCTTCACATTAGCAATCGCTGTTCACTCTATTGAGGTGGAATCAGAAGTTACGACTGAGTATGCCAACAGGATGTCCTGTTCCCTAAAAGATGGAATAACATGAGAGAGGAAATGAATAATCAGCAAGAGTGACAATCAAGGAAAATCAAGTGCGTAATGTAAAATAATGTGAGGAAAATAATTTGCGTAATTGGATGCTATTGGCTGGGGCCAATTGAGGGGGTGGGATTTATCTTTGCGGATGTCGATTTTTGGAGCAGAGTGTATCGTTATGAAAAATTGGATATTTTATGCATTACGGATGAACTTCGACAAACTTCGGTAAACTTCGTAACTAACTCTGGTCATTTGTTCACTGAAAGTTTATTGACTCGGTCTCGTTGATTGACAAAACAGCCAGAATCATTGTTTTGGAAACGATTCTGCGCAGAACGTACCGGGAATGTTATCAGTGTTATCAGGTGCTTGATTAAAAAAAAACTTCTGTCAGAAATATAATCTTTTCTTGTATTTAGGGATGGTATATCGAATGAAATACATCGATATACTGATTAAGTATATCGTCAATGAGATATCGATATATTTGATATATCGGAGAAAATATATCGATATATCGGAAGATCTAACTTGGAAAAATGGCTGAAGTAAGTAGTTAACCTGCTTTAATAAGTTACTGGGTAAGAGTTATCGAAATTATCATAATGTTGTTAAAAAACTGGAAAAAGTGCGAAAATGCCATGGTTGTCAGAGCACTACGTCAGTAGCAAAGGGTTTTTGGGGTCCAACCTTGAGGGGTCCTAACATCATAATAATGTATAAAAAATCATAGATACCCTCGCCATAGCAATGTTACATTAATTTATAAATTGCTTCAACTCGTCTACTAGGTAGTTCTAATCTGGACGCGCCTCCATTACTTTAGGCCCCAGTGAAATAATTGAGCCTTGAGCGCCACTGCAGTGTAAACCATCATGTTAAGAGCTGAAGTCAACAGTCTGAAATCAAGCCATCACTTAAGCACCTACAAAACAAAGGTTGGATAAAATTACTCGATGTTTTACATAGACAGGCGTCCCTTCTCATCAATTCATTTTAATATTTAATTTTTACTTGTTGAAAAAAGTCACGATATTATCCGTAAATGTATCGATATTGACCGATAATATCGGTTCTTTATATCGAACGTAATATATCAATATATTCTATGATATCGATATATCGTTGCCATCCCTACTATTACTACGTAATCAAAACGCCTGGTTTTCATCTTGGATTAATTTATTCATCTCTCTATTTTATTATCTTGTTGAAGAAAGAGTTGAAGAAATTCGCACGCGAAAGATCAATCACTTGCATAACGCTTTTAAGATAAGTCTGCGATTTCTCGCTTTCGCGTCTCAGAATTGCAACAGGCCACCTATAAAAGGCTCTATCGGTACGTCGGCGCTAGTAAAATCCCATCCTAAATTAGTAGATTCTACTCTTAAGCAACCATTTACTGTGGGCGAATAGCTAAAACATTTCACGTATTTTAGAACAAGAAGACACGAATAGAACCTGACGTACGTCACTGTAGTACTTGAGCAACTGCTGAATAAACTCGTGCTCATCCCTCCAATCCGGCCTTACTATATTTACGAACCAATTGATTTCATTATTAAAACTTGTTCACACTATATCAGCTTTGTTTAATCAAATGAAATCTAAATTCAATTGTCAGACAATTTAGTGCTCTTCAATTTTCAGAAAAAAATCTCTCTCTTAAACATCAATCAGTGAGTTGAATTAATCTTTATTGAATTAATTTCGAGATTTTAATTTATTTACAGAGATTTTGAAATACTGCCTTTAAGAATTTCACTTTACCAACAAAAGAAAATTATTTGTTTGTTGATGTTTAATTGTTAGGCGGACGATACCTCATTTCTTAATTGCGTCGTATGAGTTGGTGAAATATGAGCATTAAAGAGCTTCTCGTTATCATCGATGATGTACAACTCTATGATCTGTAAGTTTGATTCATCACTACTAACGATGTCTTCATACTAAGACCAGCGCTCACAATGATTACCATAAGTACCCTGTGGGTGTTCATTCTGCATCGTTCAAATAATTCGGAATTGAAATGTCCGAAAATACTTGTATGACAATGATATTTCGCTGGTTGAACTAGGCAGAGTTGAGTCAGAAAACATCGTTGGAAGTATTTCATTATAATCCATGTAGTTATGAGAAAAGTAGGTATAAGTTTATTATTGATTTATTATTTTCAATAATAACCCCCCCCCCCTCAATATTTGTTGGTTTACGTTTCAAGGTACTTAGATTCCAAAAATCGAATAAAAATTTAGCTGTCCGTACGCGGCACTTTCCTCACTTAGCATTGACCGATTTTGATGAAATTTGGTATTTAGACTCCAATTTGGGTCTAGTTGTGCCCCGAAGATTTTGGTTGATGTAGGACACTTATAAGGGTTGAAAAATTAATATAAAGGTATTGTTTTCCATAAATTTAAGATAGTATTGAATTTTTAGGATTTTTAGAGACCACGCGGAGCCCTGTAGGACTGTGGTAACAATGGCAAAGCCGTGTTCCTTGCAGACGAGTGATCTATATAGAAAAATAATAAATCTTTGTGTAATAATTTGCAGCGTTTTTATTCAGGAGAATAGATTTAAAGTAAAAGAGGTATGAATATGTAACTTACTTACAGTACGACTTGGGCATCCTTACGCGATTCTTCTCTTATGCGTCTCTCTTCGATTCTTTTTTGTTTTGTCTTTTAAGGAGGGGGGGGGGGGGGTTTAATGCGTAAAAACGTTTTTGCCTGAAATACTAAATAAATTATATCGAGTGAAACAGTCTCATCGCTTATCAACTGGTTTAAATTGACCTAATGCTTATCCAACGGGACGTCCCCTGGAATGCACGCATTACTTAACAATATGTTTAGAAGCAATTTTGGTTTCGTTTTCTGCAATTTGTCTATTCAACGTAATTCCTTGTTTTGGGCACAACTGTTCTAAATTATTGTACGATTTTGATTAATTAATCTGAGAGTGGTCCAAATTGGCACTCAAAAGATAAATAACCTACCTAGATCAACTACCTAGTAGTTCTAGGGTTTTTGGAACGGAGAGTCAGTCCCTACCTACCCATCCAGGTGATTTCTTCTTGGAACCCATACTTGACAGGGATTTGCCCCCACTTTCTTTGGGTTGGGTTCCAGGTATTTTTTTTCCAACTTTTCCCGAGTAAGAAAGTGTCCCCACCAACCCTCTCGTGAAGTATTTTCAGTATTCAATTTTCCAACGGTGAAGGGTGAGAGTGCTCAAATGCGTTCGTTCAGCCGCTAGCAAGTAATCTCGTCATACCGACAAATAATCAAGAGTCAATTAATCAATTACAGTGAGCCTTCTGTTGACGATATTGCTGACAACAATGAACGTGAGTCTCCGGAATTTGACTTATTTTTAGGCCATGAAAAAATTATGATACTTTGCAGCTAGTTTCAACTTCGTCACTCCTTCTAAAACAAACACCAATCGAAGGTAGGTGGATCTAGGTCCAGTTTGTGATCCTGTACTATCCATGTCTATCCTTTTATAACCAATCTAAACCATTGTCGAACAAAAATTGTGTGCAAAATAGTATGAAAATGATAGTGCGAGGATGAAAATGATCCGCTTGCCTGCAGCAGAGTTACTTGCCACGTAGCGTGTGAGTAAGGGTTAATTGTTTTGAATCTTCTTCCTTATTATCGCTCGTTCATTTTCCTAAGATTTTTGTTGAAGAGATGATTTTGTCCAATTGACTACTAATTGCTGTCCCCCACCTATCTTCATTCAACGAAGTCCTTCAATCTTCTGAATTGGTTACCTAACTCTAATCGCAATCACGAACGTGAGATCACAGGCTATTTTTTGCCAACGATCATTAATTTGGTCCTCATGTAACTGCGACTGACTTCATAAACGGAGATTAATTTGGCTCCGTGAGGGATAGGTCCTTGCATTGGTGAAGAGTCGTCATGACTGTTTGCATGCTTCCTAACTCCCAATGGGAAATTTGCATTGAAATTTCTCTTTCGTTCTTACAGCGCCGTCTATTCAGCTGTTTAGGTGGTTTTGGAACCATCTTGCCCTATTAGTGACAGCATGCTCAGGTTTTGGAAGCATCTTACCCTATTAGTAACAGCATGCTCAGGTTTTGGAAGCATCTTGCCCTGCTAGTGGCTCAGTACCAGTGAAGGAGTTCCCAGTTGAGCTACCATCATCCATAGGAACTAAGAACTTCATGATTGGCGCTAATAATAGTGTGGAAAAATAATTATACGGAAACTGATTGAAGTTTCTGGGTGAGGGGAGGAAATGAGCGGCTTTTCTTCCTCTCTCCCACGATTTTAGAGTATGTGGCCTTCCTTGAAAAACTTTCTCGTGCAAACTAAAACGCTGCAAATTATTACACAAAGGTTTATTATTTGTGTATATAAATCACTCGTCTGCAAAGAACTCAGCTTTGTCATTAATACCACTTACCAACCATAGATACTACCTACCTACCACGTACCTACAGCGATCGCATTTTGGTCCGATAAAATTTGAACGGAGATTAGGCCTCTTTTGCGATTCACACTCGTGTTTCTGATTTATCGTAAGTCTCACCCTTAAGTTCTCGTAAGGAGCGAAGGGTTTGTCCTGCAGAGCTCCGCGTGGTCTCTAAAAATGCAGTACCAGGTACCTTAAACTGATGGAAAAACAATACATTTACATCGAAATTTTTTGAGCTAGGGCGTTTTCAAAATTCCAACCCTTAGAAGTGACCTACATCAACCGAAATCTTCAGGGCACAACTAGACCCCAAATGGAGCCTACATACCAAATTTCATCAAAATCGGTCAATTCTAAGTGGGGAAAGTGCCGCGTACGGCGGACGGACGGCCAAATTTTTATTCGATTTTTGGATTCTACGTACCTTCAAACGTTAACCAACAAATTTTGAGGGGGGGTTAAAAAATTTTTTTTTTTGATCGGTTCCAAACGTTCATTAATGAATATAATAAACCAAAAGACGTGTTTTGTACAGAGAGGTGATCTATTAAAAAAAAAACCTTGTGCAATTATTTGAAGATTTTATGCTTTTCAATTTCCGGATATTACGTTCTCCTGTGAACGTTTGAATTTAACGGGAATTTATTTTTCCACGCTATCCTCCTTTCGAATGCGCTAAGTCGAGTTTAGGGAAAAAAATCTCAGTAATGTGCCCATTATAAGAATCATTATCACTAACGTACGACAAAAATATGCACTCCCTCATCGACTAACTTGTCCTAGTTCACTAATTGAGACCCGATATCTTTTGGTGATTCCATTCATTATGGTAACGTGCGTAAGCGGTATAAATAACGTCTTGATGGTGATCACAAGTTATCCGTCCTGGTGACGTTTCTTGCCTTTCATCCTCGTATTTATATTTTATTTATAATTTTTTTTCCCTTTTGGTCGGCCCCGAATGCTAAAGTCGTTTGTTGGAGCCGGTCTATTGACTATTGAGCAGTTTAAACTCTCCTCGCTAAATGCGCCAAAGCTCTGGGGGGTGATGTCATATTTAATTTAGCAAGCTTGGCTTCTTGCTTTTTAGGCATCTCGGTAGTTGTTTTTTTGACGCAGTTCCCAGTGTGGGAAAATCTGTTGAACGTTCCAGCCAAGTTCCAACATCCTACGGGCTCTTATGAATTATCTGCGACAACTTAGGTAGGTACTTTACTCTTAGTACTCATATAAATGTGAATATTTACCATCAGGGAAAGGTTTTATATCGTAATGAACAATCTTAAACCCCAACGAGACTTTCGAATATTACGAATTTTTGAGCACGTCCAACTTAAGAAATTATACTTATCGTCTGTAACTTATCGCGATCAAAATGAAAGCTGTGATGTTGAAGTGAACATTCGTGTAAGTATCAAATTTAGGCAATTCCTCTAAACATTTCACCCTAAATTTATTCCTAAAATAACATGGTTTTTTATTTCTTCGAAATGTTACTCCATTTGCCTGCTTCATTGACATTAGTGATCCTTCGAGTACGTTTCACTTCTCAAGTCAACAGGATTGTAGTTCCCTTTTACTTTCATCTGCACAGTCATACTACTTGCTAAAGAATCATGAACAATATCACCATCGTGTTGCTGTTTCTAGACCTGAAAAATCCAGCAACATGATCGTGATAATCAAGTCTCTTCAATCACCGTGTCTAAAACCTATATTGCCCACCCTTTGGAAGACCCTGTGGTAGATTTCCAAGTATTCAATCACTTCGGATCTCGAAGTTGAAATTATGTTTTCTATAAATCTATAAATTTTCTACATTCTTTATTTCTATAAAGTTTGAATTGTGTTTTCTATAAAGTTTAAATTATGTTTTCTATACATTTTCTATAAATATTAAATTATGTTTTCTTCAAATTAAATTTTCTATAAATTATGTTTTCTATAAATCTATAGATTTCCATGTGTTCAATCACTTCGGATCTCGAAGTTTAAATTATGTTTTCTATAAATCGAAGTTTAAATTATGTTTTCTAAAAATCCCGAAGTTTAAATTATGTTTTCTATAAAAGTTTAAATTATGTTTTCTATAAAGTTTAAATTATGTTTTTTTTTAAATTATGTTTTCTATTAATTATGTTTTCTATAAATTAGTTTTCTATAAAATTATGTTTTCTATGAATTGTATTTTCTTTAAACTATGTTTCTGACATTTTCGTTTCATAAAACATAATTCATCCATCAAATTTTTAACCCAATTGAATTCAAGCTCCCTTGCTCCTATGAGTAAGACAAGTTGTAGGAACTTTCTGATATGTTCACGTTAAGGTTTAGTACTTGCTTCTTATTGGAGATTGCTTTACCGAGGAACTCAGCGTTTGAATTTACTCCGTTTTTAAGGCGTCCCACAGTAAGACTTGGGCGTCCTTATGCTATTGACCTGGAGTAAAGTTGAACAACACTCAACAGAAAAAAAATAACCACACACTAATCCGTTTTAGACCATTCTGAATCCGAATCCGCGAAAAAAAACCATAGGTGAATGTCCGTGTATGTGTGTGTGTGTGACAAAATCTTGTTTCGTCTGCCCAGGCCTTAGTTTTGAACCGATTTTCGTGGTTGTTTTTTTGTTCGATGCAAAAACTATCTAGTTGTGCGCTACGTTGCCGGAATTTCGAATTTTGCCTTTTAAGGGGGGTTAATGCTCAAAATACGTTCATTTTTGGGCATAATCTTGTACTCTGCCCAGGCCTTAGTTTCCAACCGATTTGATTGTTTCTTTTTTGTTCGACTCAGAAATCTTCCGAATTGTTCATTATTTAACCAGAGTATCAAAATTCGCAAGGGGAGGGGGCGAGTGGGGGGATAATATTCACATAATATCCGATTTTTCAATATTTCGGATCCTTTATAGCTTACTAATTGTACCCAAGCTTTGAAATTGAGGAAAAATTCTCATTATTCCTCCGGATTTTTATGGATTATTCTCTGTGCCACCATGGAATTACTGTTTACCAAAACTAACAGATGAAAGTTCAACGTTACGACATATTTCCGCTTTGGTGCCAGACTGGCACCATTCCCCCGGCGGAGGGGGGGGGGGGGATGAACTCGAATTAGCATGCTGGGTATCGTTGATCATGGGTTTTAAAATGCTCTTCAAATGCCCATGCCTCTAGAAATGTTATGGTGGATAAGTGTTAAAGTTGGGGGGGGAAGGGGGAAGTCCACTGTTTCTTGCCTAAAATACTAAATAAATTACATCGAGTGAAACAGTTTTATCGCTTACCAACTGGTTTAGATTGATCTGATGCTTATCCAATGGGATGTCCCCTGGAATGCATCCATTACTTAACTCTTAATATCCTAAGATCTTTTGGAAGTCCGATTTTTACCTGCATAAACAAAAACTGATAAACTGATAACCGCTGGCTATCTTTTTACTTCAACTGTGGAGTAAGAAAATTTGTGTGAAAAAAAGTAATAATGAAAACATAGTAATTCAAAGAGTTGTCAGACTGTACCGTCCTTCTACCCTCATTTCACCTGGTAGGCTATATATTGGGTTTCCTCAGAGAGGGCGCCACTGTTTAAGCAGCACAGATTCCTCTATGAAATGAACCTTCTCCACCTTATTCCTTGGTTCTGTACTTTATGAAAAATAACTGACCCCACCACCAAGGATTTTTCAAAGTTTCCTTCTTCTACTCCAACAAAATTGGGTTTATAGGTTGATTTTACTGACGCAGATAGCGCTAGTGCCCTCGGAAAGATCATTCTTGAGCTGACAGATAGTAATAGGGCCATTGAGGTACCTTGTGCTCAAATATTCTATAAACTTTTCAAAATACATCTAAATTTTAATTTAAAAAAATCTGAAAAAATAATTCTTTGAACAAGTGGGAAATTAAGGGGTTTTTATTGAATAGGTTTCCTGAACTCTATTGCAAGTTGGGTATTAGTTGGTATCTTGTCCATCCTATATGTATTTCATCGCGATTGTATCGTTGGCAGCCACTGCGCATGCGCTTATGTTACATCCTTGTAGTCAGAAGAACACGTACAAAACAGGCATTGTTTTCGTCCGTTTTCGATAACATCTTTAGGGATTATACACCGTGGATGGTTTCCTAGGCATATTAAATCGGGCCGGGATTAAAACTACAAGAAAAGCATGGATTTGGTACGATTCTATTAGATATGGATTATATTTATAAAGATTCGCAATTGTTATTCGAGTACCTGATCGAAATAATGAATTCAAGTTATATTTTCCACACTACTTTCCAATACCATCAGATTTTCGCTGCTGGCTTGATGAAGTTTCAGAATGAGTGCTTTAATTTCTTATCAACCATTGACGTCGACTCGGAACATAAGGAATTCAAGTGCTCTCAGATTGACCTTCGTATTCCCAATAGTGATTTCCTCCAAAGCCTAGTTATAATTCTTCCTCATGAGGATCCTAATAGTCAATTTCTTTGCAGTCTTGCATAATTCTATCGGAGTATCTGTACAAGGTGCATAAGTGACTTTTTTTCTATGAACTCTCATATTATGTATTGACAGAGGAAAATATTATCCTTTTATGTTTTAACTGTTATTTATTCAAAACATTATTATTATTCTTATCTTTTTTTCGAGCAGCAGAGGAATACACCTAGTACTCTCGCTTGCTAAAATTTTTATTATTTTATGTTCAGTTATCTAGTTATAATCAACCTGTGATCTTAGACCGACTCTGATTTTATACCTCGTCTGTGATATTGGGAATGACTGTGATTGTGTTTATGTGCTGTGTGTGTGTGTAGCCGCTGTGATAATGCTTTTGGGAGTTGGTCCGGGGTTCCTGGCCGGCCTGGGGGCGGCCCGCTTGGTGCTTCTTGGGGATGGGTGGTCTGCCTCTATGGTAGACCGTGCTGTTCGTCAGGGCTGCCTCTCCAGAAATGGATTGGCAGCCCCGGGAGCCGCCATGGTGGGTGGTTCCGGGCCGGTCGGGACGCCCCGCCCGGCGCGGTGGCGTTCCACACATGCCTTAGTTCCTGCACTGACCGATCACATAAGTTCCTAATCCACATAAGTTCCTGCTTCACGTCTTTTTATTTATTTTTATCACATTGTTAAATGTTTATAAATGGTTATAAAATTTTAGATGATAACCTACTAAATGTTGACGATTGTTCTGTACTTCGTATGATAACAATAAAAAAAGATATTGATTGAAGGATGCTACGTGCCGCACCCACTTGGCATACATTCTTGCATTCGTACGCTCTATTTTCTTGCACTCATTTCCAACTGTTCACGCCCTGTCGTCATCTTCCTATTCATCTACCATAGTTTGAATATGACTTCATCATCGTGAAATGCGAGGTTGTCGGTGAATATAACCCTCATGTAAAACAAAGAGGTGCACCTAATAAGATTAAATGCATCTTTCTCCGACATGAGTTTATCGTATCTCATTTGGTACGATTGTGGTATCTTAATGGCTCACTTGGACCAAACCTCTGCCATATGCACCTTTCGAATTATCTCACTATTTGATTGCAAAATGCACATGACCTCCATCTTTTATCCGTTGATTTTCGAAAATTCTTCACGCATGTTTCTGGCTCATCATTCATCCAACTCACAGAGTACTGTGTGAATCGACCAACTATGCGAAAGAACTATCAATTACCTTCTGATGACCAGTGGTAGGAGGAGGGGGTCCTTAGGAGTATTTAACAACAATAGTTGATCGTATGAGTGGTATCATTCGTTTCTAAACATTGAACACTGTCTAAAATTTATGCAAAAACGTCATGGAACATTAATTGGAGTGGTAATTAATCATCCTCATTAAGCTTACCGTTGGTCCCACGAAGCTCTCGTTTTAATATACGATTTTTTCAGGTTGAATTCCTAATAATCCTGACTAGGTATTTTAAAATAATGGAAAACAACACCAGTATTTTGAATGTGCTTGAGCTACGGCGGTTTGAAAAATTTTTCCCCCACTTTTCACCTCTCGGACGTGACTGACAAAAACCGAAACCCTCCAGGGCACAACTAGGCCCTAACTGGAGCCCATGTACCAAATTTCATCAACATCGGTCCACAGAAACTGTGAAAAATGGATGGCGTTAAGGGGGTATCAGTCGGTCGCCGTTCGTTTTTAGTATTTAGCCGAATCAAAGGGGCAAAAAGTTAAAAAGTTGTACTTAAATTGGAAATTTTAAAGGATTTTAGAAATTCATTGGTGCACGGCCCTGGGGAATGGAAAAACTGAAATGTTGCCGCTGGAATCATCAAAATCGAACAATAATTGGCAAAGAAAAATGGGAAAAACTACTGATTGATGATTCCAGCGGGGAAAACTTTTGAATAAACGGGTTTTCCCCTTATTTCTTTGGCAATTATTGTTCGATTTTGATGATTCCAGCGGCAATATATCAGTTTTTCAATTCCCTAGGTCCGTGCACTAATAAATTTCTAATAAAAATTTTCTGCTTTAAAATTTCCAATTTAAGTACAACTTTTTATGTTTTTGCGCCTTCTATTTGGCTAAACACTAACCCGGAAAGAGGAACGAACGGCGACCGACTGAGACCCCCTTAACATTTTTTCTTCCTTGGTCGATTCCAAAGGTTCATTATTGAAAATAATAAATCAAAAGTAATGAAAGTGTAAAAGAAACTTTAAAACATTTTAACCACTTGTGGCACTGCATACATTTCGTCGTTATTTTCGGTCGAATGGTTGGAAGAGGTGATTAGTAGCCAGTCCGTTGACTGAAATTGAAATAATCCATAGACTGAAGGAATCAGCAAAAATTTTCAAGCGTATACTCCAAACACCACAGTAGGTGTTAATCAATTTTATCTGATGAAGATATTCCTGAAAAGTTCAAACACCCTCACAGCTTCCTTAATTGCGTATCTTGAGAGCTTGGGTTGGTCTCATTCGATTCTAAATGTTTGAATCCCAAGTTACTAGAATTGCTAGACATGTTCAACTCTAGGTCGAAAATCTTAAATTAAAATCTTCTTGATTCGCATATATTGCTTCCGAGTCTACCAAGGTAACGGAAGCTTTGTTTTCACTTTTCAAGGTGGAAAAAAAAGTTCTCCAAAATCGAAATTTCCAATCGCGTTTCAATTTTTAGACATTCCTGAACGATTTTGGTTCCTTGTCTGTCTGCCATGAAATCCTTGTAACGGGAATAACTATACGAAGTTATTGTCCGATTTCGATGAAATTTTCACGGATTTTCACGTTTGGTATGTGGATGGTCCCATATGAAAATCATCACCCCCGGACTGATAGTAGCCGCTGTGAGGAGAATGGGAGGTACTTGGAGATTGATGTTTTGAGATCAACTACTATGCATCGGATCATCTATACAATCGGGTTACGGATACGAACAAGCTATGTGCCACACCCACTTGATAGACTTTTTTTCTTTATGATTAAAAAAATTGAGGTTTTTTTTATTGGTGAGATGTGGCAGGTGAATCCATGTTCGGACTTGACGTTAATTTTTCTTTTAAATTAGAGCTGAAATTGATATCTGTGGAAAACCAAACGTGAAACGATAACCGCCCAATGAACCCAACGGAAGAAAACAGCCTATCTTGAAAAAAAAATCCCAGTTTGGCAAAATCAGGCCTGCAACTCGATACTGTTGTTGTTCTTTTTACCAGTGCTATCATTCTCAATAACACTCACTAGAAAGAAATGTGAAGCCAATGGTCAGCCATGTTGTCGGTTGCCAAAAGACAATCTCAACGACAACTTCGATTTGTCAATTTCTATAAAAGTCGGATCTGGAGTGGAAAGAACTTTATAAGGACTAGTGAGCACAGCTAATCCGGCTTTTCGCCTCTAGTCGAGGAAATCTGGCAGTCGGAGCAGCAAACAAGAATGTAAAATTAAGCGTGAGATCACTCGTCGAAGATCACCTCTAAAGTTGTGAGCTCCGTTTCAGAGATCTCTTATTTCTTCAAGGATTGAGAAACTATCTGTGTTGTTGCTTTTGTATGATCAAATCGTAGAGATTGATCAAAGTCGTTGAATATCTAAAACGGTAACCCGAAATTAAATTCACTGAAACATTCTGGTCTTACTTTTGCTTGTTATTTGAATTCTATTGTCTCAAAGCGGAATTCTTTTGTTTTAAGTTTTTTTAAAGAATTTAATCTGCTCAGAATGAAATTAAGAGTAATCGTACCAATTCTTAGGCCAAAATTTCTCCATGTTTTTTTCGGAAATTATCGGAAATAATCGGAAATTGAAAATGTTGAACGTTGAACTGGTCCCTTGGCTGAACAATAGGTGCTGATGACCCGTATAAACAGTGCGTATTTTACGGTGTAAAATATCCGTGTGTGATTTGTGACGACACTTCCAGTATCCATGCACACATGAACTCTGTAGTTTCCCTCAATCGGCTGCGGTAGCACATTGTGCTCAAAATTGGTACCATTGATTAAATTTAAATTGTGAGTAGATTGAATTAGGGACGGCACGATACCACCGATATATCGGAGTATCGATACTTTTTTGGTATCGATACCGATATTTGTATCGATACTTTTGATGCAAAACTCAAACCGATGTATTGGTATCGATACTTTTGCCTAATATATCGGAGGTGTCGAAACTTTCTTGATGATATTATCGAAAATTTTACCAAAGTAAATTGGTGAAAAAATACCAAATAAGTTACTAGAAAATAATACCATAACAAAATATTGGTGATGATCAAACGAGGCTTGGGTAAATAGTTCTTCGAAGTGGGTTTGTAGAGTTATTATCTGTGACAGCATTATCTGCTGTGACAGCTATTTTGCGCAGAAGATGAAGGAAACACTCGATTCGAAAGTAGTCTTTTGAAGAAACTCAATTTTAAATGCGTGCATACGAGTCTGCAACACATGGGACATTTTCATGTCAACCACTGCACAACAAGGTAGTGAAGTAAGGTTGTTAGTTCATGTATCCAAGCATCAAAATAAGAAAACAGTTGATTGTTCTCTACGCAACACAGTGAATCTATTTAATTTTTATTTATTGGTCGTGTGAGCAAGACTTGCTTAGTTTTCGTGACATTTTTCAGTTTATGTGCCAAAGCAAAGACATGAAAATGTCAATATTGTCTGCCACATAATAACACTCAAAATAGGCTCAGAATAGTATCAATTGAAAAGATATATCGCCACGATAGCCTCAAAATAGTATCAATATCCGATGTGAGTTTGGAAGGAATTTAAACCCGTTTTCCCGAACTTACAAGACGAGGGAGGCATGCAAAATATGAATCGTGATGGCGACATCAGTTACGTGCGAACGGCTTTTTTCGAATAATAAATAGCATTATTTGTGTTGTAACTGATTTATTACTTGATCCTTTCGAGTTCTAGTGGAAGAAAAACATCAATTCATTGAACAGAGATTTCTTGCAAATAAGAATAGGAGTTGAAATAAAATGGAATAATTATCCATTTTATTAAATTTTAAATTATTAGCTTTTATTGCATTTTTAATTGCCCTTGACTTTTATTGCATTTTAAATTATTGCTTTATAAAATATATATTGCCTTTTCTCAATTTATAGAGTTTTTATTTGGAGTGAAAACGCTGCAAATTATTACAAAATGGTTTATTATTTTTTATTTTTCTATATAGATCACTTGTCTGCAAAGCCACCAACCATCCAACATGAAGAAAAACATCGATCGCATTCCGGTCAGCTTCAATTTGAACGGAGATTAGGCCTCTTTTGCGATTCACACTCGTTTTTCTGGTTATCGTACGTCCAAACTTTAAATTCTCGTAGGGAGCGAACGGTTTGTTCTACAGAGCTCCGGATGGTCTCAAAAAATTCTAAAAATTCTATAAAATCTTAAATTGAAGGAAAAAAAATACCTTTATATCAAAATTTTTGAGTTAGGGCGTTTTCAAAATTTCAAAATTCATTTTGGAACCCTTAGAAGTGACCTACATCAACCAAAATCTTCGGGGCGCAATTAGACCCCAAATGGAGCCTACATAATCAATTTCATCAAAATTTCATCAAAATCGGTCAATGCTAAGTGGCCAAAGTGCCGCGTACGGCGACGGCGGACGGACGGCCAAATTTTTATTGGTTTATTATTTTCAATAATGAACTTTCGGAATCGACCAAGAAAAAAAAATTTTAACACCCCCTCAAAATTTGATGGTTTACGTTTCAAGGTACTTAGAATCCAAAAAACGAATAAAAATTTGGCCGTCCGTAATGAATATAATCCGTATGAATGTAATAATTTGCAGCGTTTTCTATTTTTGGATTCTACGAACCGTGAAACGTAAACCATCAAATTTTGAGGGGGTATTAAAAAATTTTTTTTCTTGGTCGATTCCAAAGGTTCATTATTGAAAATAATCAACCAAAATCTTCGGTGGGTTAGTTTGAAATATCGGTGGTATATTTATTATTGTGGTATAAAATATTATATATTTTATAATATCGTTATCGAAAAGATATCGGATATCGATACTTCCTGAGAAATATCGTATCGAAAGGAGTATCGATACTTTGGAGTATCGTGCCGTCACTAGATTGAATGAATAGATAATAGAGATAGATAATATATTCGTCTTCACCGCCAATTTATATTCACTCAGAAATACGAGGCGGTATACATTGAACTATTGAATTCTCGGATTTATGAGTCTGTTCGTAGTTAATGGAATCGTGAAGTTTTCAAGGCTCTCATAAAGGCTCGGAGGTGTAGATTTGCGAGATAAAAAGAGTTATCGGGGGTGATCTAAGTTGAGCCGGGGGATCGGGGAGTGAAAGGTAGGTCACAGCTTCAACAATGAACTCAGAAAAACAGACTGACGGACTTTTGACGCGAAGGGGAAAGTCATGCCCTCTTGCCGAAGGAACGAGACTGCGTGGTTTACAAAATTAAGCGTGACCTCACCGTCGCCACCAAACCAGCCCTCCACCGGGGTTTTGCGGCTCATGGTAGAAGCCGATCGTGACGTCGGAAAAGGCGATATCGTCAGGCGAGCATCATCAAGTTCCAACTGTGTCAGACTTCCGTGTCGCTAAACTATGAGCAATAGTCCTCAGTTTCACATATTGGGACTTCCTTCGTATCCTTCGAACTGTCTATGACACCAATAGATCAGAATTTTGCTCCCTCCCTGTACATAAATCTGTGGCAAGATGAATTAGCGAGAATTTCTTCTTCTATCACGTCATAATTAAAATTAAGGAGAGGGATGAGCGAGAGAGAATAACTAATTGTAATACGACGTTTTTAGCACTTAATGAAAATTAAGATTTGTTCCTTTTTAAAGCCAAATACAATAACTAGGTAGTTAGGATAACCAGGATGAGAGACAGAATAACTAGGTGGAATAACTTGGATTAAAGACAGAATAACTACGGCGACGTACCGAATAACTAGGTGGCATAACAAGGAATAGGGACATCGTTATGATGTAGGTAACTGCTATTGCTGATACTCCTTTTACAAAACAAAAGCAAGCATATTGAGATGAAATGTCGAAAATTATTTAGTCCCTCCTCCCCCATGGCGATTATTTTTGCTAGACACTCAGCAAAACACATGAAAGAGTTGACAGAGCTTGAACTATTGATTCAAGCTTTTCATTTATTAATTATTCTCTTTATTTTGTAGGTCCTTTTGGTTTATCCTTTTCAAAAATAAACCTTCGGAATCGACCAAGAAACAAAAATGTCGACCCCCCATCAAACTTTGATGGTTTACATTTCAAGGTCCGTAGAATCCAAAAATCGACTAACAATTTTGCCGCCCGTTCCTTAGTTATCATCGTCCGATTTTGATGAAATTTGATATAATTATGGGGTCTAGTTGTGCCCCGAAGCTTTTGGTTGATGTCAGTCACTTCTAAGAGGCCCACTTTCACCATGAAACGATGTTAAACCAAAAGAGGGGAGAGGTAATCGACGTTTAGCAATAAACGTCTTTTACCAGGCGATTTACGAGTTTAAACTCCATCTCGGGTGGTTGGAGTTTAAACGTTCGAAATTCGGCCGAATAAACTAGTTAATCTCGCTTAACTACAAATTCAATATGGCCGCGAACTGATTTGTGATTGTTTTCGAAATGAATTTGGCATTGCAAATTATTTTTGACTCGTCTGACGATGACGACGACGTCCGAGTCGAATCCGTAACATGGTAACCAATAGAACATCTTGTTAATTACAATAACTTGAATGATTAACAATAACAGAGGCGCTATATCACTCCCTATGTTTTTCCTATAATAGAATAGTACAATCTACATTCCTTGGTTTCTATACAACCATACATAGACGAATTATACAAATTGACCATTATACAAGAAGACCAGTTCGACCAAAATAAATTTCTTCTCTTCTTCGAGTTTGCATCCATCGGTAATCATTTAAATTATCGAAGTACATTCCTACCGTTTAAAACAAGGCGGCGGCCACTGTGTTTCACTAGGATATAATTATCAAGGAAGGTGCTTGAGTCTGGAGAAATACTGGAGTATCGGGCTCGTAGTGGCTCAATGTGATGATGTGTAATAACTCAATAGGTAGGTAATGAAAAGAATCATCAAAATGAAACGAACTCGAAACAAATTAATGAAAATAGAATTTCGAATTCGAAATTTTGCAGGAATCAGCAAAATGAAAAAACTAAAATTCGATAAACTGAACCGAAAAACTTGGCACTGATGATACACAAGGCGGGAATCTGCTGATAGGAAGCCCCAATACGTTACAATGTTCAACTTTCATTCGTTCCGCTCGACATTTCAAGATTAGCTAAACTCGATTATCTTAAACGACGTTTAACGGTGATTTGGATTGGTGAAAGACGCTTCCCATCTTGCCGTGTTTATGTCTGCGTGTAGCTAACCGCGTTTTGAACAACTTTCGGTGAAAGTGGGCCTAAAGTTTGAAAGATAAGGGAAGAAATGTTCAAAGCGACCTAGTTGACAAACTTTGGGATATAAAGGTATTAATTTAAAATAGAATTGAATTTTTAGAACCAAATGAGACCTCCCAGAGGAGGACCAACCGTTCGGTCCCAACGAGATGTTGAGGGTGGGACTTACGATAAATTAGAAACTCGCGTGTGAATCGCAAAAGAAGCCGAATCTCTGTTCAAATTTTAGATTTAGAACCAGTCATCAAATTTCCTAGTGAAGGCACCCACAACTCATTATTTCTTCGGATTGAGTGTGAAACTTTTGTTTCTTTAAAATAAACTTGAGAAGCGGAAATATGACAATGTCGTGACAATGCCATAGCTGTGTTCTTGGCAGGCGAGTGATCTACATAGAAACATAATAAATCGTTGTGTAATAATTTGCAGCGTTTTTCACTGGTGTAAACAATTTCCAGTTCGATTTTTCTCGATAATTATCGGGTCTTTGGTAATCACGTGAAATTCTTATTCCCATCCAATTTGAAGGAATTTGGGAGTTAACGTTTCGATCATATCTCATGAGTCAGATCATCAATACAATCGTTTTATGAATACAAAGAAGCCACGTGCCGTACCTACTTGACAGGATATTTCTCTAAATTTTAATTAAGCTTTTCGCTTTCTTTATTTTATTTTACTTGTTTTATTTTTTTGATTTTAATGTTGAAATTATGCTTTGGTTTCAGGTAAGGCGCTGTAACAATGAACTCCTTATGAAGGTACCATTTAATTCATACTTAACAAGTAAAACTTTTTTCTGTATTTTATAATTTGTCTATTTTATAAAGAACGCCATTTAAAAATCTTCACGTTTTTTGTATTATCAAATTGATTTATCGTAATCTTTTGTCTCTTCTAGAAATCTGCGCTTGAGAAACAAAAATTAAAAAAAAAATCCGTTATTTACATTATTATTACTTGAGATGTTCTGACTCGTTAGTGAGTGTAATAAACCTAATTTGAAAATTATTGATGGTTTGAATACATGGCGGTGAAGTTTCCATGTCAGAATCGTTAGGTAATACGCAAGGTCCTTCCATTGCTTCCGAGTCTACCACGGTAAGGGAAGCTTTGTTTTCACTTTTCAAGATTGACATTATTAATTTACATTATTGACATTATGAATCAATCATTCATAATGTTCTCCAAAATCAAAATTTCCACTTTCGTTTGCCGTATCACACCGTTCTGAACAATTTTGGTTCCTTGTCTGCTGTCTGTCAGTCATGAAATCCTTGCCACAGCCATAACTTCTACAATGCAGTTGTTATTTGAAAAAAAAGGACAGAACTCACAGAACCATCTTCAGTAGGTATTTGGTCCTTCGTTTCGAAAGTGGTGTAGCGTAGTTGAGTAGGTTCAGTATTGAAAAAACGCTGCAAATTATTACACAATGGTTTATTATTTTTATATAGACCACTCGTCTGCAAAGCCACCAACCATCCAACATGAAGAAAAACATCGATCGCATTTCGGTCAGCTATGATTTCAACGGAGATTAGG
Organism: Apolygus lucorum; assembly: GCA_009739505.2. Taxonomy (NCBI): domain Eukaryota; kingdom Metazoa; phylum Arthropoda; class Insecta; order Hemiptera; family Miridae; genus Apolygus; species Apolygus lucorum. The sequence goes on along the minus strand of CM019178.2, from coordinate 43,250,736 downwards.
CCTCTTTTGCGATTCACACTCGTGTTTCTGATTTATCGTACGCCCAAACTGTAATTTCTCGTAGTGAGCGAACGGTTTGTCCTACAGAGCTCCGAGTAGTCTCAAAAAATTCTAAAAATTCTATAGAATCTTAAATTGAAGGAAAAACAATACTTTTATATCAAAATTTTTTGAGTTAGGGCGTTTTCAAAATTTCAAAACTGATTTTGGAACCCTTAGAAGTGACCTACATCAACCAAAATCTTTGGGGCACAACTAGACCCCAGAAGGAGCCTACATACCAAATTTCATCAAAATCGGTCAATGCTAAGTGGCAAAAGTGCCGCGTACGGCGGACGGACGGTCAAATTTGTATTCGATTTTTGGATTCTACGTACCTTGAAACGTAAACCATCAAATTATTGAAAATAATAAACCAAAATTCTAGAAAAGATTATGCATGTACACGGGGAAATACCTGCACACTTATTTAGCAAGTAAGTGGGTTCCATAGAAACGCGTAAAAAAAGTTTCAGCTCTCAAAATGACCATAATTGGCTCATCCCCTTTTTCGTGCTAAATTGACAAATAACTACGGAGTTTCAAGGAGATTAGATCATTCTTGCAAATACGGGGTAAATTCGCCTCTGCGGGGGCGATCTTTGGGGCTTAGATGATTCGAGGTGACGTCAGATGATCGACTCGATATTGTTTTTTCCAAGGGTGGAAAAATACGAAAAAGGTTCCAATAATTACGAGTCCCACGCCGAGAATTCGGATGAGACGATGATGGATTCCGATGCTCGCAATCGACCTTTCGTAGACTTACTTTACGCTCCCCAAAACATTGTTCTAATAATGGGAAGTGAGTCACTATGACGTCACGTTTAGTCAATCAGTCGATTGTTCGGATTCAAATCGTTTCGACCTATTTGTTTCTTCTTCCCTCGCGATTCGAACATGAAACGCTGCCTAGGTCTCCACAGGTTTAGCTGAATACATCAAAGCACCAATACATTTCCTCATATGAAACGTGAACTTCACAGTCGAGTTGTTAGTTGTCTAATTATGTAGAAACATCAATACCACTGTCTATTGGGATTTGCCTCGTAGTTGACGGGTATTTGGTAGATCTGACGACCTCCAATCTGGTATTTAACCCAGTCAAGTTAAAGATGACGCTTTGTGAGCATGCTATGAGCTATGTGCTACACCCACTCGGCAAACTAATTTCTCATCACCTAATGGGGGGTGCGCCTTGATTTTTTTTAGATTTTTAATCGAAAGTAGACTACATTCTGAGAATTTTAGCACCAACCGCCCGACCGCCGCGCGACCTTCTAGCGTGAGTAGATCTGTTTCTATGATTTTTCAAAGTTTCGACCGTTTATGACGTCACGCGCCCCCCTCCCGCCTGGGCGGGACCCCCCAGCCCACTGTGACGTCATAAACGGTCGAAACTTTAAAAATTCATAGGAAAAGATTCACACACGCTAGAAGGTCGCGGTTGGTACCAAAATTCTGAGAATGAGGTCTACCTTAGAATAAAAATAACAATAAACAGTTTTTCCTACCCAGGCGCACACCCCATTGCTCAATTTTCCTCTTGTTTGGTTGGGTACTTGGTAGTTCTGATGACCTTCAATAGAAGTAGACGATGCTTCGTACTAAATGAGCACGTTATAATTCTTGTCTTCTACTCGAAATTTCGTTCAGATTTTTTGAAAAACGGGATGAGAACAAATGGTGTGTGAAATTTTTGTTAATTCTGGGTAACAAATAAACAGGGTTCTCGGTGGTTTCGACCTTCTATCTCGACATTTCCACTCGATTGATGGTGAAAACAAGCTTTCGAAGATGTCTTCTCTCTCGAGTGAACCTGAACCAATGAGTTTCGGTGGTTTCGACCTTATTTCTCAGTTTTTTCACTCGATTGAAGGTGAAAACAAGCTTTTGGAGATGTCTTGTCTCTCGAGTGAACCAATGAGTTTCGGTGGTTTCGGTGATTTCTAGTTTTTCTACTCGATCGAAGGTGAAAACAAGCTTTTGAAGATGTCTTGTCTCCCAAGTGAACCAACGAATTCCGATGTTTTCGGTCTTCATCGTCGACTTTCTCATCCTTAAGTCGTTACAAGCCGACAAATGAGTTTGCTCGAGGTACCCTCGCACCTGTGGTTTGTTTGTATAATTAGTAGATGTAGGAGGGGGTTGACAGGTGTCAGAAGTCTTGATTATCCACTATGCATCGGATCATTTTACATTAAATTTGGATGCGAGGAAGCTATGTGCTTCACCCACTTGGGGGACTTTTTCATTTGGTTCGACTTGAAATTCATAAGAGACAGTCTAAGATAAAATACTTGAAAAAATTTCACTTTTCTCGGGGTTTCGCGGTTCTCACTTTTTTGAAAAAAGTAGTGTGAATCCTCTCACTAGATTTGTTTCTCTCTCTTTGTGACCGAGAATTGCGCTGAAAATATTTATGAGCCACCGGCATCAGAGGTTATCGCTTCCCGATTCTTCAGATAAAGCTTTCCGCATTACAGTTCAATCAAGAAAAAATTTGATTGCAGCATCAACGGATTTATCCGTAATATCAACTGCTATTTTCATCAGGTCGTTGCTATCGGCTTCGTACTATTTCACCGTCGTTTGTGTATTGTATGGCCCGCTCGTATAATGTGTTGGCCAAAGGTTATCATCACATGCAATATGAGAATCTTCCACAATGATCTTTTTGCACTCTTGAGTGTGTTTTTTCACTCTGAGCTTGATAAGTTCGTGAGTAATGTCGATTTTTACTCTTGGGAGTTCAGCCAAGGTGTGTTAGATGTAACTGCTTCAAACTCAGATATTAATCTTATTTCAACTATGTTGCATCATTCTGAGGGCTATTTATAACAACAATCAGTTCCTTACAAGTAAAAATGTTGTAAAACTATCAAACGATAGTTAATCTTTAACAATATGTGGTAACTCCATAAAAGTGTATCAAATGCATTGTCAAGAATAAAACCTAGGTCAAATCATATTGTGTTGTCAGGGTAAAATGACTTCATAAGGTCCTGGAAGGACGGCACTACTCTGCAATAGTATCATACTACTCTACCACCTATACAAATCATTTTCCCAATGATCACATATAAGATAAAAGTAAATTAGTCATGTCCTAATTTTCGTTTTTGTCAGTTATATTTTAGTTGTTTTATGGAAAAATATAATAAAAATTGTGGTTTTTCAGCAGCATTTACGTAATTTTAGTGGGGGAATAAAATTAAGAAAACTATATTACGATAAATTCAAATTTTATATTTTTTTATTAATAAATTTATTCAAAATTTGAAGTTTGTTTGAACTGTTTCGAAGCGGATCCTGAAGTATTACCTACCGATAAGTCTGTTGGGTGGGTGAGGCTATGAAAGTTAAACAAACAAAAAACGGTACAAATTATTTCAGTAAGGTTTATTATTTTTCTATATAGATCACTCTGCAAAGATCACAGCTTTGCCATCGTCACTATTTTTTTTTACCACTACAATACTATTTTTACATTTTCACAATCGAGTTTATTCGGAAGAAATAAACGCTTCACAACAGATTCGAAGAAATAGGGAGTTGTGGTGCTGCATCACTCGAGTATTCGTTTGAAGTTGCTGAAGCCACCAAGATTTCAGGGTGGACAGCAACTATGTAGATCGACCCAACAAAACTGTCTATGTCAATTGATCGGGATTGTGGCCAACTGGAAATATAACACCTTTTTCGCCGAACTTTCGGTAAATTTATTACCTTCGAGCCCTGAAGAAGGTAATAAATTTACCGAAAGCTCGGCGAAGAAGGTGTTATATTTCCAGTTGACCACAATCCCGATCAATTGACATAGTATTTTAGGATGGTGTCGCTCACTTTGTTGTTCGCCGAATCTCCCTCAATAGTTGGCTGGGTCGACGATCTCCAAGGGTTGTATCCTTCAGCAAACGTTGTAAACTCTTATCCTCAGAATCCGAGAACGGGTCAATGATTCTCGTTTTGATGGTTTCATACTTGTTTTGCGCAGGTGGTGAGAAGACAAGATCACTCACTTGAGAAAGGATGCTGGTATCAATTGCTGCCATAATACAATCAAATCGGTCTTGGTCACTGACAACGTTCTTCATCCGAAATTGTGCCTCACATTGACTAAACCAAATGGCCGCATTGGCCTTCCAAACCGGAGGTGCTATGAAACTTATGGCCCGAACATTTTCTCCTGGTGGGCCAGAAAACCTGGCCTGGCCTGGCCTGGTGCGGCAGCTAGAAGCAATTATAGGTTGAAATGTGCCTATTTTTAGTGAACAATGTTTTACCAAAAAAATTTGACTCCGTGCGATGAACGAGAACTTTTTAATAACACCCCAACTTTCTGAAGTAAACAAATTGACAGGTGTCAAAAACATGATTCAAAACAAATATTAACTGTAGACCTTAGAACGGAGATTAGGCCCCTTTTGCGTTTCTCACTCGTTTTTATGATTTATCATGAACCCTTAAGTTTTCATGGGGAGCGAACGGATAGTCCTACAGAGCTCCTGGAGGTCTCTAAAAATTCAATACTATTTCTAATTGGTGAAAAAACAATATTTTGGTTTATTATTTTCAATAATGAACCTTTGGAATCGACCAAGAAAAAAAAATTTAACACCCCCTCAAAATTTGATGGTTTGCGTTTCAAGGTACGTAGAATCCAAAAATCGAATAAAAATTTGGCCGTCCGTCCGCCGTACGTGCACTTTTGCCACTTAGCATTGACCGATTTTGATGAAATTTGGTATGTAGGCTCCATTTGGGGTCTAGTTGTGCCCCGAAGCTTTTGGTTGATGTAGGTCACTTCTAAGGGTTCCAAAATCAATTTTGAAATTTTGAAAACGCCCTAACTCAAAAAATTTTGATATAAAGGTATTGTTTGTTCAAATTAGAGCTGACCGAAATGCGATCGATGGTTGATGATTTTGATTTTTTTTTCTTTTTCCTTCTCTTCATATTGGATGGTTGGTGATTTTGTAGACGAGTGATCTATATAGAAAAATAATAAACCATTGTGTAATAATTTGCAGCATTTTATTTCAAGAGCTTTCGAGCTAGGGCACTCTTGAAAATTTCATCATGACATCAGCTTCGGGGATAATACCAAATTTTAAACAAATGGGTCAATGGTAACTAAGGAAAGTGCCGCGTACGGCAGACGAACAAATTTTTGGTTTATTATTTTCAATAATGATTGGAATCTCGACCAAGAAAAAAATTTAACCCGCTTCAAAATTTGTTGGTTTACGTTTTAAGGTACGTAAAATCTGAAAATTGAATTAAAATTTGGCCGTCTGCGGCACATTCCTGTGGACCGATTTTGAAAAAAAAAAAAAAAACTCGGCGCTTTGCGCCTCGGCGGGGGGCTCCGCCCCCCTGCACCCCCCGGTTTATTTCTTTTTCCATACTCTGTATGAAATCATAGGAACACAGAATGTGTTTTTGCGATACTAGTCATCCGTTAAATAAAAAACAACAATAATAAATGTGGAGTTGACATTAACATGACAACCAATAAACATATCACCAGATGTTTTTTCTGTCGCTTTTTCGTGACGATTTTTTTTCGGTAGGTCATCGCAAAAACACATCCTGTGTTAAAAAGACGAAGACGACGTATTTTTATGAAGTTTGGAATATGAGCTCCATTTGGGGTCTAGTTGTGCCTCGAAGGTTTTAGTTGATGTCAGTCACTGTTAAGGGTTGAAATTTTTAAAACGCCCTAGCTCAAAAAATTTAATATAAAAGTATTGTTTCTCCATCAATTTAAGATAGTATTGAATTTTTAGAGACCACGCGGAGCCCTGTAGGACAAACTATTCGCTCCCTACGAGAATTTAAAGGTTTGACGTATGATAAATCAGAAACACGAGTGTGAATCGCAAAAGAGGCCTAATCTTCGTTCAAATTTTAGCTGACCAATAAACCTTTGTGAAATAATTTGCGGCGTTTTTAAATTCGACTTTTAGGTTCTACATTGAAACGTAAAACATCAAATTTTGAGGGGGGCTAAATTTTTTTCTCGATTTCAATGGTTGGTTTATTATTGAAAATAATAAACCAAAGTAAGTTATTAATAGGCACATAATAATATTATGTTATCATATTATGACAACAGGCTGTCAGAACTCATAAGTCAAACCGAAAAGGCTCTCTATCTCTCTATCCTTTGGAATCCAATGGGCTTTTACATACCTTCGGCTCGAGGGTTGACAAACTTAGACGATGCTTGTCAAAACGCGGTTTAACTAGGTTTAAGAAGATTATTCCAACTGTTTTTCATCGGCTTCCAATTTGTTTTTCCTTCTAAGTTGTTGAAAATAAAGTGTGTTCATTAAACAAAAATCTTTGGTCATCACGATGTTGTTTGGTTTCTTGCAGGGGCGGGCCGTGTGGGGGGCTAGTTCCGTGATGGGCGGGTCGTAGACTCATCGTTCGCCCTTTCTGACGTAGTCGTATGTCATTCAAGGGCTCCCGGGCGATCTGCCTCAGAGAATACCCCAGGACGAGGCGGTACACGAGGATCTCAAGGTATCGTCTGTTCCTGCAAGTCCTGCCTTTAGCCGCTTCTTGACCCTCAGGCCAGGCAATGAAGTGTTTGCACTCAGCGTGTCAGTCCTGGAAAAGTGGAGACCTTTTTTTGTAGAACAACCTTTCTTTGTGATAGCAAAATCCTCGCACATGTATGTTTAGTTTGAAACAGAGGTTAGGTACATAATTTTCTAAATAAACTAAAACATCATTTCCCTTTTAGCTTTCATACAGGGTGTTACGATTAAGGTCGAACCACCGGCCATGGTTCAATTCTACAACAAATTTGCGACTTTTTTTTCCTAACCCCCTTCAACTTTTTTTACTTATAAGATGTTTTTCGTATTTTCGACCTTACGCCATTAAAGCAGACATAACTCCCTTGTTTTTCAGTAAAATTCAAATGTAAATGTGCCGTTGGAAAAAGCGTTAAATTCTCTATCTCCCTAGTGCTAAATAAAACTTTTAAAATTAAACTCAGGTGTTGAAAAATGAGTCCGAATAGTAAAATCTCGAAAATCTTGGAAATATACATTTTTTTCAAACGTTTGTAAGCCTAACTGAAATTGCCGGTTAATTTCCCACTGTAACCCCAAAATTTGACCCAAAAGCTCAGCTTTCCAACGGTATAATCATTAAATATTTTACAATCGAATTTGAGGGAGAACTTTGTGTTTAAACGTGGAAAAACGTGAATTTTTTTAAACGAAATCGACGCTTTGACGGGAGGATTTGGGGGTCTCCTTAGCCGCCGCTCCTCCTACCCTCCATCTAACCCCCGAATCCACGCGTCAAAACGTCGTTTTTTCGCATTCAAGCGCGGTTTTCTCCACTAATAAATATATTGGAAACAATTCTGACCATTAAGTTGTAAAGCTGAGCTTTTGGGTCAACTTTTGGGGTTACAGTGGTAAATTAACCGGCAGTTTCAGTTAGGCTTACAAATGTTTGAAAAAACTTTACATTTCCAAGATTTTCGAGATTTTACCATTCGGCCTCATTTTTCAACATCCGAGTCTTCTTTTAAAAGTTTTATTTAGCGCTAGGGAGATAGAGAATTCAACGCTCTTTTCAACGGTACAATTACATTTGAATTTTTACTGAAAAACAAGGAAGTTATGTCCGTTTTAATGGCCTAAGGTCGAAAATACGAAAAACATCTTATAAGCGAAAAAAGTCGGATTTTAAGGGGGTTAGGAAAAGAAGTCAAGAGTCCAAAAAAAGTCGCAAATTAGTTGTAGAATCTAAACCTAGCCGGTGGTACGACCTTAACCGTAACACCCTGTAGAAGAGAAATTTCACGAAAAACGTGCAGACGTAATCATTTTACCAAACTTTTAAATACTTTCGTCCATATTTTGATTAATGCAAAACCCTCAGAAAGAAAGTTGTTGATTGGCATATTCGAACATATTCAATTTTTAAAAAAAATTCTATTTGCGAATGTAGGTACTTAAAATGAGAAAATATTCAATCTTTCCAACTCTCCAGGTATTGACTCGCTCGTGCATTACTTTTTTGACCGACCTATGCGTACAAGACCTACTAACTGTGTGCTTTGTGTGGTTTTTCTCTAACAAAACCCAATAGTAGCACTCTATGGAAATCGACCCGAAATATCTGAGATTAGGGTCCAACAGAAGTTATTCCTCTCACCCCTTATTTCTTGGTCGATTACAAAGGTTTATTATTAAAAAAATAATAAACCAAAATCCAGGACTACCGCATAACTTGTAGGGGATAACTGCTCTATTCACTGGACTATTCAGAAGGAGCGGATAAAAGATGATGTAGGGGGGAAGCTAATATCCTCTCACTCTACAAATAATAACAAATCTGACTCCAACAGATAATGAAATTTATTACGAAAATATGAACAAACTTTTAGCAATTTTAGAACGGAAACTGAATTGACACGGATTAATTAAGTAGCAGCGAGAAAGCACGGGGAAAAAAACGGCGGCGAAAATTGATGCGGAACAATCAAATCTGAAATTTTTTAACATGTGTTCTAATTGGAAAATTTGGAATTTTGTTAACAACAACTGTAGTGACACTACAGACACTCCCTCCCGAAGAACCGAACTCGTCGTGATGGAGTCAAGCGTACTGTAGGCAGAAGACTGCTTGGCTCGGGTGGCTCGTCTATAGTCTCCACAGTCTGAGGTAGAGGTGCAAGGACATAAGCCGGCTTCAGACGGTCTATGGACACGGTGTTTTCTTTGCCGCGCATTGTCACCTTGAAAAATTTGTCGGCTCGCTCAACCACAGGAAATAGTCCGTCATAGGGTGCCTGAAGAGGTCGTCGTGATGCATCATGTCGTACAAAAACATGCGAACATGTTTGCAAATCTGGATGCACGAACGTATTCTTGGCCCCATGTTGTGTAGTTTGAACGGGTTTCAACTGTTCCATGGTTCGTTGTAGATCTGAAACGAACTGCGAGGCTTCCTGCTCAGCTGGAGTGTCGAAAAATTCCCCTGGGAGGCGAAGCGTGGTGCCGTATACCATCTGAGAAGTCGTAGCTTTTAAATCTTCGTGGAAAGCTGAACGGACACCTAGAAGGACAACTGGCAGACGATCAATCCAATTTGGAGATGCATGGGCTCGGAGTGATGTCTTCAGGGAGCGATTCAGTCTTTCAACCAGGCCATTGGCTGCAGGGTGAAAGGATGTCGTATGAATGTGACGCATTCCTAGTATCTTCGACAGGGAACGGAACAACGAGGATTCAAACTGCCGCCCCTGGTCGGTTGTGATTTTCAGCGGTACTCCGAAACGACTGATCCAACCAGAAAGGAGAGCCTGAGCAACTGACTCAGCTGTTGAATCAGCAACAGGAATGCATTCTGGCCAGCGAGAGAATCGATCAATGCACGCTACACAGTAGGAAGAGCCTTGGCATGATGGAAGAGGACCAATAAGATCAACATGGATATGAGCGAATCTTTCTCCTGGCACCACAAATTCGCCAGGAGGACTGACTGTGTGCCTCTGAACCTTAGCACGTTGGCAACTGGTGCATGAACGGGTCCACAAACGACAATCATGTGCCATTGACGGCCAAATGAACCTCGTTTTCAGCATCTTCTGAGTGGCTTTGTTTCCTGGATGGGAGAGATTGTGAACAATATCGAAAGCGACTTTGCGAAAATTGGGTGTGATATATGGCCTCACACGACCGGTAGAGGTGTCACAGTATACAGGAACGTTCGAATCAAACATGCAGAGTTTGATTAGATTCAGGGAACTAGAAACTAGCAAGGCTTTCAATTCGTCATCAGCTTCTTGTTCTTCCGCGAGTTTGGCCCAATCAATCTCAGTCACGTGAGTAACAGCTTCAACTCGGGAAAGCGCATCTGCCACTATGTTATCCTTTCCAGAGATGAAACGAATATCTGTAGAGAACTGCCCGATGAAATCGAGGTGTCGAGCTTGCCTTGGACTTGCTTTTTCCAAATTTTGTCGAAAAGCGAAAATTAGAGGCTTGTGGTCGGTAAAAATAGTGAAAATTCGACCTTCCAACAAGTACCTAAAATGCTTGATGGCTTCATAAATGGCGAGCAGCTCCCTATCATAGGTGCTGTATTGAGTTTGTGCTGGACTCAATTTCTTGGAGAAGAAACTCAATGGTTGCCAATGCTCCTCGACTAGCTGCTCAACAACAGCACCAATCGAAGTACCTGAAGCGTCAACTGACAATGAAAGAGTCGCATTGTGGAGTGGGTGAGCGAGGAGTGCTGCACCTGCCAAATCGTCTTTGCACTTAGCGAAAGCTTGCTCTAGCTCTGGCGTCCATTGAATGGGAGTTTTGTCACGCTTTTTGCAACCGTCATGAAGTGCATGAAGCATGGCTTGGCTCTCAGCGGCGTGTGGAACAAATCGCCGGTAGAAATTTAGCTTCCCTAGGAAACGACGTAGCTCCTCGATTGTTGTTGGCTTGGGGTAGTCTCTTATTGCTGCTACCTTGTCAGGGAGTGGACTAGTACCTTCAGCAGTGATCAAATGACCCAGAAATTTAACTTCTGTCAGGCCAAATTTGCTCTTCGAGGTGTTCACTACTACTCCATACTGGCGAAACCTATCAAAAAGTTTCTCTAGATGTTGTAGATGCTCCTCTTTGTTTGCAGAAGCCACGAGAACGTCATCAATATAGGGAAAACAAAAATCGAGACCTTGAGTGACAGCATGAATGAAGCGCTGGAAACTCTGGGCAGCATTTCTAAGACCAAATGTCATCACGGGGAATTCAAACAACCCAAAAGGCGTGACAATGGCTGTTTTGGGAATGTCAGCTGGCTCCATGGGGATTTGATGGTAGGCTTTTACCAGGTCGACCGTGCTAAAAACGCATTTCCCTGCGAGAAAAAGCGTTTTTAGCACGGTCGACCTGGTAAAAGCCTACCATCAAATCCCCATGGAGCCAGCTGACATTCCCAAAACAGCCATTGTCACGCCTTTTGGGTTGTTTGAATTCCCCGTGATGACATTTGGTCTTAGAAATGCTGCCCAGAGTTTCCAGCGCTTCATTCATGCTGTCACTCAAGGTCTCGATTTTTGTTTTCCCTATATTGATGACGTTCTCGTGGCTTCTGCAAACAAAGAGGAGCATCTACAACATCTAGAGAAACTTTTTGATAGGTTTCGCCAGTATGGAGTAGTAGTGAACACCTCGAAGAGCAAATTTGGCCTGACAGAAGTTAAATTTCTGGGTCATTTGATCACTGCTGAAGGTACTAGTCCACTCCCTGACAAGGTAGCAGCAATAAGAGACTACCCCAAGCCAACAACAATCGAGGAGCTACGTCGTTTCCTAGGGAAGCTAAATTTCTACCGGCGATTTGTTCCACACGCCGCTGAGAGCCAAGCCATGCTTCATGCACTTCATGACGGTTGCAAAAAGCGTGACAAAACTCCCATTCAATGGACGCCAGAGCTAGAGCAAGCTTTCGCTAAGTGCAAAGACGATTTGGCAGGTGCAGCACTCCTCGCTCACCCACTCCACAATGCGACTCTTTCATTGTCAGTTGACGCTTCAGGTACTTCGATTGGTGCTGTTGTTGAGCAGCTAGTCGAGGAGCATTGGCAACCATTGAGTTTCTTCTCCAAGAAATTGAGTCCAGCACAAACTCAATACAGCACCTATGATAGGGAGCTGCTCGCCATTTATGAAGCCATCAAGCATTTTAGGTACTTGTTGGAAGGTCGAATTTTCACTATTTTTACCGACCACAAGCCTCTAATTTTCGCTTTTCGACAAAATTTGGAAAAAGCAAGTCCAAGGCAAGCTCGACACCTCGATTTCATCGGGCAGTTCTCTACAGATATTCGTTTCATCTCTGGAAAGGATAACATAGTGGCAGATGCGCTTTCCCGAGTTGAAGCTGTTACTCACGTGACTGAGATTGATTGGGCCAAACTCGCGGAAGAACAAGAAGCTGATGACGAATTGAAAGCCTTGCTAGTTTCTAGTTCCCTGAATCTAATCAAACTCTGCATGTTTGATTCGAACGTTCCTGTATACTGTGACACCTCTACCGGTCGTGTGAGGCCATATATCACACCCAATTTTCGCAAAGTCGCTTTCGATATTGTTCACAATCTCTCCCATCCAGGAAACAAAGCCACTCAGAAGATGCTGAAAACGAGGTTCATTTGGCCGTCAATGGCACATGATTGTCGTTTGTGGACCCGTTCATGCACCAGTTGCCAACGTGCTAAGGTTCAGAGGCACACAGTCAGTCCTCCTGGCGAATTTGTGGTGAGACAATTGATGACAATTATTGTGATTAGTTTATCCTAATTAACTTTTACTCGTACTCTTACCTACTTGGTTCCTTTTGTAAAAATAATTGTTAACAAACATTTGGAACCATCGAACCAACCCCGTTTTGAATCACTCCATCTTTTTGTGTAGATTTTGGTTGCGGTTGTTGTTGGTGAATAGAAATGGGGAAAAAGAAAACAAAATGAACAATTCATTTGAATTCTTATACCTTTCTGATTCTAAACATCTAAGGTGACTTCATCCGATTATGATTCTAACAGCCCACGTAGATCTTCCTACTTCGCTTTGTCTAGGTATAAGAAATTTCCGATGTTTTCTCTCTCGTCTATCACCTAAAATTTATGCGGTTTCCTAACGATCAGAGCCTCCTGAGTCACCGCTAGATTGCGGTTTCAGGAGATTTGGGCCGGTCTTGTGGGCCGAGCACAGCTAGCGGACACCCACGCAGTCGTTACGCCTCCACGTCACCCTAATCGTTTAATCTAATTTTCCTCTCGTTAGCACTCAATGCTCGCGAACTGGTGGTGGGAAAGAGTAAAGCGGTTCCTTTTTGACATTAGCAGTAGTAATTCGTAGTAAACTAGTTCAAAATTATGAGTCTAGGAGGTCTCAGTTGGTCGCCGTTCGTTCCTCGTTCTGGGTCAGTATTTCGCAGAATTGAAGAGCAAAAACTTGAAAAGTGGTACCTAAATTTGAAAATTTAAAGGATTTTAGAAATTCATTAGTGCACGGCCCCAGGGAATTGAAAAACTGAAATATTGCCGCTGGAATCATCAAAATCGAACGATAATTGCCAGAGAGAAAAAGAAAAATCGTTTATTCAGTTTGGTTTTTCCCATATTTCTCTTACAACTATTGTTCGATCTTGTTGATTCCAGCGGCAATATTTAAGTTTTTCAATTCCCCAGGGCCGTGCACTAAAGCATTTCTGAAATCCTTTGGAATTTCAAATTTACCTACAACTATCTATAAGTTTTTGCGCCTTCAATTTCGTGAAATACTGATCTGGATCGAGGAACGAACGGCGACCGTCTGAGACTCCCTTAGGAAGAAATTGGTATCTCCATGACAATACAAAATGAGTCATTAGTGTGGTTATGTGTTCCTGAATATAATTATGTCCTGACACTATCTGAAAACTAAATTTTAACTGACTATCCAGTTTTGTAAATTGAAAGAAGGTGTAGGGAAAATTTCGCTTTGGGCGAGTGGGCCACTTTGTATAATCTATACAAATAAAGCTCCGCAAGTTATTTATTATTTGTCTGTATAGATCACCCAGCTGCAAAGAACAGAGCTTTGCCATTGCCACTACCTTCCAATCATAGGTCCTACCTAGGTGCCTACTGCCCTTCACAATCAAGTTAATTTGGAAGAAAAAACGCTTCCCACTCGATTTGAAGAAACGGAGTTGTGGATGCCTCTATTAGGAAATTTGAATACTGGTTGCTAAGGTCGCAAAACTGAGAACAACTCAAAGTATCGAACAATGATTGCATTAGAGATGGGCGAAACGGGTACATATGCGTATTAGGTTCCACCGTTACCGCTCTGGGTGGGTAATAGGTTCCAATAACCTGTTATTTATTAATAGGTTATCTCAGGGACCTTCTCAGAAGCTCATTCCGACATACCATTCCAAGGTATCGTTTTCGTGATTTCTACTTTTCGTTCCCGACCTACGTTCGTTTGTTTATCATGTTATATTGTTATTCCATTCCGAAGTATCATTCCGTTGATCTCTAGTTTTCGTTTCCTACCTAAATTAGGGTCTCTATCAAGTTATTCCCGACATATTTACGTGTTAGTGTATTTTCACTCTTTTTCGATTAAAAAATCCAAGCTATTGTTCTGGCTCCACACATTTTGGAGCCTTCCCTGGAACTTTATTTAGTAACAGGATTATTTTGGTAATAGGTTCCAAGCGGAATGAGGAATTTCACCATGTCGGAATTTCCTATTTTTGACCCCAAAATCGGATTCAGCACCTCTAAAAACCCCCTAAGGCAAACTATCAGCCCGACTTCCTAATTTACGAATAAACAAAACAGTGTAGAAAATACGAATGTTTAAAAAAACCGGGAAAATTACTTCATGCTGGAATAGTTCATTTATGGCCGCTTGAAGCGCTGAGATCGAGAAATCCATAGTCCCCAGATGCAAAATTTCATGAAACAGTAAAGTTCGAAATCGAAAAACTGAAGAAAAAAAGAAAAAACGAGATGGGGAAAATTAGGTTTCTCCTGTTTTTGTTTGATACCTTTTCTCTTAGAAAACACGATTTCGTCGTCCCAATGGGCAACACTGGGAGGAGACGGCGATCCGAACAGCCCAATCAGCGAGCGTTCCCGCTGCACGTCTGTTTTCCCGGTTAGTTTTGAAATTAAAAATTTTGATTGTCTCCCAAAAATAACAGAAGACTTATTTTCCGAAATCAGCCCGATTTTCATCTATCCCACACCATTAACTATTCAGGAAAAATGCAAACAGAAATCGGTGAAATTCCTCAATGAGGAATTTTTAACTGTTACGTTAAATACCGCCCATCTCTAGATCGCATTTTGGTCAGCTAATAAAATTAGAACAGAGATTGGACCTCTTTTGCGATTCACACTCTCTTACAGGGAGCGCACGGTTGGTCCTACAGAGCTCTGGGTGGTCTCAATCGATTCTAAAAGTGGAATGCTATTTAAAATTGGTGGATCACAATACCTTTATTTCGAGAGTTTCTGAACTAAGGCGATTTGAACATTACAACCCCTATTTATACGTGACTGACATTAACCAAAAGCTTCGCGGCACAACTAGTCCCCAAACGGAGCCCATATACCAAATATAATCAAAAACGATCCATGATAACTAGAAAAGGTATACAAAAATTCGATTTTCGTATTCTATCTTCTTTGAAACGTTAAAACCATCAAATTTTGAGAGGGGTTACATTTTTTTTTGTTCTATTTCGGAGGTTCGTTATTGAGAAAAGTAAACCAAAGTGAGTATTTCGGGAATACACCTACAGTATAATAAAATTAGTCCCTCTCCCTCAATGGGCGGTCTTCTGGGCTACGAAGGACTGCTAGAGTCGAGAACTTGGGTCAACAATCTGTCTACCTCATGCTCTTCCTTCTCTGTACTGTGCTCAGGAAGGACTGTTGATGGAGTTGTCAGAATTGTTTTTCTCTCCTGGTGTGCTTCTGAGAAAATAGGATCCCTCTGAAGGAGCTTTTCCACCATTTGTTCTTGACCACACTTCAGAGAACGTTGAGCGACGAAACATTTTTCCAATGAAATAGGCTTCTAAAGAGAGACGCTGGTCTCTACTACGTTGCTAACACTAGTTTCATACTCTTCACAACACCGACCATGTAGATATAAAGTAGGAATGGGACATCGATAGCGATAATCTCCAAACATCGATGTTTTGCTCTCGATGTTTCGATCTGATGATATCGATATGTCGAGGGGATGATCTGATAACATCGTTTGATAAATTTGACTAACTAGTTACTGCAAGGAAACCAGACAAAATCCAATTCCAGGCCAGATAACTTCATTGAATTTACTTGGAATTAGAAGAACACGTCCTACTGGAAAACAATGGAAAAAAGTATCTTTTGTGGATATCGAAATAGAGTGCATAAAAATCGGATGAAAAAATTATAATGGAGTAGGTAATCCAGTCTTATGAATGGAGGAAGAGCAGCCTCATCAGGTTTTCTCCCTTGATTCTAATTAGTTGACAAATGAATTAAATTTCCCGCTTTTTACAAACATCAATTTTTGCCTTCCTATGTTATAGACATCGATGTTTTTCATACGATGTTTCATCGATATCGATGTTTTCCGTTCGATGTCTCATCCTTCACTTTATATGATAAAGAGAAATAACAAAATACAATTCTATTCAACATCTCCCTGCATGTTTTTATGTTTGTCGATTTTATGTCTGATCCTTGTTTGTTACTCAATTACGCTCAAATTGCTACACCGTTTTCGATGAGATTTTTGCACTTTTGTAAAATTATGGCTTAGTTTGTTGGATGTTAATAGGATATAGTAGATGTCATACAAATTTCTCTCGTATCGTCGAGTCGGTTTTCATTAGTGATATACCAGAGCTGAGAATAAAATCCAGGGGTCGATTCTATAACTAATTTACAACATATTTTGTCTCTCAACTTTTTTTTACCGGCTCAAAATGTTTTTCATTTCGATTTACTTTTTCGTGTTTTCAACCTTACATCACTAAAATGTTTACAACTCCCTTAATTTACAACATAAACTCAAATATGAGTATACCGTTGTATAAAGCCCTATGTTCCTGTAGCACCGATGTTAAATAAAAATATTTCGTCAATTTTATCAATTAAAAAAAAAGTCATGGTAAAAAAATTTGAAAGAAATGTGAACATTGTCGGTTTTTCTGCTTTTAGAAGGAGGGGTTTTCGGCGGTGGTTCTTCTGGGAAAAAAATTTCTCAAACTGTGAACTTTTCAACGGTATAATCGGAACAAATTTTACAATCAAATTTAGGTGAAAAATGAAAAATTTGTGTTTGAACGAGGAGAAACGTGATTTAAAAAAAAAACCAAAATCAACGTTCTGACAGGGGGGGGGGGAACTCCGGGGTTTTCAAAAGATAGTGGGAAAGTGACATTTAAAAAAAAAATGTTTACTATGACCTTTGCTATTTAGTTAACAGTGATCAAAAAGTGTTATTAAACTTGTTTAACGAGATTCTTTCAAAAATATAATAATTCTCCAACTTTCTTATCTCATCAAAAATTCACTGTCGAATGCTCTAATAAACATTCTTGGTTCAGATGCGAATCAAGTCTTAATTCTATGGACAAAATTCTTTTCCTCCGCAGTTGAAACCTCTGGCTTGGATCTTCTATGCTAAACGAGAAAATTGATTATAATTGAATTATTATTTATATTCGATACTCCAGGAATGGCAGTTGGGCGAAAATTCAACCTGAGATGGTTGTTACTTATTTTGGTATTCGATGCATTTAATTATTGGTCGTTCAAATTACCTAAGACAATTGTGGTTGTCTTAGTTATCACTAAGTTCGGTTTGGTCTTTTATCTTGAAATAGCTTTGATAAGGATTTCTCATTCCAGGTCAAAGTTCTAGTGTCTTTCGTAGGTAGATACTTGAAATTTGATTAGGCCCAATCTCACTAGCGCTCGAGCGGCTACATCGATTTAAACTTTTGTCGTATTTGGTTCTTCACAATGCACCACCTAACCATTGTATTGTCTGTAAAATTTGGAAAAATTCCTGTTGAAATTATGTCGGCTAATCATGGTTTGAATTGGTTGAAATGTTCAGGGTTTGTGTAAGTTACTCCAAGGGGTAATGGGGTTACTCCTGTGGATTTTACGTCCACAGGTTCATTAGTATGCTGTGTGCATACGATATACAATTATCGGTTTAGGTACTTACAATAAATGTCATGATTTCATGCTTATTACGCTCTGAGGTACGTTATCATAATCTATCACCATCAACTGCTGGTACCTGTTCAACATTTCATGCTGACAATACACGAGAGAGTAAAAATCTCTGCTAAGCAGTAATTGCGTACTTACCGCAACGAACCATTACCGGAGAGTGTGGTCTGGTCTGAGGTTACAAGGACAATCGTAACACGATCTTCACCGATACAAATCTGAAGCTCTGAGTCGACGTTTTGTGGAGGCGTAACCTCGAAGTGAGTGAACTCCCGCCTCAGAAAAACGTCTTCCTGCATTCGAACTGCATGTTTATTCCGCCTTGGAATACGATGACAGGGGTTCTTTGCCGGGTAATTGTAGCACTTTTTATCATTTGACATTTCCATACAAGAGGGAGTAGGTACTTAATGACAACAACTCCGCTGGAATACTGAGTGCAGAATTTTTATGGAGAGAACTTTTGCTCTTTCATTACCGATTAATGCTGAAGACATTGAAAACTCCGTTCGTCCTGCGATAGGAGGACATGTCCTTTTTCCCAGTGCTGCCCTCCATCCATTGGGATTTATCGGTTACATTGCTGTCCTCGTCTGTGGTCTTAGTGGTTCCTGGGAAGTTGGGCTGTAAATATATTCATTCTTCTTGAGGCCCATTCTTCTTCTTTCGTGTTTATACCGCATTTGCCTTTCCAGACTGATATGCTGTATGGTGAAACAATTCCTTGAATGGAAATAAGCGTTTGTAGTGTCATTCAGTAGTCAGATGTTCACAGAGACCTAAACAAACGTGTATATCCATTAAAATTTGATTTCTTCTCCCTCTCTACCGGAGCTAGGGGAGGTTTTTATTCCTGTTGCGATTCGAAAATATCGGGTCCTTGAAAATTGTATTCGTATTTTGCGTTTCAGAGCTTTTTAAATAAATTTGAACAGCCTCGCATGTGCTCCAGATTTGCTCAGCCATGGTAAGTCCCTGGTGTGCCCGTCATAATTCTACCCTGAACCTACTCGTACTAGATGGCTATGCTCGTTGTGAAGGATGGTCAGTATGGCTTGAGCCACACTTCAACCTAGCACAACGAGGTTATTGTCCTGAGAAAACCAAGAGGAGCCTTCATTATGTCTCAGTGGTCTCTGGCTCTCGCGGAGACCAATGCTTCCAAAATTCAGAAGTATGAATTTGACGCACTATTAGAGTCTGCTGCAGCACTTGCCGTCATACAGCCAAATCAAATAAAGGTGATTGTGGCAAGTATTACCATGCGTGGGATGTGGCATGGCAAGTCACCCAAGGATCTGATTCGGGCTGGTTACCCACTGTTCATCCTAGACCAAAACATCTGACCCGAGTTTGTCAGAAGGAACGTTTGTCTGTTCGTTGGTCTGTATTCAGGGCTACGGCAACCCGACGGCATGCCACGGCTAGAGCAAATGGGCCCCGTGGGACCTGGAGCTGAACTCAAATCCCATGGGGAGGAGAAGCATCGGCTGATGGCATAGCCAGAAGAGGCACAATCCTCCCTTCATCATGTCTGGGACAAGGTGATTCAATTTTATCCCTCACCCAATGTCCGAGTTCGGATCTCGGACCCTGATACCAAGCAGCCAGATGGACATGACTGCTGAGTGCTGATACAATACTGTGTTGTAAATATTCACCAATTACAATACCATCGATTGTAGTGGTGAAGTATTTTTTTCCAAATATAAATTGTTAATGCTGCGATTCGAAAATATTCGTATTTTGCGTTTCTGAGCTTTTAAAATAAATTTGGTCAAATGTCTTCCCGTGGTCAATTTTTTGTCTCGGGGAACCAAATCATATTTGCTTTTGATGAAATAATCGGGGGTTGTTGCGGGTTTTCCTCAAGACGGTCCCCATCGAGTTTCATTGCAGCCGCGAAATCAAACGGAATGATCCTTCATTTCTGCCTCATGACTAAGTAGGTCTAGTTGATGTTCATGGATGAATGTGGAAATCGCCTAAGATTATTGAGATTTCAACGTGTGAGGTTGAATCTCCGACAATCTACTTATTATTTGAGGCTCGCTCCCGTTCACTCTTGTCTTGGAGCTGTATGTAGATGAGAGTATTGAAATTATAGGCTGGAACAATGATCTGACAGGAGTGCAGCAAATTCAACTCTGGCGATAATTGGAGATATACGACCCGAGTTGAGGCCTTAACGAGGGGAAAAATACGCGGTGGTCGGCGTCTGCCGCTACGTGATCTGACTACTCGACTCCGAATTAAGCGTAATTTATTAATGGAAGAGGCGGTGCGCAAAAAAGTCTTTCAATACCCCTTCTTAGTAGTTCATTTTGCAGTAATAACAGCTCAGGGAACCCGGTAGGTTTCTACTTCCTCCTAAGCTTCTTTTGTCTGGCATCTACCTATAAGTAGAAGTTGACAATAAGAGTGAACTCTTACCTGGGATAAATAGAACATAACTCGTTCCAAATAAAACATTCTTCTTTATTCCTGTATTTGATAAGTGTGATTCCTCCCACCGTTTTCCTTTTAATAACTCAGATTTAGGTTAAAAGTATGTTTTCTATTTGACAGACTAAAACATATTTTGTTCCAGAGTTGAAAATTCTCTTCCAAAATTATAATGAAATGTGATTAGAAAATTTCAAAAAGTTTCATGATTCACACAGGTTGGTGAACATAGTAAAATCAGGCTTGACGTCAATGAAGAATTTGGAGACATTTTTAAAATTAGGTTCTTATTAGGAGGCATGGTATAAACATTTATTGTAGTTACTATATTTTCTGCAGGTATTACTAAGGTAGGTTACTAGTATTACTAGTTGACTTCAAGAGAAAATTTATTCCATTGGTCTAGGGTTATTCACGTTTGAAAACTTTGCAGGAATGAGGTGGGAATTCGTGTATTTTTGTGTGGAAAATGTGTGAATTTAGTTATCAAAAATTGGTAAGTTATCCACCCAACCTCGGGAGTAGTTTCTACGACTAATTTGCAACAAAAAATGCTTGTTGGAGTTTTTTCAACGTCCTTAAAATCCGACTTTTTTTACTTTTAAGCTGTTTTTTGTGATTTCGACCTTATATTATTAAAACGGTCATAACTCCCTTAAATTACACTCAAAAATTAAAAATAAGGATACCGTTGGAAAGAGCGTAAAATGTCTCAATAATGCAGTCTCAATTTTTTCCGACCAGTTGAGAATTACTGAACGCTAGAGCAGTATTTTTAGGACGTCCCACAGTAAGACTTGGGCGTCCTTATGCGATCGATCTGGGGTCAAGTTGGACAACACTCAACAGAAAAAAAAAATAACCACACAGTAATCCGTTTTAGACCATTCTGAATCCAAATCCGCGAAAAAAACCATAGTTGTATGTCTGTGTGTGTGTGTGTGTGTGTATGTGTGTGTGTGTGTGTGTGTGTGTAACAAAATCTTGTGTACTCTGCACAGGCCTTAGTTCTCAACCGATTTTCCTGGTTCTTTTTTTGTTCGTCGCGGAAAACTATCTAGTTGTGCACTACGTCGCCGGAATTTCGAATTTTGCCTTTTAAGGGGGGGAAAGGGGGGGTTAATGCTCAAAAAACGTGCGTTTTTGGGCATAATCTTGTGTACTCTGCCCAGGCCTCAGTTCTCAAACAATTTTCGTGGTTCTTTTTTTCTTCGACGCGGAAAACTATCTAGTTGTGCACTACGGCGCTGGAATTTCGGATTTTGCTTTTCAATAGGGGGAAAGGGGGGGTTAATGCTTAAAAAACGTGCGTTTGCGTGCATAATCTTGTAAAATCTGCCCAGGCCTCAATTTCCAACCGATTTGCGTGTTTCTTTTTTGGTTGACTCAAATAACTTCCGAGTTGTACATGATTTTACCAGAGTACCAAAATTCGCAAGGGGAGGGGGTGAGTGGGGGGATAATATTCACAAAATATCCAATTTTTCAATATTTCGGTTCCTTTACTGCTTACTAATTGTACCCAGGTTTTGAAATTGAGGAAAAATTCTCATTACACCTCCGGATTGTCATGAATTATTCTCTGTACCACCATGGAACTAATAGTGGTGCCACCATGGTGCCAGGACATGGTGCCATGATGCCATAAACCGCTTATTTCGTTTTTTTTTTTTTTTTTTGTTGTGTTTCACCTTGAATACGGATGTGAACTTCGACGGACTTCCTACCAAAACTAACAGATGAAAGTTCAATGTTACGACGTATTTCCGCTTTGGTGCCAGACTGGCACCATTGGCGGTGGTGGGGAGGGGGGGGGTGAACTCGAATTCGCATGTTGGGTATCGTAAATCATGGATTTTAAAATGCTCTTCAGATTCGAGGCTCCCATGCCGCTAGAAATGTTAAGGTGGATAATGGTGGGGGGGGGAGGGTCAGTATTTCTGGCCTAAAGTAATAAATAAATTACGTCGAGTGAAACAGTTTTATCACTTACCAACTGGTTAAACTGATCTAATGCTTATCCAATGGGACGTCCCCTGGAATGCATGCATTACTAAACAATATGTTTTACCTCAAACTTAAAAATTTGTCAATTTCTGTTTTTTTTTTTTTTTTTTTTTTTTTTGTTTTCTTGGTTTTTCTTTTTCTAATTTTGATATTTTACAATCAAATTGGAGAAATTTTTGAAATTTTTTTTCAACGAAATTGACGGTTGGACTCTGTGCTTCGGAGGAGCCGCTGCGGTAAAGACCCCGGAGTCCTCCCGTGTAACCGTCGATTTCGTAGAAAAAAAATGCACGTTTTTCCGCGTTCAATCGTAAATTACTCCCTTAAATTTTTGTGTTATACCGTTGGAAAGCTGATGTAATGGAGCAGTTTTTAAGTTTTTTGAACCCCTCTGGCAAATACCTTCTTTTAACGAGGAAAAATCATCAAAATTGGAAAAAAAACAGAAATTGGCAAGTTTTTAAGTTTGAGATAAAAATACTACTCTAGCGTTCAGTTTTTCTCAACTGGTCCACGGCTCATATGTTGAGAAATGTTACGCTGTTTCCAACGGTGGCCTTATTTTTAATTTTTGAGTGTAATTTAAGGGAGTTATGACCGTTTTAATGGTGTAAGGTCAAAAACACGAAAAAATCGTAAAAGTAAAAAAAGTCGGATTTTAAGGGGTTAAAAACTCCCAGGAGGCATTTTTTGTTGCATATTAGTTGTAGAATTTACTCCCGAAGTTTGGTGGATAACTTATGGGACACCCTATATAATAGAGATTATGTTTGGGATGCGTCTACCTGACTGATGAATTTGATAAGAAACTGGTTCTTGAGAAAAGATTAATTTACTGTGAACGGTGGAGGTGGAGGAAGTACTCGCATAATGGATACTTCGTGAAGTACTGAGGACGTCCGATCTACCTGTGAATTTGATTTTATGTATTGTTGTTTGGTCTATCAAAACCGAGGCACCGGATGGGTAGATGAGGATCCTAATCTTTTCTCTAGAGTTTTGAGTGTTCGGGTATAAATCACTAAGAGGTTTTGTAGAATGAGTAGCTCGAGTATTTTCCGGTAGCTTCTCACTCGAGTATTTGCTGTTCGAATATTGAGGAGGGAGGGTAGGGTGGGCGCCCTTAGGACGCCTATTGACTGTATTCGTGGTTGTGTAGCCTTTCTTCTTTTGAGATAGGTGTGTGGCGAGGGGAGGAAATGAGCAGCTGATCCTCAGTTTTCTTTTAAATTTCTAATACGTCGAGCTAGCTTCCGCCGTAGGCATCGTCAGGACAACTTGGTTGGGTTTTCGTTTACATAGATCATCTTATTGCTTTCTATTCTTATTACTACTGTGCGTCTATCGTTCCAAGAAGTGGATTTACCCTTTTCTACTTGGTGAGTAGCATTTTCAGCACCAACCAGCACATCGAATGCAACGCAAATTGGAAGAAACTGGATTGAAAATGTATGTCTGCAAATGCTACTCACCAAATGGAAAAGGGTAAATCCATTTCTTGGAACGATAGAGCACAGTAGTAATAAGAACAGAAAGCAATAAGATGATCTATGTAAACGAAAACCCAACCAAGTTGTCCTGACGATGCCTACGGCGAAAGCTAGCTCGACAAATTAAGCATTTTGGAAAAACTGAGGATCAGCTCATTTCCTCCCCTGGCCACACACCTATTGACTGCATGGTGCGGGAAAAGTTCCTCGGAGTTACTCTAGTTAAGCATTTCGGCAGGTGTACTCCGTGGTATCATCACCTGCGTCCTCCTCGGCTCATACCTTCTTCCTTGCACTTCCTTCTCCCCCTACCTTCCTCATCTTATTTAAGGGCTGGTGACAGGTAAGTCCTGGGCGCCCTCCCAATTATTAGTTGATTTTTTTACTTTTATAGTGAGTCCCTTCCGCCTTTCTGGGGAGTCCATAAAAAAGAAACATTGAATCGTGCGCTTTTCAAGGGCGCTGTTGGACTTGGATCGTTTTGTGGTTTACGCCAATTTTCCTAGAGATTGCGAACTGCAGGAACTCTCCTACCGCAATTGTGATTGTGGGAAAGGATATTTTGCCTTCGTGAGTCACCATAGGTTTCTTTTCAGTCTGGGCTTTGTGTGACTATCGAATCGTGAAGCACCTGTCGTGTAGGTGATGAACTTTTTCCCCGAAACAGCTCGATTCTGGACTTCCAATGAGTTGAAATAGCTTGGTAGGTACCATCCTAAAACAGAATGAACTCCATTTTAACACTTTTCAGAATGGTTCGTTGGTTATGAGACTCAATCACACACTGAATCAAATAATTACTCCCAAGTTTATCGTATGCAAACTGCATAAAGCTTAGCTCCTTCCGAAGTTTAAAACGAACAAGTCGCACTGCGAGTTCACAAGGGGCGTTTTACAAAAGTGCCCCTTGTACCTCATTTTTTGAAATTACACTGTAGGAACCGCAAAACCAAGATCTACACGTTGGTACTACTGGCTTTTCGATACCTCCATCCGTTACCGAAAGAAAGCACTATAAGCCCTTATGGAATTTAGAGAAACAAAGGAAAAAGTTCATAACCAAGGGGAGCTTGATGAGACCCTCAGTTAGTCGGCAGCGCATCACAATGTGATGTCATGTTCGGGTAGGAGGCCAATAGGCGTTTTACAAAAAGCGCCCCCTGTGCCCTGAGTTTCCTGTGAAACGCCTTCTTCTCAATAAAAAATATTCAACTTTTTTCTCAAAGGGTCTAATGTGAATGGGCTCAACTTGATAAAGCAAGAAAAAACAAGGGGCGCTTTTACAAATTCCAACGTTTTTTTGGTGATTTTACGTCTTTCTCCTATATTATTGGTTGGATCAGATTCAGTTCTTAGTTCCATCGATAGTACACTAAATTCTCAACAGAATGCGAAAAAAAGAAAAATCTAGCTACAATAGCAGTGACACAATTGAGTTGGGAAAAAAGTAAAATCTTCAAGCGTGTTTTACTCGTAATTTTAAAACTTTGATAAGCGCCCCTTGTACCCAAAAGCGCCCCTTGAGAACTCGCAGTGCGAAGTAAATGTACCCGTGAGTATGACGTCGTGACGTTTCTGAAAATTAGATAACCTTCATTCAATAGGTTCTTAAATGGTTGCCATAGGTACATAAAGGATCCTCATTCTTGATGTAATGAAGTACCTAATCAAGTTTCATGAAGAAACGAAGTTATTAATTATATTATTCCGCTTCGAGGCCGTAACTTGATATTTGAATCCTATTTCCTTGACATTTTCAGGAAATAATGTAGCGGAAATAATCTGCACTCAACGTAACGGATGCTTTCTTCGTTCTTGTTATGATTCTGATCTTTAGATGAGGAAGCTTCAATTCAATTCGGTTTATTGCTCGGAATTGATGGTATATGGTAGTGCTGCTACCATAACAATAATCTAAACAACACTAAGGGGATCTCAGTCGGTCGCCGTTCATTCCTCGTTCCGGGTTAGTATTTCCCTAAATAACAGGCGCTAAAACGTTAACTGAATAAACAGTTTCTCCCATTTTTCTCTGAAATTTTTGTTAGATTTTGATAATTCCTTCGGCAATCTTTTAGTGCAATTCCCTAGACTGCTGCATTGAATTTCGAAAATCCTTTCAAATTTAGGTGCAACATTTAAAGTCAAATTAACCCTAGACAACTTCCTTCGCCATGAAATTAGTTTTTCTCAGTTTACCACTAAATATTCCAAGTGGATATAAGCTCGTTTGAAAGAAAACTCCTCAAATAATCTCACAATATATTTATTTTGCAATATAATCTATCTCGGTTGTCACTTTTGGCATTTTGCAACGATCTATTTGCAACACCCAGTTTGCAAAAGTTGTTCCCTATCAATTAAGAAAAAAAAGTCTGCCAACTGGGTGTAGCACATAGTTTCCTCGTATTCATAACCCGATTGTATAGATGATCCGATGCATAGTAGTTGATCTCAAAACATCGCAAACTTCGGAAATCTCGGGTAGACAGGGAATTGCTAATTGAAGATAAATCTTTTCAAATCACGCCCAAACGAAGTGTTAATGGAATCTACCAGCCTCGCTGGACTGAGAAATAAATATTCATAATTTATTAGGAATTAGTTTGACGTAGGAATTGAAGAATCAAGTGATTTTGTATTTGGGCTAATTACGAAATCAAAAAAAGATTATTTAACCCTTATTGGACCGAAGTGTCACAAGTGACACCGAAAAATCTTGGAAATTCCACAGATGGTCCAAGATGGATTAACCGGGTTAACTAGATTTAAATTGCAATTAAAAACGAGTGGAAATTTTGATTTTGGAGAACTTCGTTTTTCAACCTTGAAAAGTGAAAAAGCTTCCGCTAAGTACCTTGGTAGACTCGGAAGCAAAATATCTTGTCATTATTCCGATCATTCGGAAGAGCCAACGATCCTCACGTGTAATTCTTGAGATCGCTCACCGTAGCTAAACCTTCGATTGGCGTACGGAAATAGAGCTGATTCAATTCTATTGAAGTGCAGAAACGAACTGTTCGGTTGAATGAGCTCAGATAGCACTGTTCTCTCGGTACTTTACGATTGGATGGACGCATAAAGCCCCAACTCGGGCTTTATGCAGTCATCATCGCCAAATATTTAACATCGTATTCTATTTCTGATGGTGCCATCATCAAGATTGATCCAACTGTCCATAATACTTGTCGCTAACAACACAAAAAAGAGCACCGAAAATAGCTTTTTCTCATAGAATGAAGCTATTAAGGCCAAAAGTAACAAGTTTAGTTGTGAAATCTGCCGCCACGTGGCAGTAACAAAATGTGGAAATTCGTTTACTCTTCTTTAATAACGGGACAAGATATTTCAATTCTACAAACGAATTTCTCTTCAAGATTCACATGTCATTGTTGGTAGTTGGTT
The DNA here is from genome assembly GCA_009739505.2 of Apolygus lucorum. NCBI lineage: Eukaryota > Metazoa > Arthropoda > Insecta > Hemiptera > Miridae > Apolygus > Apolygus lucorum. The sequence goes on along the minus strand of CM019178.2, from coordinate 43,223,568 downwards.
AAGAAAGAGTGGATTTTTTTTTTTTTTTTTTTGCTTCCGAGCTACCTAGGTGGCAGAAGCTTTGTTTTCACTTTTCAAGGTAGAAAAAAAAAGTTCTCCAAAATCGAAATTTCCACTCGCGTTATACGTTTCAGACCTTTGTGAACAAATTTGGCTCCGTGTCTGTCTGTGTCTGTCGTGAAATCCTTGCCACAGCCATAACTTCTACAATTCTCATCCGATTTGGATGAAATTTTCAGGAATTGTGCGGTTGGCGCGTAGATGGTCCCCTATGAAAATCATCACCCCCAGACTGATAGACGCCACTGCGCATGCGCAAACGTGAATTCCTTGTAACAGCCATAAATTCCGCATTTTTCATCCGATTTCGATGAAATTTTTAGGGATCATGCGGATTAGGTTGTAGATCGTTCCCAATGAAAATCAGGGCCTTAAAATTGACGGTAGCCTCTGCGCATGCGCAAACATAAAATCCTTGTAACAGCCATAACACTTACATTTTTCATCCGAATTTGATGACATTTTCTCGGCTTGTCCAGATTAGCGTGTAGATGGTCCCCTATGAGGTTAGAGATTGATGTTTTGAGATTATCTACTATGCATCGGATTACGTATATTATCGGGTTATGGATACGAGAAAGCTATGTGCTGCACCCACTTGACAGTTAAACGTGGGAAGGTCGTGTGGGTGACGGGAATTCGGACCTTCCACACCATACAGCTAGGCGCGCCCCTTGTCACCAAATCCGGGATACAAGAATTTCTGAAAACGGATTTGTATTCTTTAAAATGGCATTAAAGTAACTTAGTATTCGTGAAAGAAGTGAAAAAAAAAATGTCCTCCAAAATCAAAATTTCCACTTGCTTTTTTCGTTTTAGAGATTCCCGAACAATTTTGGTTCCGTGTCTGTCTGTCTGTCGGTCGGTCTGTCTGTCTGTCGGTCTGTCGGTCTGTCTGTCTGTCGGTCTGTCTGTCTGTCTGTGGTCAATCCTTGTCCCGGGCAAAACTATACTAACCTGTGGTCCGATTTTGATGTAATTTTCAGGGATTGTGCGGGTTAGGTACTAGACGGTCCCCTATCAATTTCAGCACCTTCGGACCAATAGGAGCGAGTGCGCATGCGCAAACGTGAATTTCCTGGAACCTCGGTTTCTAATGAACCGATTTTGCTCAAATTTGGAGGTTAGTTAGGGACTAATTTCTAAGAGACACCCTATAAGTTTCAATCAAATTGGTCAAGCAATAGCCGCTGCGCATGCGCGAACTTTAAATTTATTGTTACAACCAAAACTCCGCAACTATTCAACCAATTTCGATGAAATTTTCAGGGATTGTGTGGGTTAGGTCCTAGACGGTGGACCGCTAAATAAAGAATCATAATTTTTTCGCCAACTGATTCTATACGTCCATGTTACAATGAATGAGGAAGCTATACTGCCCACCCAACTTGGCAGACGTTTTAAAATGTCAAATATTTAAACAATTTTTTGAAGCAGTGTGCAAAATATCCTCACTTATAGCGTGGAACATGTATAGTTATTCCACGCAATTACCCACAATTCTATGGGAATCTGGTAGAAAATCCGTTTGTGTACTATTAAAGTATCACGTTCGGTTTTCAAACGATGGACCGAAATTTGGCCCTGATGGTGCTGCCATCTCTATATCTCAGAATCTCACTGATGACTCTTGGCATTTAGACAAGGTTTACCTGATTTAAATCATCAATTTTAACCTAAAGAATTGTCGATTAAAACGTCTGATTGTATTATTGAACAGTCCTACCGATGAAAACCTACACGAAACTAGATTTTCTTGATCATATTGATGATTTTTTGAGTGTTCAAGCTGGCAAACAATTCGCAATTATGTTGATGATTTCCCTTTTCTTATGTAAAGCTACTGATTCGATCTTGAGGAAATCATTATTAATTTTTGAAGTTATTGGAATGATTTTGATTTAATTTTTTAAATCTGGAATGATTTTGATCGGAAATCCATTCTGAACGATTTTGATAATTCAGAGCTTTGTACTGCCTCATTCGTTTCTAAAAATTTAGCTCTATCTTAAATTGACGAAAAAAGTCTTGGAACATTCATTAATTAGGTAATTCATTTTCTCATTAGCAAACGGTTGGGCCCACTGAGCTCTGGGTGGTGTCTAAAAATTTATAAAAATCGTTGCCTGAAGGTATGCCTGTATATCAAAAGTTTTCGAGCTAGGGCGTTTTGAAAATGTTTTCTCTGCCGTTTCACCCCTTAGAAGTGACTGACAATAACCAAAGCCTTCGGGGCACAACTAGACCTCAAATGAAGCACTTCACAATCAAGTTCACTTGAAGAAATAAAAACGAACAAGTAGGGTGTTGCGAGTGCCTGCTAAGGACGCAAAACTGAGTACATCAACTCGAAATAACGTGCAAAGATTGCATTTTGGCCAGCTAAAATTTCAACAGAGATTAGTTCTCTTTTGCGATTCACACTCTTGTTTCTGATTTATCCCATGACCAACCTGTTATGTTTGCGTGTCGTCGAGTGAAGGAGATGACCTTCTCGATGCAGTGTTTATGTTTTCTTTAACCCCTACTCAACAAAGAGAGAAAAGTCCCTATCCTAACTTGCAGTACTGTCGCATCGGCGGCTCATGAGCCACACCGGCATGTGGAGTACTGGGAAGTGCAGGCTAGCCAGTCAGCCCTGGCGTTTCACAGAAACCGACCGGCGGGATGTAGGAAATTTACCTAGTGAACCTAATACTTCGAGGAGATCCCATGATGAAGGAGAAGTTTGGAAAGCGAAATGAACAAGACGAAAGACTGGACTAGAAAGCATACTGGAGCATCCCTGAGTGAGCTTATATGCTCGTGAGATTAGTTGAGGGAGAGAGAGGTGGAAGGGTGACGTGTTCTCCCCGAATCTTGTCCCTCCCTTGCGGGTGGTGTCTCACTCAGGGAGCCTTTCGTACTTATTTATTTAAGAACTAATTAGTAATTGTGAATGTTGGTCATAACTCAACCCTTAATTTCTCATAGGGAGCGAACGTTTGGTCCTGCGGAGCTCTGGGTGCTCTCATGCGATTCTAACAATTCAAAACTATTTTAAATTGAAGAAAAAACAATACCTGTATACCAAAAGTTTTCGAGTTAGGACGTTTTGTAAATGTTTTCTCTCGCTTTTCACCCCTTAGAAGTGATTGACAATAACCAAAACCTTCGGGGCTCAACTAGACCTCAAATGAAGCAAGTATTGTAAATTTCATCAATGGGGAGTGCGCCTGATTTAAATAAAAAAATTTAATCAAAAGTAGACCTCATCCTGAGTATTTTGACATCAGCCGTTCTCTTTTTGGATGAGTAGATCTTTTTCTATGATTTTTCAAAGTTTCGAATGTTTATGACGTCAAGCGCCTCCCCCGCCTGGGTGGGACCCCCCAACCCACTGTGACGTCATAAACAGTTGAAACTTTGAAAAATCATAGAAAAAGGTCTTCTCACGCTAGAAGGTCGCGGTTTGTGTCGAAATTCTCAGAATGAGGTCTAGTTTGGATTAAAAACAATAATACAGTTTTTTCGACCCTTGCGCACACCCCATTGATCCATTAGGAACTGGACAAAGTGGCGGCATACGGCGGACGGACGGAAAATTTTTTATTCGATTTTGGATTCTACATACCTTTTGATGGACGGGGGGGGGGGGGGGGTAGTTACAGTTTTTTCCTTGCTCGATTCCAAACGTTCATTACTGAAAATAATAAACCAAAAACATACCTCATTCACATCAAATCTGTTAAATTTAATGTGTCAGTGTACATTTTTTGTTTCAATTTTTATTGATTCAAACTGTAACAAAGAGGTATTCTCAAATTTATTATTTACTTTATTGGGTTCACCCATTTGTACTTGCATGTTAGAGTTCCTACTGAAAATGTAGGTACCTACTCGCAGAAGAGACCGGGAAAATACGGAATAAGCACGAATCCCGACTTGCTTCTTGTTTAGCCTTTGTGTTCGCGAAGTCTTTACAAAGTAATTTATCTCGAGTTCCAATCTCGAGTTTGGTGAACGCCCGACCTCAGATTCCCTGCTGTGCCTTCAGAAATAGCTGCGCTGAGCCTGTTCTCTCTCCATGGTCACAACTCTCATCTCCCAACAATAATATTGTCACAGACAGCAGTTGGAATTCGAACGATAATATTTATCCGATCAGGCAATTCTCTTGATTTCTACGTTTTGATTTCACTTCCCCACTATCGAAGATCTTTCAGCAATAGGCAGAGCAGGAGAAAGCATTTGGGAGCAAAATCAACATGTTTACGCGTATTTTGCGCTCAGAACTGAACAAACCTTAATTTGGCATCTGTGGCTGTAGCCCGGTTCATTTACGGTCAATTCCTCATCTCGATCATAAAGGTCCAATATTTATGACATTTCAGGGTTTGTGTAGGACAGCCCCTGATTCTCTTTGTGCATCGCCGCCGTACAAACTTGATTTTCCCTAAAACATCAATGTTTCTCGATTTTGATCAAATTTGTGGACTGGAGTGAAAATAGCGATTGCTTTTAGATTTCACTGTATTCCGATCATTAAAAACCATGGTAGGTACCTGTGAAACATTAAAAAATCATCAACATAATCGTGATTAATTTCTCAATCGTGGTGCTTTCTTGTCAATTCGAGAAACTATCAACATGATATTGAAAATCACTCTTTATTGTAGCATAATATCTACTATCAATCATTTGTGTTTATTATTTCCTTTAATGAACCTCTTTAATTGGACAGGAAAAAGTACTTATTCATGTTTTAGATTTATGTTTATTTATGTCCATGTTATTCCGTGTAACAAAACTAATGCCCACCCATCTTGGCATACTTATTTTAGTTAAGCACATAAAGTACATGGATATTTATTTTGAAATTCTGAAGCAAACAACTGAATTTCGGCCTGAAGGACAATGAAATGATAAATGTAATTTAGGTTTTGTTGAAACAATTTTCAAATATTTGTCCGTATTTATCACACGAAAAAATTATTAAGATAGTTTTACCCTACAAAATACCCTATCTACTTAAAAATGCAAAATATTTAACACATAGGTATATGTATTTATTTTTGTATAACATGCGGTAAATAAGTAGGTAAGAAAGTTGAAATATTTTCGAAAATGTTTAAAAGCCCAAATTAACGGTTGTTCAAAAGAAGAAATTGGTTAGTTGAAAAATAGTAGTGAAAGGTGGAATTCTCTCTTTGAAATTATTCGCCACGACATGGAACTTCAAATGCTCGAAAGTGAAGCGCGACGATCTGGACGAAAAATCGCCTCGTACCTACTTAGGTCCACAGAAGTTATCAGGGCGTTCTTGAAGGCGGTGATATCAGCACAATCACTGGAGATTTCAGACCCTTTGAGAATATCCTCAAAAGTACTTATGGTCAATCACCCCGCCCGTGCAGATATTTAACGATCAATTGTCTATTTGAGATTCAATTTTAGCATGGAAAATGCTTTAGCCTTGGACTAACTACCCGAAAGTGTCACGAGGAGGTTATTCTCCATCCCATCCCTACTCCGCCAAAAAGTTCTGCTAAAGTATGTTCCACGTTTCTTGAATTTCAGCCAAAGGCTCTAAGCAGTTAGTAAGGCGAGGCCCGAAGTGCCGAGTTTGTCCAGGTTTTTTTTCACAACATGGAAAATCCCACTTCAAACCAAAAATTAATCCAGAAGAACCAAGAAACCAAACCAAGAAAGATCGTAATAAGACGCATAACAACAATTAAATGGAAATTCATAATATGATTCACACCCACTCCTATCGATGTCAGCACAAAAACGCTGCAAATTATTACACAATGGTTTATTATTTTTCTATATTGATCACTCGTCTGCAAAGCCACCAACCATCCAACATGAAGAAAAACATCGATCACATTTTGGTCAGCCAAAATTTGAACGAAGATTAGGCCTCTTTTGCGATTCACACTCGTGATTCTGATTTATCCTACGTCAAACCTTTAAATTCTCGTAGTTTGTCCTACAGAGCTCCGCGTGGTCTCAAAAAATTCTAAAAATTCTATAGAATCTTAAATTGAAGGAAAAACAATACCTTTATACCAAAATTTTTTGAGTTAGGGCGTTTTCAAAATTCATTTTTGAACCCTTAGAAGTGACTTGCATCAACCAAAATCGTCGGGCCACAACTAGACCCCAAATGGAGCCTACAAACCAAATTTCATCAAAATCGGTCAATGCTAAGTGGCAAAAGTGTCGCGTACGGCGGACGGACGGCCAAATTTTTATTCGATTTTTGGATTCTACGTATCTTGGAACGTAAACCATCAAATTTTGAGGGGGTGTTAAAATTTTTTTTTTCTTGGTCGATTCCAAAGGTTCATTATTGAAAATAATAAACCAAAACACAGGCTGAAATGGATGAGGGGCCTTGACTGTGGTTCACAGCCCTTGAGCCGTAATTCTCAGCTATGACAACCATCTGCGCACTCTTTACAAATAATCAAAAAATGAACTGAAACTACTCAAAATGAAAAAATAAGTGGTTTTTTTCAATTAGATATTTGTAAATATGTATTTACAGCGAAATACATACGTGAAAATATGTAAAATAAAAGTAGGCTTACCCGGTTCAAAAGTTACTACTTTGAACACGTTTCAATATTGCCAATATATTGCCTAGAAAAGAATTCGTAAAAACATATGAATCCGATCCCTATTCATCACCATCAGTTGCCAATCCAGCGATCAAATCATGGACCTAGAACAGGTTGACAACGATTTCGTTAAGTAATGGTTTTTCTTTATTCTACGACAAAGGACAATTTTAGTTAATAGCTTCCCGTGGCCCATTGTGTTTTAATTGGCTCGTTCAGCGTTGTATTCATTTGAATGTGACCTCTTGAAAAAGCTAATCTCTCGTAAACAAGGATATGAATTGGCAAATATTGTCCTTGTAGTGTGTTTTTCGTCTTTGAACAAATCTGATTCGAGGGAGATATATCTTGATACTTGGTATCCGGTTCTGAATCATAGGTACGCAAATTTGTATTATATTGATACTCGCATTCAAAGGAAGCCTCAGTAAAAAGCCTCTTTATCAAAACTATTTGTAGAAATAGATGTTTCGGATCGAATGGGACCAACAGTCAACTCTCGCAAGGTCGATTAATTACAAAAAAAAACAATGCAAAGTTCGTCGGGTTCAGTACATTGCTGTCAAAGGTTTACTCTTATTTGGAATGAGTGGTTAATTGTTAATAAGCTATGATGGAGTAATGTGAGAATCACCAAAAGTTGTAGATATTGTGACTTACTAAATACATGATTGGTAGTAGGGACCAAGCTACGCATATTCAATACAAATATCGAATCAAATCTGTTTATTTTGCTGGTAGGACCTTTTAGTCGAAATAATCTAGATAATCAACTTCGCGCGATGATATGATCGGTAGGTACAATGGAAAACCCGAGTTCATCGCAGATGGGCGATCTTTACAGAAAAACGCTGCAAATTATTACACAATGGTTTATTATTTTTCTATAGATCACTCGTCTGCAAAGCCACCAACCATCCAACATGAAGAAAAACATCGATCGTATTTCGGTCAGCTATAATTTGAACGGAGATTAGGCCTCTTTTGCGATTCACGCTCGTGTTTCTGATTTATCATACGTCCAAACCTTAAATTCTCGTAGTGAGCGAACGGTTTGTCCTTCAGAGCTCCGGGTGGTCTCAAAAATTCTAAAAATTCTATACAATCTTAAATTGAAGGAAAAACAATAACTTTATATCAGAATTTTTAGAGTTAGAGCGTTTTCAAATTTTCAAAATTGATTTTGGAACCCTTAGAAGTGACCTACATCAACCAAAATCTTCGGGACACAACAAGACCCCAAATGGAGCCTACATACCAAATTTCATCAAAATCGATCAATGCTAAGTGGCAAAAGTGCCGCGTACGGCGGACGGCGGACGGACGGCCAAATTTTTATTCGATTTTCGGATTCTACGTTCAAGGTACGTAAACCATCAAATTTTGAGGGGGTGTTAAACATTTTTTTTTTTTTGGTCGATTCCAAAGGTTCATTATTGAAAATAATAAACCAACATCGATCGTATTTCGGTCAGCTATAATTTGAACGGAGATTAGGCCTCTTTTGCAATTCACACTCGAGTTTCTGATTTATCGTACGTCCAAACATTAAATTCTCGTAGTGAGCAAAGCAGTTAGTACTACAGAGCTCCGGGTGGTCTCAAAAAATTCTAAAAATTCTTTAGAATCTTAAATTGAAGGAAAAACAATACCTTTATATCAAAATTTTTTGAGTTAGGGCGTTTTCAAAATTTCACAACTAGACCCCAAATGGAGCCTACATACCAAATTTCATGAAAATCGGTCAATGCTAAGTGGCAAAAGTGCCGCGGACGGCGGACGGACGGCCAAATTTTTATTCGATTTTCGGGTTCTACGTACCTTGAAACGTAAACCATCAAATTTTGAGGGGGTGTTAAACTTTTTTTTTCTTGTTCGATTATTGAAAATAATAAACCGTTGTGTAATGATTTGTAGCTGTCTTTCCTAAGTATGACTGTGTGTCTGTTCTTTCTTTGCCTGAGGTCACTTTGACTCCAGGAATGTCGTCATCCTCGTCTGCATCACTTCTTTCACTAAACTCTGATTCAACAGATTCTGGCTTCAGGCTACTTCCTGCAACTTAGTAGGTGCCATCTTCTCTCATAAGCTCATCTTTCTTCTCCTTGTTCGAATTACGCCAATATACCTTATATTCTATCCTATCCGCTGACACAAACGAAAAAGTACGAAACTGGGTTCGTTCTCCGATTCATAAACAGGAAACCATCTTGTAGATTCATTTCTAGGAGAACTGCGTCTTAATCGGTTCAGCCATTGGACTCGATTATTATTCTGAAAATCACAAATTATGACTACAAATAATTTGGAGGATGGTCGCGATTGTTATCTTTTCCGTACATCATAATGCCCGTATCAATTCTATTATTGCATATTATCGACCTCTTGATCTAATTGTAGAAGGTCTTTCATTCAGACGACCTCCTTACGAAATTCCGTTCACTAAGGTTTTCAACTTGACTTTGTCCCCGTCAATTTACTTGTTCATCCATTCTAAGAAGGTCACCAGTAGGATAAATCCACCAATCTCTCAATAAAATCTCTATTCATTTCTCTCATGTTTTCTATGTATCATTTTTTTAATGATCTGTTTATTATTACAACTGTATACAATACATCTAGTAATTTCTCTTTAATATGTTCTTAACGCAGTTCTGTGGTTCATAGATCACACCTATGTTTGAACTCCCGCTTCACAAATTTCAAATCAACCGCCTAAACCCAGTTCCTAGGCGCCCCAACAGAGGTCAGCGCTACCGCCCTGTTCTCAACCCGATTAAAACCCATATCCCAATAATCCGTAAACCGGATTACAAGAACCAGTACGAGTATAATTTTGCACAATAGAAGAACATAAAACATTACCGATTATCACTGAATAAGTTTACTAATTAAGTAGAGAGAGTACTAATTAAGAGCGGCACTTGCGCTCCCGGTTACGAATTGCTCCGCCATCTTTCCTCAGTCCAGGCAAAATTGTTACCCCGTTATATTTGCGCTGCTTAATTACCGTTTATTACCGCTTAATACACCGTCTTTATACCGATAAGTGCCGTTCTCATTTACCCGTGTTCCGTGGTAAAAGCAGCCTACTTCCACATCATACTTCACACTTCTCTTCTAGTGGTTGGTGGCAAGGTCCAAGGGCTTGGTCCTCTTCAATCGTCACGTCCATACTGTTGTCCAGCAGATTCAATACTTCGACGTTTGGATGCTTGAGGAGCCGAGTTTCGTGGTCCACAGCTCTTCTTTTTATGACCTCATTCACCATCTCAACTTTGAGGTGATGTGGAGGTCATTTGTTCGAACATACCAGGGGGCATTACTAGGCTCCTGAGTATTTTGTTCTGCACCATTTGCATGATTTCCACGTTGATCTTTTTGGTGTATCCCATAATATGGGAACATCCCATATTATGGGACATTGAATGTCATTCCTCTTCCCAATGTGGGAATCGGTTAAGGAGAACTGAGGCCAAGCCTTATGCTCTCCCCCCCTACTGCAAGCAGCAAAGGAAAAGCTCCTCCGGGGAGGGATTGTTCACACAATCAGAGTCGATGCATAATTGCATCTTCCTGTTACTTCTTACAGGTGGAAGCCGCATGTCCTAGCTCATGCTTCCAGACTTTGCGGGTCTGGCGCCCGAGTTTTTGATAATTCGCAAAACTCACATGCCGGGATCCGATTGCCAGGCCAATGATATGGCCATGGCCCTCGGATCCCTACCCGGCACTGCAGAACCCGCACTGCAGCCTGGGTTTTGTTAACCACGGCCCCCGCGAATCCGACCTCAATTGGGGGGCAGACAGGTGGCACTTTGACTTTTGTCAGTGTGCCTGTAGCCTGGGGCTCCCCCCACCCGCGGTACCAGTTTAAGGGAAGGACTGTTGGCCAGTGTGCTGGCACAGCCCGCGCCCCAGAAGCCATGACTGGTCACAGGCCCGGAACAGATAGTCTTAGTAGATAGTCTGATCCTACCGCTTTACAGCCTCATAGGATAAGATCCTATCCCGAGCATTACGGGGGCGTGACTGAGGGAGACGGTCCCCAACATACAACATATTATGGGACAGCCGTAAAACCCATACTGGCTTTATCACTTGTTCGTAGAGTAGCACTTTATTGTGCACAGGGAGCTGAGAATTTCTTCCCAACAACCAGTACATTTTTTTGAATTTCAGGTTGATTTCTTCTTTCTTCTTCCTCACAATGTGAGGAACATGACATTGTCATGTTCTTTCCATCTAAGTTTGGTATCCAAGGTCACACCTAAGTACTTAGCTGTATTTGCGTATGGTATAGCTTGAGAGTTAATTTCAACAGGAATAAGGTTTACTTTCCGATATGAGAAGTTTATATGCGTTGACTTTGTTTCATTTAGTTTGATTCTCCACAATTTGCTCCATTTAAGGATACAGTTCCCTGAATTCTGCAATTTTGTCGAGGCTTCCTCAATTGTGTTTCCTATTGCTAGGATTGCTGTGCCGTCTGCAAATGTTGCTGTGACTGCTTCTGTTGGTTCTGGAAGATCCCTTGTGTACAAAAGGTATAAAACCGGTCCAAGCACACTGCCCTGGGGTACTCCAGCTGCTATGTTCCTCAATGTTGAGTATTCATCTTCGTATTTTATTCGGAAGTGTCTTTGTGAAGAAGTACGATTTTTTGAACGGGTAATACTGGGTTGGGAGGTCTCTTTGTATTTTTTCTGGGAGTCCCTTATGCCAAACTTTGTCAAAAGCGTGGGAGACATCAAGGAAAACTGCTGAACAAATTTTCTTATTTTCAAAATATTTTTCTATTAAACTTGTTATCCTGTGCACTTGATCAATAGTGGAATGTTGTTCCCTGAACCCAAACTGATGGTCAGGAATTGGATTTCTCTCTTCAATTATTGGCTTTAGTCGCTTCGAAAGTAGCTTTTCAAATAGCTTAGATTTGATTGGCAAGAGTGAGATGGGGCGATAAGATTCCTTGTCGTTGATTGTTTTGCCAGATTTGGCAATCATAATGACTTCCGCAATTTTCCATTGTCGAGGGACATACTTCTATATTTATCAGATGTATAATTTCTGGAAACGTATTCTGGAAATGTATTTCAAATGACTTTTTAAATCCTTCCTCTATTGTCTGTAGGTATCCAAAATCGGTTTCTCCCTTATCTGAATCTATCAGCAATATAATTAGTGGGCTGTGTTCCAACAAACAGTGGGATCGAAAGAAATCCCCCGCGTTTTCCAGCTCAACGGAACAACTTGCCAAGAGATTGGTTGAAATATTATTTTATTTCGTTGTTTTGTTGCGTTCTGGGGGCGGAGATGTACGGAATCGGTTTCAGTCCGACTATCCGCCTTTGCCTGATCCCCCTCTGTGAGGTCAAACACCTTTCAAATCCGGCCTACAAATTTGTTTGTTGAAGAATTTCGGAAATGTATTTTCCAATTTTGTTGGTGAAAAAGTTCGTAGATCGTACTAATTTATTCAAAAGATTTCATTACCTGTGTATAATCCATACTGTAATATTATGTGTGTACCTTGGGAGTAGATTTGGACATGGACCAACCAATGTGCAACCAAGACGTGGATGGGATACCAAGTATAAAAAATTGAAGATACACGATAAATAATAAATTCATTTTTTTGGTAGCAGACTCGTTCAGATGACGTGCAACGTACGACGAAAATATTATTTTCGAGCGATCTATTGATATCCTTGTTTACGAGAGATTAGCTTTTCAAAGGTGTTACATTCATATTCATATAAAACATTGAACAAGCCAATTTAATATAATATTGTACAGTGAGCTATTTGTTCATCATGCAATTTGAACAGATTGTGATGGCTGAAATGAAAATACTCCGATTATGATTAGGTATCTCTCAGATTTTGGTGGGCAATATAGTTTTCTCGCAAAGAATATCAAGATCGATCATATTTTAAACATTTATTCCTGTAACTTCAATTGTGGAGCATTGGGCCTGAGTAAAACAACGCGACTTGCTTCTTCCTCCACCATGACGTAGGAGGGCAGCCTCTTCTTCGATACCATTGCGGATTCAAATCCAGGGCTTGTTTAACAGCTTCCTCGTTTTCTCAATGTGAACCATCCATCTCCATTTTCTTTTCATTATTTTCATTTCATTTATTTTCTTTGAGATGAGCATTGGACCCTTCCGTGCCCACAGTATCTTGTTACGTTCATCTGTACTTTTCGGGTGAGATTCAAACCATACAGGATCATCGCCTTGAAATTTGTATTGAACAGGCGAAGTTTAGTTCTCTGTGAGACCATCCTATTGCTCAAGATTGGATAGAGTTAGATAGAACGAACTATTTGCCTTTCGTATCCTGCTTTTAACGGCTTCGCCGGTTCCCCCGTGCATGTCCACATTGCTGATAAGGAATTCATCAAAAAGCTCGATATGATGTCCAACCACCGTCCGAGGATCCCTTGATGGAATATTTATTTGCTTATCATTCGTTTATCTTGAGTCCGGTCTTAAAAGAGAAATCGCTATACTTTCCAGTTAATGCGTAATGCCGCAGAACTTCTGTGCCAGAAGGAAGAAGGTGTAATCTAGTTCCTTCAGACGTTCCTTCTCGCTATTGTCATTCTCATTAGAAGGTCCAAGACAACCAGAAAGATCGTCGGAGACAAAACTGGTCGGCATCCCGATCAAATGAGGTTGGGTGAAGTGAAAGGATAGTTGTGGATTTCCTGTTAAGTGTATCCTTCGAACACCCCCTTGACATGCTTCAGGGTTTTTGTGGGACTCCAAATTAGTGGTCCTGCTTCATACAAATTTCATTTTGCTGTGCTGAAAATTTTGAAAATGAGAGAAACAGTTGTCGATTTCGAGAAGAATGGTCGGTATTCACTTAACTTTCGTGGTCCCCTATAACTTTCGACTGAGGCCATTTGTGTTTAATTACAAATTTAAAAGTCAAAAAAGTTTTACAAATTGTATGTCAGAAAAGGAAGGTCAAAAAGGTTAGAATTTTAAAGGTTTAAATAAAATTAAATGTCTGATTGTAAGCGTCAAAACGAGATGCAATATGAGAGGAGGAGAAAGGGGGAATTTATATAGTGGGTTATTCGCGCAGAACATGCATAAGCCTAATTGAACGTGATTGAACATGTTCATGCATGTTCAAGTAAATTGGAAAATCGAACAATGGGGTATTTCGGTGGGTCGGAAATTCAGGTTTTTGACCTCAAATTTGGATTTAGCACCCTTGAAAACCACACGTTTGAAAAAAAGGCTGGCCGCCATAAATGCACACACACTGATGCCGCTTGCGTGTGTGAGTAGTATTTTATAGTATCCAAGAGGTCCTCCAAGGGTTTCATCGCTTCTCTGTGCATGGATACCTTTTTTCAGAGTTTTGGCTAGCTGCGTCACGATTGGCTAGCTACGTCACACCATTCAAATCTTCAACTTTCCTTAGCTTCTCTGATTTTTTAAAAACATTTTCTCGATGAACAGACCCAATTACCGTTATTCCTGAGCCATACTCTTTTGAAAAAAAAAATTTTAAAAAATTGACTGAAATACCCCATTAGTCGATGCGAGAGTAGCCTACCAAGTGGGTGTTGCACATAGCTTCTTCGTCACCCAAAACATGATTGGGTAGGTGATCTGATAGGAGGTCGTCAGAACTTCCAAGACTTGATTAGAGTACTTAGTACCCTACCAATTATTTCAGTTAATGTCGGGAATTTGTGCTGCAAGTCTACGAATAATCTTGAATTATTCATAAAAAGTACGTAGAATGAGCGCAGAGGACACGTAAACTCTATATTGTGGATGTGCAGAACTAAGTAGCAACATTCCTGACTAGTATACCTAAAAATCATGAGTTATTAAAAATCGAGACTGCGCTGTTGATTGAGCTGCAGTAGGTTTCATTTGACGCATTACTACTTACGAATATAGTTCTGGGCTATTCCAATCGCCAAAAACGAACATTTCCCCGATGATGAAAGCACATAAAAAACATTTCAGCTTCTATTGCAGGTTGTGATTGGAAAAATAAAATTCTTCCGTTGGAGGCACGTCAATGGCAACCCTGAACCTGACCACTATCCGAGAAATCGACACCATTATCATTACGCTGTCTGCGTCTGGTTAGTTCCCACCTTGAGAAACTGCGTACCTACTGCGTGGTTCCCTTATCTCCTCGTATCATCGCCCATGAAATCGTGTTTTTCTCCCTCCCCGTGAACGCATCGCCGTTTTTATAAAACTCGGTGAGCATTGGAGGGCACTCCTTCGCCGCTCCCCATCTCATGATCTAACCTCTCAATTTCATAACCTTTCACGTTTTGCTCATTAGATGAACCATCGTCTTGTGTGAACCTCCTCATCCTCGTATACCTTCTCCGTGATTCCGCTTATTAACAGCTCCGTATGGGAGGTGTGGAACTGATTGAGAATAATCCTCTCATCCGCTCAATTCCCCGCTCTACCCAGTTTATAATGACGTCACCAATCATTTGATACTGCCGGGGTCGGGACCCTGCTTTCATAGATCTTTCGACGATACTTAGCCGCTAACATCTTCGACAAATTGGACTCACCAGGTGTTTTTTAAATCATCCCAGAAACCTGTTTCAGACTGGTTAATTTGAAACACGGAATACGTGAAGAAGCAGGGAACATTCTTTGTTAGTAGTTGCCAAAGGAAGAGATAGGATGTTAGTCACATACAAGGGAACTTTTCCTGGTCAAGAGATGTCCAATGGCGCATAGATGTATAACCCTTAATTTCCCGCTTGTTCAAAAAATTTGTTTTTTCATACAAATCTGTAGAATATTTGAGCAGAAGGTTCCTTAAAGGCCCTATTACAGTCTGTCAGCTCAATAATGATCTCTCCACACAAGCGCTACCTGAGTCGGCAGAATCTGTCTTTAAACCCTATTTTGTTGGAGTAGAAGATGGAGACTTGGAAAAATCCTTGTGGGATGTTGGTGTCTATTATTTCTCATAAAGTAATATATTCAAGGAATAAGGTGGAAAAGTTCACTTCATAGAGGGATCTGTGTTGCCTTTGACAGTGGCTCCATCTCTGACGAGGGAACCCAATTATTAGCCTACAAAATGAGAAATGCGGGCAGAAGGTACCTCGAAGGCCCTAACATAATCTGTAAACTCGAGAATTATTTTGTTTATTTCGTTTTCTTACACAGTCGAAAGTTGAAGTATCAAAATAGCTAACAGCTACCTATCAGTTTTGGTTCAAAAGTGGATAAACTGTTCTAGGTAAAAATCGGACTTCCTAAAAGATAATTCAGGATATTAAGGGATATGGATCTGAAGGGACGATACATTTTCGCTCATTCCGATCATACAGGGTGCTGCAGCTATTATGAACCCACTTTTAGATTAGCTTTAAGGCTATGGTGGACGGCCACTTAGTGTGATTCTCAAATAATAGATAGCGTTGGTGGCGAGGTCGAATGTTTCCAAGGTTTTCCTCTGAAAGTTGTGAACTTTTTTTCAATCGGAAAACGCGATTGTGCTCAGGATTTATAAAATAGATAGCAGTAATTGTAGTTTTTTGATATCCCTCTTCAATTTTGATACAATTTTCGAATCTCTTTGTTATTGAGTGTTATGAAGGAAATCATGTCCAGCCCCATTAAAGCCTTACAAAATTTGAATTGTAACACCCAGTAATTTTTTGCCAGAAATCCAAATTTTGCGCGTAACTCGCAGCAACTTTTTTTAAAAATGGGAACCCCTATTTTTATTGTAGATCCAGACTCTATTCCAATCTTTATCTGAATCTTATTTATATTATATATCTTTATTTGAATCTTAATATATATTTATATTTGAATCTTATTTATATTTTATCTTTATTGAATCTTATCTTATTTATCTTTATTTGAATCTTATCTTATTTATCTTATTATTTATTTGAATCTTTATTTGAATTGTAACACCCAGTAACACGCGTAACTCGCAAAATTTTTTTTATTTTTTTATTTTTTATTGGGAACCTCTATTTTTATTGTAGATCCAGACTCTATTTCAATCTTAATGAAAAATCACCCCCACTCGATTTTTTGACTGTGCGGAACCCGCAAGGGAAGCCTGAGATTGGTACGAGCCCGAGTGTGGTACATGATTTAACAATATTTTTAACGATGAATCGAATGGTGAAATACGTTTTTCTTTTAGCCCTCATCGAAGTACAATTATCGTAATCGTATTACCATAAGTGGTGAAATTCGAACAGAATCGCAACAGAAGCACGAACCGTTTTCCTGGGATTTCTTTGCGGTCCGTTCAACCTCATTACGGAAGCTTGTCATTGTTGTGCTTATGTTTACCTGCAAGGGGAAGGGGTTGTGGTTATATTGTCCACGCCAACCCCTCCTGTTACGAAATATGTGTACACAATATTTTACAGTTTACTCAAAGAGTATCGTTCGATACTCGCGGATTGGTCATATTTGAAGATTTTGCCCAAATCAACAATGACTAACGATTTAGGCATTTTCGATAGAGATTATTATAATGCTAATAATTTCCGCAGGTATTGCAAAAACCGTCAAGTATAAAAATTAATCTAATCTCAGATCATAGGAAAATCTCAAAACAAGATGCCTCGTTCATCATCGCTCGAGTGTTTCATCGCATGGCTCCTCATTCCCATGTCGGATAATTTCGTTCAATTTGCGTTCACATTACGATTGTGTAAATCAGATTGAAGTGCTCGCTTTTCTCCCAATCGGAATGACCGTGAAAAATATTTAAATTAAAATGAAATTACCAGATATTAAAATACAATATGATCATCCATGACTCTGTTTGAATACCTAATATATTCTCCTTACCTTCGTGAGTATCTCGTGGGTTTTCTTTTATTCGTTGGTTATAGTTTGAATGAGAATTACTACTTGGGTTTTGAATGTGTCGATTCTTCAGGGTGGTCAGATTTTGGTTTATTATTTCCAGTAATGAACCATTGGTGTCGAGCTAGAAAAACAATTTACCCCCCCCCCCCCCCCTCAAAATTTGATGTTTTACGTTTCAATGTACATAGAATCCGAAAATCGAATAAAACATTTGGCGTCCGTCCGCCGTACGCGGCACTTTTCTTAGCAACCATGGACCGATTCTGATGAAATTTGGTATGTAGGCTCCATTAGGGGTCTAGTTGTGCTGCGAAGCTTTTGGTTGATGTCAATCGAAACATACAAATTTAATTCTGACCTTGAAATTGTTTTACCCCTTTGCCCTTCAGCTGAACCCTTAAATGCATCAGTTTTAATTTTTTCCCTAAAATACCCGCTTGAAAAAATATGTGCAGGCCAGTACATTTTGGGAAATATACTGAAAAATTCCCAGGAATGGCAGTTGGACGAAAATCCAACCTGAGATGGTTGATTACGTTACGCTACGTTACTGAAAAAATTATCCCATGAACCATTTTAATAAAAACTTGAAAAATTCACTTGTAAAGTCTAATTTACAAACCAAACCCTCTTGGGACCTCAATGGGGTCGAGATTTTCCGAGCATACCTGAATGCGTGCTGTAACCTATCAGCTACATCTTCTGGATAGATCGTAGGCGTTTGAATTAAATTCCATCGTAGATATGATGATTTCGAATCACCACAATTTATTTTTCAATCAATTCATATTGACTAGATTGTCAAATTAATCGTGAGATCTAAAAATTGCTACAAAAAAAAATAGTAAATTAACTTACTTATGATTGACAAAATTTTGCAATCATAAATCTGATTTTTCTTGGAGTTGACGTTGGGGGGGGGGGGGGGAGTTCTCATATCGAAGCCTTGGATCAACTTCTTCGAGACCATCGGTCAACGGAATTGAGTACTAACGAAGAGAACGTCGCAAATTTTTGTGGAGTTTGCGTGTTGATTCCTGTCTAAATTACTTTCAGCGGGAGCAATTTGGGAATACAAGAGCTGTGGGAATTTCAGTGTAGCCATATTCTTCCTGACCATTATTAGACACAGCACTTGAAGAAGTATTGTCAATGTTATTTATGACTGGGAATTAATATGAAAGACTGTGACTTCGGATAGAACTCAAGACTCGGTATATTAATAGTAAAAGAAAGTAACAAGAAGACATCTTGAGAGAATACAATGCCTGTTCAATAATTCCCTAACATTAAATTATTGAGGAGGCAGTAAGTAAATAATATTGTCGTATATTGAAATAATAGCCTTGCCAATAATTAATTAAACTAAACTTCTAAGAGTATAAAATTAATTCATTGAGTTTATAAATCATACAACAGTCAAAAGTTGGAACAATTTTCAAAAGCTTGTCAATTGTGGATAAAAGAACCTCCTGAGGCGTCTCTGTTTTCTTCATTCATACTTCCTACGACGTCGCCATCTTAATTTTCACTATACTCTTCTTCACTTCCTTCGAGAATTTCCAATTGGTAATGCAATTCTTTCTTTGTCCGTCGTCTCAGTCTCATTTTCTTTCAAAAACGTTGGAATTCTTCCGAATCCATCGTCCCAAATGTGTTTTTATCTCCACCTGCAAGAGATCAGTAAACAGGCTCAGGGTCCTGTAACATTGCTCCATCAATGTGTAATCTGTAGGTTACAATCACGTTACTTGTTCTACAGAAAGTGCAAAAAGAGATGTAGACGATAATAAATTAAAATAAAAAACTAGATCAACTTACCAATAAGCTAGAATTTTTCGTGCATCAGCTGTCTGCCAGGAAAATAATAGATAATACAAATTTGATCAAGTGTGAAATCCTGTGGTGGAAGTGTGTGGCTCTCCAGAGAGAACTGGAACCGTCTGTCTTAACTCATGAGACTAAGTTTAGCGTTGCCTTGTCGTAGGTCTGCCCATGGCTCATCTACCTACTGGTTCCCTGGGGTCTGACCTCTATGGCAGGTTCAAAGACTCCCAGGAAACACTCATAAAAGCATTGTCCACCACAAGATACGACGTCTTTCCGGGATACTCCGGTAGGACCAGTACCAGTGATGGATGTGTGGTTCTCCAGAGAGGACTGGAACCGTCCGAATTTACTCCTGAGACTAAGTTTAGCGTTGCCTTGTCGTAGGTCTGCCCATGGCTCATCTACCAACTGGTTCCCTGGGGTCCGACTTCTTTGGCAGGTTCAAAAACTCCCAGGAAACACCATAAAATCAGTATCCACCACAAGATACGTCATCTTTCCGGGATACTCCGGTAGGACCAGTACCAGTGATGGATGTGTGGTTCTCCAGAGAGGACTGGAACCGTCCGAATTTACTCCTGAGACTAAGTTTAGCGTTGCCTTGTCGTAGGTCTGCCCATGGCTCATCTACCAACTGGTTCCCTGGGGTCCGACTTCTTTGGCAGGTTCAAAAACTCCCAGGAAACACCATAAAATCAGTATCCACCACAAGATACGTCATCTTTCCGGGATACTCCGGTAGGACCAGTACCAGTGAGGGATGTATGGCTCTCCAGAGAGGACAGGAACTGTCTGACTTTCGCCTGTTATTGTTCATCCCCCAAAAATCCATCTTGAAAATTATTGATCAAATATTAGATCCTGAGGTCTGAAACCTTGATTTGATGGAGTCGTTAAACACCTTGACAGGTTCTTGAAGTCTGGAAAAACACTCATGTGTATTTTCAACCTGGAACGGTCGGGGATGTTTCCACCACAGCTTTATAAATACGCCTTTTCTATAAATAACCTCTGACGCTGATGTCCATAAGTTGTATATAACCAGCGTGGGTAGATGTTCTCTTCAACATCTTTTTTCTCATCCTTTTCCGATCACGGATTGAATATTGGTGGGCACCCAATTAAAACGGCTCCGCCCATTTTCGCCCAAATACATTTCTTTCGCCAGTGGGATGGCCGGTCTAACGTAAACAAGACCAGACAACCAGAACTAAACTGAAACTCTTCAGACCACTTTCGATTCGGTTCCCACGCATCGGCGTCTAATTCTAGATCACCCTTCCTATCCCTACTCTGAACCTAAATACACCACGAGCCGTGAGCTGCAACCTTGACTCCTAGAAAAAGGAACGAATAGTTTCTAATGGACCACTTAGATAGCTTCTGACATCGGGGAACCCCCCTTGTTTAGTTAAGTAGGTAAAAAGGCTGCAAATTATTGCGCTTATACCAAATTTCCTCAATTTTGGTCCCTGATAACTTAGAAAAATGACGCGGACGGCGAACTATGGAATTTTTTTCATTCAATTTTCGGATTCTAGGTACCTTGAAATCTATAGGAACAAATTTTGAGAGGAGGTTGAATTTTTTTTTTTATAAATTGGAAATAAACCGCACTGGAGGACTAGTAATTTTCCAGGCAAAGCACAGGCAAAATCTCTGTTCAATTTCTCCCTTGCGAGGGAAAAACATTAAATCATGTTTAATGTTTTTCCCTCGCAAGGGAGAAATTAGATTGCCGATCACTCAGCTGATCAGTGACCACTCAGGCGCCTTCAGCATTCTCCATTGACCCTGCTTCTCAAATTTCAGCTTCCTGCGTTCAACAGGAGAGAAAATGGCCTTGGAGCTCACTCAGCTGATCAGTGACCATCTTGGTACAACTAGACCCCAAATGGAGCCGATATAACGTGGTAACTAAGAAATCGGTCCGTGGTAACTAAGAAAAAAAAGCGTTGCAGATTTGCGTGTCGGAATTCACAGAATGACCCCCAGCCCTAAAACATTAAACATGTTAAAATGGATCCCTACGTGAATAGCTCAGGATCAAGGGCAGTTGTATTAAAAAGGGGCCGTCGAGCTGTTAATACGGCTCTATGGTTAGGGCTGCCTGCCTAGAAATAGGAGGTGGCCCCGGGAGCCGCCATGGTGGGTGGGTCCGGGACCGGCCGGACTGCCCCTCATATTTTTTATTATAAATTTATTTTTTAGGAACTAATACTTTGTTGACTGTTGACGTATTTATACCTGTATTAAGGGTGAACAAATAAAGAACGTTATTATTATTAAAATATCAAACATGACCGACTCAGAAAGGGGGGGTCTACCTCCCTCAGGTAGAGTGCATGACCAAGTCCTTACTTGACACGTGTTGGGGAGATGATCAAGTTTGTAAAGTCAATGCTCAGCTGAAGATCGAGGGTTTCCTGAATACTGGGGGCACAACTTGAGCATATTTTAGAAGGGTGTGGTGGGCTCAAAACTGTGGGAACAAGTCGGTGGGGGATGATTTCTGTCCCTTGAAGCAGTGGCAGAATGCACCTTCTCTGTCCGAGGTTTGGAGGGCCTACATCATCCATCCACTCAGCAGCAAGGAGTGGGTGCGACGTCTGGCGTTAGTTGTGGAGGATGCTGTAGACCGGCGTGTCTGCAGTTCTTCTCTCCAAATCTCTCAATACTTTCCAGTTACGGGGAATATAATTAGCCGTAGAGTCCCACAATCTCGTATAAGCTTGGAGCTCTTAGCCGTGCAGGGCCCCCAGGATCCACTCCTGTCAGGATACTTGTGGGTACTTGTAGTACATAGATAAGGTAATGGTGAAATTTCGCGATTTATGAAATAGGAGACTCTCACTATTATTCGTCATTTTCTAAATTAAAGAATCGGGATTCAAAGGTTTCAAGCAATTATGGAATGGAGACCAAGAATCTTAAGAACCATACGAGTATAAATTATAATTTGCGAATTCGTATAATCCCTTATTGATTGGCCATCGTAATTTCACATTTGAATACTAAAATAGCCAAATGACTGATACCTAGGTATTCATACTACACTTTTCGAGTATTTTGTTTATTTGTTCCCAACACTCAGTAGGTGATAAACAACCAAATTGATCATCTGATTGATTACGTTCCTTCAGAGGTATATGATATGTGATAAGATAAGGTTGGCACAAAAAGACAATAATTGTTACCTACTCATTGAATAATATCGTCAACCGATGAATCCAGTGTTAACTAGGTTGAAATCTGATAAACTTTTATTTGTGGTAAAAGACCTGGTATTATTTTGTTACATGTAGCAAAAATATCTTGATGTATAATATTTCTATTTACTTTTTTGATCTATTTAATATCTTGAAGTATACTTAATGTATCAATTTAATTTTCAAATAGGCAGCTAATTGATCAAAAATTATTTTTAAAACGAACCCTACTTATTTCCTCGTGCTCCATCTTCTGTTTTTGCTTCTATTAGAGTTCCAACCAATCTTGTTTGGTATTGAATAGGGAGTCCCTTATTTTACAACTTTTATTATTTGAAGTTCTTACCTTTGTTTTACCTGTGTCTTACATTTTGTTCAATTGGGTACCAAAATACTCCACAAAAAAATTGGTCACCCCCGGACAACGCTAACACGTGCCGCACCTCCGCCTAAGTTGATAATATGAGAACCACCGAAAAGCCAGCTTATTACGAAAACATTTTTCCTGGGTCTCTTTCTTTTCCGATTGACTCCAACTTTTTATACGTTGTTTGAAAAGGTCACCTAAAGCTCTGGTAAAAATTTGAACTCCATTGGATGCGGAGAGCGACCCGAAGAAATGTTAGAATCAACTGAAACTGAGAATTCCCGAGAGAAACGGCCCTCGAGGCTGGAGCAACGCGACCTGTGCATGTATTCGCCCACCAATCGACTGAAAATTCTTCCTATGTTATTAAGAAAGTTTAGGAAAACTTTAAAACTCTTCAACTAGTAAACAACAATGTATTAATTTATTATTAATCTCAAATGTATTCTCTTAAGGAACTCCCTCTCATAGTCTCTGCCTTACTGTCAGGCAACGATTGCTGGCATTTTATGAAACACTGAAGCAAGAACAGTTTTGGTCTTTTCCACAAATTTTTTCCACGTTATTAAGAAAGTATTTGAAAAGTTAGGGAAAACTCCAAAACTCATCAACTAGGGAACAACAATGTAAATGTAACTAAAGGCCAATATTAATTGGTATTGAAAAACTATTCGCTTGGGAGAACTTCTACTACTCTCTTTATTGTCTCTCCCTTACAGCTACGGTACGAACAACCGATATTCCCAGACATACTGAATCAAGACCTGTTTTTGGTCTTTGTCAGCAGTAAAGAAACTGTAAGGTACTCTTACAAAAGATTTACCTCGTTCAAGAGTATTTTCCAAGTTTTGTCGATACTCAATGATGCTGTTGCTGCTGTTGATAGTGCTGTTGCAGCGCTATCTCTCGATAGGCCATCGTACCTTTCAGACTGTTCAGTAGAGTCACCTGTTACCGTGGAGTTACTACTCTTTCTTCTATACATACATGAAATTTCGGACGTGACAAAACAGTGAAATTTATTTTACATCTCTTTCTGCCGCATCGTTAACATGTCTAAGTCAGGAGCGCGTTTCCTTGGCTTCCCCTAAAAGAAAGAGGTTTTTTCTTCGCAATATACTAAGTCACCCAGAGTCTTCCGTTCAAATACAAAATAAAGTGCGTTGAATTGGAAAATTAAAATTTAGACGAATTGATGAATCTCTAATTAACGCCTAGTTCTCATGAACTACGCTTAAAATGGAGCCAACTATTTCCAAAGCAGATGTAGAGAAGATTTCAATACTATTGAAACAACATAACATGTCATCCTTCAGCTCCCTGCCGTTCTTTCTCACTTATATGGATGTTCCACTAAGTAACAACGAGTGTAATATGGGTTTCAAAACAAATACCACCCAATGTGTCAAGCAATATTATTTACCCAGTTCAAACCACTTTTGTGGTCTCAGCAGTCATTCGGACACAAACATCCTACTAAATAATCTCCGATATCAATGGTACAAACATATTTTTATGTGTCGTTGTATAAAAACAACCCTTTCAATGTATCGTTCTGTCAGTTACCGAGAATGAACAGGGATGTTCCAATCTCCATTCAACATCAGGTGATCTAATGAATTCATTTCCTATGAGGCCAATAATTTATACAAAATTTTTTAAATAGTTTAAAAAATAAATTATGATGTGTGTTGTAATTTTAACTTTTTGAGTTTTTCATGTTTTGCTATGGCACATAAACTAAAAAAGTCACGAGAATCTCTCACGAATTCGCGTTACGCAACATAACCGCGAAGAGTCATCATGTGATTGGATACGTTGCTAGGGAAATAAAACTCGTTTGCACTACTGGTGCATGTGGTGCCTAAATGAGGTTTATAATTTGGCTTAGTCTCAGTAATTAGTCTCCATTGCAACCTCCATTGCCAAATGGAGTGCTCAGAGTTTGTTAATTTCGTACGTTATACACCGTTTTCTCCAGAAACTACTGTTACCGAAAAGTATGAGCGATTTATACAAATGCAGAAAGACAATCGTCGTGAAGAAAGTCATTCCAAAGTTTGAAAGACGAGTATCTACACTACATGCAGATACATCTGTACATGGATATGTCTTATGAAGGCAATTTAAATGAATCGAATAGCTATCCTGAAGCTATCGAAGCTATCGAGTAGCTTCCTGCGTTCAACAGGAGAGAAAAGGCTGGAGCTCACTCAGCTGATCAGTGCACAATCATGTTTGCTGTTGGATGACGATACCTACCTATTTTCCTCTCACGATCATGTTGACATCTCATTTGTTACTCACGATCATATGTTACTAAACATGCGCATAATTCAGCTTTCCGTACAGGTACATTCATATTAGGGACCATGTTTAATAAATTGAGAGCTTTCCAATGAGCGGTGAACGATTTTTGTGGGGTGGAGAATGAGGAAGTTAGTTTTCCCTAGGAACGATTGGTTGTACGTGAAAAGCGTCAGAAAACAAACGTTGCAATTTTTTGTTGCATTGTTTTGTGTGTCGAACATTTTGGAATGACCCCCAGAACTAAGAAATATCCATGTCAAAACCGCGAAATCGACCAGTGAACGAATGCGCGAGTATCGTAAGCGAAAGAAATTGGCGATGGATAAACCCGCGCCGAAATCGGACACCGAACGAAACCGTGAAATAGACCACCTATTCAGTGCAAAAATACATTCAAATCACAATGTATCAGCGCAACACAAAATTCATGTCTTGTGTGGCGCATAAACTCAAAACGATCTATCGAAGGCTGAGCCGGGAATGAAAATGTCTCACTGTGTTGCGGACTTCTAAGCAAGCTGTTTTGGTTTATTATTTTCAATAATGAACCTTTGGAATCGACCAAGAAAAAAAAATTTTAACACCCCCTCAAAATTTGATGGTTTACGTTTCAAGGTACGTAGAATCCAAAAATCGAATAAAAATTTGGCCGTCCGTCCGCATTACGCGGCACTTTCCCCACTTAGCATTGACCGATTTTGATGAAATTTGGTACGTAGGCTCCATTTGGGGTCTAGTTGTGCCCCAAAGATTTTGGTTGATGTAGGTCACTTCTAAGGGTTGAAATTTTGAAAACGCCCTAACTCAAAAAATTTTGATATAAAGGTATTGTTTTTCCTTCAATTTAAGATTCTATAGAATTTTTAGAATTTTTGAGACCACCCGGAGCTCTGTAGGACAAACCGTTCGCTCACTACGAGAATTTAAAGTTTGGACGTACGATAAATCAGAAACACGAGTGTGAATCGCAAAAGAGGCCTAATCTCCGTTCAAATGTTAGTTGACCGAAATGCAATCGATGTTTTTCTTCATGTTGGATGGTTGGTGGCTTTGCAGACGAGTGATCTATATAGAAAAATAATAAACCATTGTGTAATAATTTGCAGCGTTTTTTCCATAACTTTCTATTTTTTATCAAATTGAGTTTTATATTACTTTGATTAGCATCCTCGAATACTGAATTTCGTTTTGAACGTTTCCTACAATATTTGGAAATTAAGAAGAGATTTCGGATATTCCACTTAAGCCTTGCGTCTCAGCTAGAAGTTTCAGAGAATTCTCATCTAATCAAACGAGTAGGTACATTGAAAAGTTGTACAGTAAATAGCACGTATTAGTGTTACCTTTAAAGTAAAGATTTTTCTGGAGAATAGTATATTCTACATGGAGCAGAAATATTGTGTGTATGCTGTATACTTTTCCTTGAAAGATCTTCAACTTCAAGTATTGAAAAATCTTAGTCTACTTTTTGGAATTTTGTTTATTTTTGATTAATAGTCAGCTATTAATATCTAAAACCTACCAATTTCCTAAATTTAAACAATAAGGAACTGTCATGGTATGAGTGGTAACTAATTAAATTGATTAATGTGCATGATTTTTGTGATGATCCCAGAAGATCAATCCATCAACACTACCCCAAGTTCATCATGGAAGCTCCTTGCAAATCTCAAACTAGTTTAATGAATTGTATACAGTCTTTTCATTGTTGCAATTTAGGTCAAATAATCAACATGCTGTTGACGACGAACCACGCAGTTTGGTACTAACGTTATAGCACAACACTGCCCAATGATGGAATCTTTTCCATGACTCATTAATAGTTGTGATAACGACAACTCTCTCTTCCGTGACGAAACAACCTTTCGGTGAAATGTGACGTCCAGACGTAGGTAGAATGGTCGCCCCTTCTGCGATTTCGACCTAATGGCCAATATGTTCACACCTGAAAACAAAGAAATCCTTGCGACCTTCCGTTTCTAAGACTCTCAGGAAGGAAAATGACTATTCCTTCCCCATGAGTCAGTAACAGTCATGGCTTGACCGTGGAACTGGAACGGGGTCTCTGATGACTGAGAGGGGAGATCTATTAGAAAATTGATTCTCGCCAAGATGACGGATCTTCCTGAACAGTCAGTCGTATACGACGTTTCAGATCATCATGCAATCAGGGAGGTAAAATATTTTACCAACGAATGCAGTATTTTTCTATTCGTGATATTTATAATTTTTGTTGTGAGTATTTGTTATTTTCCTTCCTCAAAATGGAAGAGAAGGAAGCTTTGTATTCGTGCAGCAGTCAAACAAATTTGGGTCCTCCTAAATCAAACTTTTGAAGCTTTTTGGAGGACAAATTTGACTTCCGTCCCTGTCAGTTACTTAACCCTTAGTTTCCTGAGGTATCTTTTTGAAAGTCCGAACAACAGTTGATACATACTCCAACTATCAATTGTGTACGAAACATATAATAACTTAGAGAAAAAAAATCTCAAGCTGACAGACTGTAATAGTGCCTTCGAGGTATCTTCTACCCTCATTCCTTATTTGTAGACTCTTATTTCGGTTTCCTCGTCAGAGATGGAGCCACTGTGCAAGGCAGCACAGATCCCTCCAGTGAACCGACTCCACCTCGTTCCTTGGTTCTGTACTTTATGAGAAAAACAGACTCCAACATCCCACCAAGGATTTTTCCATGTTTCCTTCTTCTACTCCAAAGAAAAATTGGGTTTATAGACATTGTTTCTGCTGTCGCAGATAGCAGAAATGTGGCCCTTGGAAAAAGATTATTCTTGATCTGACAGAATGTAATAGGACTTTTGAAGAACCTTCTGCTCAAATATTACATACATTTTCAAAATGCATCTGGATTTAACAAAAGAAAGTACTTTAGGTAAATTCCTGTAAGAATAATTACTGACTCTACTCAACATACTTGAAAAAATGTCACATTAATGGATAATAAAACACACAAAGATCTCATTCATGAC
Organism: Apolygus lucorum; assembly: GCA_009739505.2. Classification (NCBI taxonomy): domain Eukaryota; kingdom Metazoa; phylum Arthropoda; class Insecta; order Hemiptera; family Miridae; genus Apolygus; species Apolygus lucorum. Next base: position 43,195,330 of record CM019178.2, on the reverse strand, counting down.
TATAGATCTTCAAGAAACGTCATGAGAAATTAAACTCGATTCGAAAGTAGTCTTTTGAAGAAACTTAATTTTAAATGCTTGCATACGAGTCTGCAACACATTGGGACATTTTCAAGTCAACCACTACACAACAAGGTAGTGAAGTAAGGTTGTTAGTTCATGTACCCAAGCATCAAAATAAGAAAACAGTTGATTGTTCTCTACGCAACACAGTGAGTCTATTTTATTTATTGGTCGCGTGAGCAAGACTTGCTTAGTTTTCGTGACGATTTTTCAGTTTATGTGCCAAAGCAAAGACATGAAAATGTCAAAAATATTGAAAAATCAATTTTTTGAACAAGTTGGAAATTAAGGGTTAATCTATTCTTTTCAAAACCCCTTCCGATTTCCGAGTTCCAATCACACGATTTTCCTCCACTTCGGATGGTATTTAAAAGCTCATTCCAGAATTATATTTGTTGAATTTCATGGCGATTAGATCAGCAGAAGTGAATGTAATTCTTAATCGTGTTGTTGATTCTGCATGTGGAAAAACATCAAGTTGATCGCGAAGTCCAAGATCCCTGATTCCAATCTCCCAATATGAAAGAAGTATATCTTTGTGATGAAATGGACACCCCTCGGTCTTGAAATGATCCTGTAGAAATAATTTCTTGGTCGTGGGGGAGGGGGAGAAAAGGATTTCCGAAACCACGGGTTCGAGGAGGGATAAGAAAACATCGTTCTGTATCAATCTGTAGCCAGCGTGGTAATTAGGGTGGAAGTCACTCCAGCTCTTCTTCTGCTGCAGTTCCACCCACCTGTTGAGATCAGAAGCAGGGAACTCACTAGGTCCTCGACGAGGAAGTGACGTCGGTTGCTTGGCGAGTGCATCCACTCAAGTTATACTCCAAGTCAAGTTATACTCCAGATTTTCCAACCAGCATCATTGTATTCGCTTTATTCAACGTTTATTTTTTCGATGTTTCCTAGTTTTTTGATAGGATTGCTTTGATTTTGGAAAGGACTAAGCGGGAATCCGCAATTATTACGACGTGGGGTGTAAACGTACTTCAATTCAAAGCCGCTTTGATTCAGAATGCTTCGGCTCTTGTCATCCACAAATTGTTATTCATAGAATTCTTTCTTCGTTAATTTCAATTATCTTTCTATGGCTCTGCGGACGTGTGTTCTCTGCTCATCACTAGGTCATTCGTTTTTCAAAATAATCTACAACCATCGAGTGCCACAACACATTTAGAGAGAAAACAATCATTCTTGAAATACCTACGTCAATCTCCTGATGAGTGTCTTTTTAATTGGCGGATTTCTGGTTTCATCCCTCCACCTTGTCCAAAGTAAATAACAGCTACTATTTTCTTATTTCCACGCCTCAAAGTTTGCATAGCTCTCACAAAATGGAAAGGTAGCGTTTATCTCAAGTACTTTTCGCACTCTCCTTTGGTGTAAAACGTCGGGAAACTACCATAAAATAACGGAATAGTACTGAAAATCTCGCGAATCTTAAGTGGTCCGTTATCTTGAGATACAGACGGGCTAGTTCTGTGCGGGTTATCTCGACTTGTGGCTGATATTGTTCCTTCAACCGTCGTATAGCAATGATGTTCTCGCGAGATTCATTTCGGTCAGTGCGCCTCAAATACACTGTGAGCGTCAAGATGGGAGTCGTCAGCGTTCGTTGGAAGCTGGAAATATGGATCATCACGTGTCACCTCATCTCCCGGTAAGACTCATCACGATCTCGTCGGCAGATTTATACGAATTTTCCGTGGTGCTCCGTTAATTTGTTGGCTACAAGTCCGTGAATATGAATAATGAATCAGTGGGTGAAGGCTGAGTAGTCCTGGAAAATAAGAACAAAATATCGAAGTAGGGGAACTCTTGACAAGAATTTTGTAGGGGTAGGTCCTATGAAAAACGTACAAAAAGGTCACCTCATCATCTAAAGATCATCTAGAGCTCCTATGGAGGTTGAAATACAGTTGACTGGTCAATTTTTTAAAATTTTTGCTCCTTATTCAAAACTCGCGCCGGTTAGCAAATGCCACTCGTACAGTGATTATTAAATCCCCTACAAAAGATTATCCATAAGTTTGTCATTATTTGTAAAAGTTGACTTTTGAAAAAATCGTTCTTTTTCACTTTCCCATCAAAAACCCTCATATCTCCAGAAATTTACCTTCTACTCCTTTCAATTTTGGTAGGCGTTAATTTCATTCTCTGGCTCATATCTTGAAGTAACAGCGAGAAACTGAAAAATTGTATCGGTCCTAAACATGTCTTTAATGTTTTAACAACTTGAAACAGCCCTTCAATTTTGCCTATTTTGTCTAAACTATGAGGTGACCTCTATTGGATATTGTGTCTTTGTTGTTGGATCGGTTAGCCAAGAATTCTAATCGAACTTGATATTGAACTGTAGTTTTTAACAACCAACCAGTTCATAATCTATACATAATTCGAGGATGAACGATAATAAGATGAAAACAACTTCTAAAGTACCCCAATATAGTGAAACCCCGCTCAACCATCACCCTAAGGAGGGTCTCAGTTAGTCGCCGTGAGTTCCTAGTTCCGGGTCAGTATTTCCCTAAATTGCAGGCGCTCAAACTTTGAAAGTTGTACATATCATCAAAATCTAATAATAATTGCCAGAGAAAAATTGGAAAACCCAAACTGAATGAACGATCAAACTCTTACAGTAAACACTCGATTATTCGGCTCTCGACAATTTTGAATCTTTCAGAACCAAACCGCTGCTCCCCGTTAAATCGAATTACTCCTTTAAGTTTGTTATTTACTCAAATTTAAAGAATTTTGAGGGCATGATCTGATCTCGATTAAATTCATATAAAAATATCAAAAATTCAGTCCACAACTATCCTTCTTTTGCGCATGCTCAGAGGCTACTAACCTGGCAGGCATGAACCCCACAATTCATGGACATTTTTCACCGAATTCTGATGGAAACTGCAGGATGGTTACAAAAATATAAATATCAACCTATAGGCTATCTACAAAAAGTAAATCCCCAAATACCTACCCTACTAGTTTGAGAGCAATCAAACTGTTAATTCGACGCGCAGGCTCCGGTGATAATCACAACCTTCTCGGGTTCGACCTCTGAAAATACAGTAAATTACTATTTAATGGTATTTAGTGTAACCACCCCCATGTGTGTGTGTGTATGACTATTTAATGGTATTTAATAGTACTAAATGTAAGTCTTTACATGATTTAATATTAAATCAATATTAACGTAGTTTTGCGTGTTTCAAAGCTATTCATATAAAATTGTTTCGTTAGGTTCAAAACATAAAATCCCAAAGGTAATTTTTTCGTAAATTGGTTAAAATTTGAACATTTCATGAGATGTACGCCATAATAACGCCACAATACAAGAATTTGTTCTGTACTCCTGCTGTAGTCATATTGTGATTGTTGTGGAGAAGGAAGCAGATAGGATGTCGTTATCCTTTAACATTTAGTTTAATTTGGCACGCGCCTTCGGGGTGAGCTGTGGCCCCTTTCTCAAGGCTGTGTCCAATCTTCAATCATACCCATAGAAGATCATATCGATACCTTAAAGCACAAAGGGGCTATGTCCAAAAACGGAGTTTTGAGAAAAACGCTAAAGAAGTTATCACCAGTGCACAATTCCTAAAATAATGGCTTATTACACCAATTTCTTTCTTTCATTAATTCCTTTCTTTAATTTCTTCAAGAAATTTTCGAGCTATAATCGTCAAGAAAGTCAATAATAGTTTTGTTAAATTTAAGTTTTTCTGAAGTTGAAAAAAAAATTTAAATGTGGAAGATGGATGGACATAGCCCCTTCGTGCTTTAAGGTATCGATATGAAACACAGGCTTGAGAAAGGGGCCACAACTCGCCCCGAAAGCGCTTGCCAAACGACGTCCTATCTGCTTCCTTCTCCACAACAATCACAGTACAATACAAAAAGGGAACCATACAATCTACCTTTCTAGCCGAGTTTAAATTATTTTATGGTTATTCAAAAAGTTTGATTAAAATGCTTGAGCAAATATCTGATGTATGGCAACACTGCTTTCCTCCTCCTTATAAGCCATTTCAAAGGTTTTTTGAGTAATTTATTTTATAAATTTGCAACTCTTAGTCGTGAGATTTGTGTTACTAATTAATATTTCCTTAACCCTAATTGGACCATGGTATCACCAATGTCGCGGAAAACATCTCAGTAACTCCACAGATGTCCCAATGTGTAATCGGAGTAATCAAAATTAAATTGCAATCGACAGCAGAATTTTTTGTGGGCCATTGGAAGTCTCAAGATAGAGTTATGACAAAAATGTCCAAGGAAATCGATGAAAAACAATTCAAAATTTTTGTCATAAAATCATTTTTTTGATTTCTAATTATTTACAAAAAATTATGACCAATTGTTTATATTGCTTCAGAGTCTACCAAGGTAGCGGAAACTTTGTTTTCACTTATCAAGGTTAAAAAAAAATTTCTCCAAAATCAAAATTTTCACTTGTTTTTAATTGTAATTTAAATCTAGTTAACCTGGTGAATCCATCCTGGACTATCTGTGGAATTTCCAAGATGTTTTCGGTGTAACTTGTGACACCATGGTCCAATAAGGGTTAAATCGTCTTTTTTTGATTTCTTAAGTAGCCCAAATACAAAACACTTGATTCTTCAATTCCTACGTCAAACCGATTCCTAATAAATTATAAATATTTATTTCTCAGTTCAGCGAGGATGGTAGATCCCATTAACACTTCGTTTGGGCGTGATTTGAAAATGATTTATCTTCAATTAGCTATTTCCTGTCTACCCGAGATTTCCGAAGTTTGCGAAAATTAATCTAATCGTTTCCATTTGGAAATTCTTTGGCAATTTTTCATTTTTTCGACGAACTGTTGCGTAAAATATCTTGTTATTACCTGAAAAAAATGACCTCTTATTTGAAAAACACGTATGTCGGGATATCTTATCTCGGGTGAAGGACGTGACAATGACACCTGGCCTGGCCCACTCTTTTATATTGCCTTGTGTTCATCTTGACGTTCGGTCTGAGTAATGCATCTGATACGTCCTTCGATGACTATTACGTGACCATGTAGGTGCAACTTGAATCAAATTTGATTCAAGTATGCCTTAACACACTTAACCCTAATTGGACCATGGTGTCACTAGTGTCATCGAAAACATCTCAGGAACTCTACAGCTGTCGCAAGGTGTCACCGGAGCAGCCAAAATTAAAATACAATTTTAAATTTAATGGAAGCAGAATTTCTGGGGATTATTGAAAGTCTCAAAAGAGTTATGACAAAAAATTCCAAAGAAATCTATGAAAAAAATGTCAACATTTTTGTCATCACATCATTTTTTGACTTTTCATCTTTTGTGTACAAAAAAGTTCAAAAAATGTAGCTCTGTCCATTAATTTTTCAATTGCAATTTAAATATAGTTAATCTGGTGACACCTTGGGGCAGCTGTGGAATTCTTTAAATGTTTTCGGTTACACTAGTGACACCATGGTCCAATTAGGGTTAACATCCAGTAACGCATTGACGTAGAAAGATCATCAAATTATGTTATGAAAGACCAACAAAAACATGAAAGTACGACGCTTGTTCCAAGGAGAGCCATACGAGTAGAAGGCCAGTCCCTGACTGTTACCGAAGTTTTCGTAATATCCCGCTTTCAACGATTTTTACTTTTCAACGAGAAATATTTGTTTGCACAATGTAAGGAAGGTTGTTCCGCTACAACTTATCTTATGTTTTCCGCAGTACTTTGTTCTGAAATTCTGTATTCGTATGAGGGGGCACAGGACTCAGTAGTTTCCCATATCATGTGCTCATTTTCTCCTCTCACCAAAAATTTATAAATTCATTAAATCGTCACCTAAATTCACACACCACCTATCTACATTTGGAAACTGTGGCTGTGGACACCATTCTTCACTGTTGATAGGTGGTTAGGAAAAAACGAATGTGGATACGAGGTGTGTTCAAATTAGTGTTTTCTGACTCACCTGATCTAGATAGAGCAATTTTGAGCTAACCAGTGTTCTCGGCGCGGAAATTTCATACATAAATGAGAAAACCTCATTTTCGCCAAAATGGTAGATAGGTGGTGTGTGAACATAGGTGACGAAATACTAAATACTTCAAACGTACTGGCCAAAATGTCCAAAAAATTGACATTTGAAGAAAATAGAAAAATTAAGGTGGAAAAATTGTTTGATAAAAACTCTTGACAAGTAGCTGTGCAGGAAACTAAAACCTCTGAAAATTCAAAGAGGACAATTCTTCTCGTAGAATAACGGAGAATACGTGAACACAAAGTTCCAAACTTTTGGGGCCCTGGTTTCATGCGCTACACCTGCTGGCGAGAGCTGAACTACATTGCATCTAACCTAACTGAATAAACGATTTTTCGCCGGCAATTATTGTTCGATGATTCTGAATGATGATTGATGATGATGATGATGATTCATGAATTATGATTTTGATGATTCCAGCGGCAATATTTCAGTTTTTCAATTCCTAGGCTGATGCTCTAATAAATTTCAAAAACCCTTGAAAATTTCAAATTTAGGCACAATTTTTAAAGTTTGAGTGCCGGTAATTTAGGGAAATACTAACCGGGAACAAGGAACGAACGGCGACCGACTGAGACCCTCAGAGCTGTATCCCGCAAGTCCAGATCGGGCAAATTATTTGACTGTTAATGAGCATTTTGTTGTGGAGAGAGATTGGAAGTCCTCATCAACCCGTAAATTTGTCCAATCAGCTACCTGGTTGGTGGAGCCACTTATCAAGGATGATGAGAAATTCGTAATGTGCTTTAACGTCAATTCTTCCTTCTTTCAATGTAATTTTTTCCAAATTAGTTTGGAATCAAGCGCCTCACCCAGGTATTTCACTGAATCACCATAGTATGGTATCTTATTTGAATTCAGTTTAATTTGTTTCAAGTTGTTGTTAATTGGACTTTCCTGTTGGTAAAGTTAATGTGAACTGATTTTGATCCGTTTAGTTTCAATCTCCTCTTCTTTGTCCAATTAGCTACCTGGTTGGTGGAGCCACTATTAAGGATGATGAAAAATTTGTAATGTTTAGTGGCTAAATTTATACCGCGTAACCTGCACAATCCTGAAAAATTCAATTAAAAACTGATCGGAATAGCTGATATTTTACCAATAGACAGCATTTCACGATAATCCAATCTTTATGAAATTACCAGCATATCAGACTTCTTTCTTCTTCCTTTCATTTCATGCAAATGGTTGAGATTTATAGGCTATATGACTTGTAGTCTCGCGGGCTTGCAGTCCCATGAAATGAATATTTTCGAGGGTATTACAGGTAGGGATAACCAACCCTATCAAAGGTTGGCGTAGTTTATTTTCGTTCTTATATAAATTTATGTCAGACTTCCCTGATAATTAAATTTCTAGGTTAATTTTAACTATTTTTTACAAATGTTCTAATTGACAAGTTTTCCTTTGGTTTTGTTTCCTTTTGTCGAGCTTGTGAGTCTGTTTAGTTCCTGGCGCTTGTCGAGCATTGAAAAGCATCCGGCTGCCAACTTCGTGCCTGGTTGTCCAATTACATTTGACAAATGGCAGCTCGCGTGATTTTATTTACGGAAAAGTCCACTCTAGGATCTATTGTTTTGATTTACCGAGGATCAAACCTTCCCATTTCAAATGGTGATGAGATTGAATGACGGACTGAATTATTCCTATTATTGTATTATTGCGTACTGTTGTACGAGTCAGCTATTTGGGTCGTGGTTGACGAATCTCGAAGTTGTTTGTCGTAAAAATTTTCCGTAATCCACGGATTTATCAGTTCGAGACAGCAAAAAATCGCAATACATTCAAACCGATTCAACGAACTATATTTTAACCTCTGGCATTGTGGCTGCGGTAACAACGTGTTTTCTATAAGGGAGTTATCTATGTTCTATTTCTGAGCGTGACAGAACATATTATCGACGTGGGCGCCATTCAGAAAATGTTCGATCAGCCTGAATGATCGAATTCTCTTTATTCATCATCATTACGGGTTCGATCGACTGAAGAACATTCTTGAAAAGATTCGATTAGATAAGCCTACAAGAGCAAGTTGAGAAGCCAACCGAGTTCTACGCGGTTTGCAATTAATCCAATTACACAAACAGAGAAATTATACGGAAGGCCTTTTTGATTCAACTTCCGTAGTGCTTCCTCACTATTTCAAGTGGGAGAGCTCTCAATCCGAGCAGCGGGTCAAAAATATCGGTCCTCGGAAATTTGTCTGTCCGAGGGTATGCAATTTGGTTAAACTTTTTCAAGTTTCATTGATGTCAGGTCAATAGAACTATGAAAACGTGAATTTCTAGAACGTTTTCTTTTTCAAAAATTGCTATAATTCTGACGATATTACAATACTAACTCAGCGAGGCTCGCTTATTAAGTTTTAAATAATTAAATTTTTTTATAAAGTTCTACCAACCAGAGGTAGATATGTCGATTTTTGACTCTTTTGACTTGTCAAAATCACAAGAATTAAATTTTACATAAAAAAAGAAAAAAATAATGAAATATAAATTTAAATACCTTAATACCTTATTTAATAATAAATACCTTATTTACCTTATTTAAATACCTTATTTAAATATAAAATTTAAATGGTAATTAATGAAATTACAAAAATTGAAAAAATACAGGAAAAAAATTCAAAACTTGCACGGAAAAAACTCATGCATAGACATGCCTTTTGGCAATTATTTATTTACTCGTACAATATAACAAAATGTAACTAAAATGCGATAGTTTTAGATAATAAAGGGCGATGAGTACTGAAAGTTGGTGGGAACTGTGTTTGCTAGGAACTTCCCACGCAGGATGTAAGCGATTTGTTCCGAAAATATTTGCTTCTTCATCGAGAATAATGTCGTAATTATTCTGTATTTTGTGGTGGTACAGAAAAACTATCATTACCGGTTGGTTCGACATCATAACTTGTCATATAACTTGGTATATAACTTGTCTCCGTTACTCCGTGTTCGGCATGTAGAAGTTTAACACATTTTTAAGAATTGTTCTTCTGGTCCGCTGGATGGGATGAGTTTGAATCCCAAACACCGTTTTAATTTTTTGTTCCTTACTGCAATTATTTTTCGTAGGAGCCATCATGTAATCACCTATGTATAAGTATTACTGAAATAGGTAGAAAGAAAAATCATCTTAATCTGAAATCTGAAATCAAAATCAAAATTTATTATTAATCATTTGAATCTAAAATCACTTTAATCCAAAATTCGAATTGTTTTGTTGTTTCGTTTATTGCTAAGAAAAAGTTACTTCCTCATTTTCTGGACTAGAGTAGCATGGTTAGTAACGTAATGAAATACCTAGTTTACTCGTAAATACGATTGTATAATATCCAAGAAAAACGTTGTAAACATCTTAGAGAAACAGTAAACAACTTAGTTACTTATTACATTTTTTGATCAAGATCACGCTTATTTTGTCATGACCCCCAGCCAAAAGTCCTATGTCAAAAAGATTCAAAATTACAAGAAAATAATAATTATTTATCTACGTAATTTAAATAATTAATTTTCACTTCAATTTTTTTCAAATTTTAGCGATACCATTTTGGTTTATTATTTTCAATAATGAACCTTTGGAATCGACCAAGAAAAAAAAAAATTTTAACACCCCCTCAAAATTTGATGGTTTACGTTTCAAGGTACGTAGAATCCAAAAATCGAATAAAAATTTGGCCGTCCGTCCGCCGTCCGCCGTACGCCGTCCGCCGTCCGCCGTACGCCGTCCGCCGTACGCCGTACGCGGCACTTTTGCCACTTAGCATTGACCGATTTTGATGAAATTTGGTATGTAGGCTCCATTTGGGGTCTAGTTGTGCCCCGAAGCTTTTGGTTGATGTAGGTCACTCCTAAGGGTTCCAAAATCAAATTAGAAATTTTGAAAACGCCCTAACTCAAAAAGTTTGATATAAAGGTATTGTTTTTCCTTCAATTTAAGATTCTATAGAATTTTTAGAATTTTTTGAGACCACGCGGAGCTCTGTAGGACAAACCGTTCGCTCCCTACGAAAATTTAAGGGTTTATATTGGAATATATATATATATAAATCAAAACACGAGTGTGAATCGCAAAAGAGGCCTAATCTCCGTTCAAATTAGAGCTGACCAAAATGCAATCAATGGTTGGTGATTATAATTTTTTTTTTGATTTTTTTTATTTTTTTTTTTTTTTATTTCTTTTTTTTCTTTTTCTCTTCATATTGGATGGTTGGTGATTTTGTAGACGAGTGATCTATATAAAAATAATAAACCGTTGTGTAATAATTTGCAGCGTTTTTTCATAGTATCACAAACTGTTGTGTTTTTCGACTTGGATTCTTCAAATTAGAGATACAAACTTTGGTGATTTTAATGATGTTGCTATGAAGCTTCAACACTTCAAATGTGAACTGTGGCCATACTCGTGTATGACGAGCTCTTTATTTCACATGAGTATCCGAGTTAAACACTCTGACTGATTCAGTAAACAATGGCAAAGCTGTGATCTTTGAAGACGAGTGTTTCGAATCGAGTGTGAAGCGTTTAGTTCTCCCTAAAAAAGTAGATGGTGAAAGTGTGAAGGCAGTATGGTGTGGTAGGTAGTAGGTACCTATGGATAGCAGGTTAAAACAAAAAACGCTGCAAATTATTTCACAAAGGTTTATTATTTTCTAGTATAGACCATTTGTCTGCAAAGATCACAACTTTACCGTTGTCACTATTTATTAATTTTTTTGTTTTTTACCTATTTAAAAAAAAACATAGGTAGGTACCTATTACCTACCTACTAGGGTATTTTTGAAAATTTCAACCCTTCACTTAGGAATACAAATGGAAATTCTAGGATTATGAAATAAAAAACAGTAATTCGCGTGATGAAATTAGGTATAATTAGAAGAGAGAACACGAGAGAGAGTATCACATGAACAAGATGGAGACTTCAGAAACTGATGTAGGTAGGAGGGGGACTGATCTACTTCTAGTAGTAATCCAATGGAGCTAATTAGGATTATCCCTCCTAAATTCAACACTGCCCCTTAATCCTACATTAGCTACATTTTCTATAAACACTACAAAATACATTTCAATTAACAAAAATATTATTTTGAGAAATTCAATTTATTTCTTTCAGTCTTTCAATTTTATCACATTTCAGATTTCGATTAACAATATTCACAATATAGAAAAAAGTTCAAACCAACAGAATACGTTTTTAAACCAAAAATTTTCAATTTCAAATTTTATCTAAATTTAACATTTTTCTAAATTTTTCAAATTTAATTGAGGAGAGGACTTTGGTAAAAATATCAGCTGGTTGTTCCGCTGTGGGGATATAATCATTTTTAAATTGACCCTGATCCACTAAATCTTTAACAAAATGGAATACAGAAAATAATAAACCTTTGGGCAATGATTTGCAGCGTTTTTTTACCTACCAATTATTCGTAGGTACTACCTACCACACCATACTGCCTTCACACCTTCACAATCAACGGCGGACGGACGGAAAATTTTTTATTCGATTTTCGGATTCTACCTACCTTAACGTAAAACATCAAACTTTGAGGGGGGGGGGGGGGGTTGAAATGTTTTTTCTTACTCGATTCCAAAAGTTCATTATTGAAAATAATAGACCAAAAAAGATCTCGTATACTCGAATTTGAACGGATTTAATCATGTTTTTCAGTCGATATTGACTATGATTTGCTCATTACGATCATTCATCAGCGTTACGGGTAAAATTGATGATTGAATGCAAAGTAGTACCTTTTGGTTGGTACATAAGAGTGACTAATACACATGAAAAGGTGTATTCCAAGACATCTTTCAAGTTTCTTCGTAGTTCCATTCTCTGTGCTGCACCGAGTTGGTAGCCTTCAATGCATAATCTTGAGCTATTTACGTTGGTCTAGGCTGGAGGAACCTATTACCAGCGGTTTCCTGATATCGTGCATTTTGGATCAAAGAGTATAAATTGGTAAAGCGGAAGTCGCAGAGAACTTGGAAAGGAACAGAAGGGTAAAAGCACAATCTATTTCGAATGCAGCGTTTCCGGAACGCCCAGACGCGGTTGTTTCCCGCGTGAGAAGTCACAGTTCTTGACCTAATAGTTTCAATAGTTTCCGCCTTTGTCTATTAGTAGGTCCTGCAATCCGTGGGGCCTATAATGACCCCTCTGAATCCTCCACTCCTCACCTCTTCGGTCCGGATTTAAACACCCTTGCGCCTCCGCTATCGGGATTGAACCCAAAAATAACTGGAGAGGAACTGAGATCGCGTTGGTCCGTGATAAGAAAGGCCGAGACAAGAGGTCTGCGAGATCAGCCTGCTTCTGCAATTCACCATAAGATGTCCTTGCAGTTGCATTAAGCTTTAAATTAGACGAGATCTTCCGTCTCGACGGGTGATTTTCAATAGGCCAGCTGTTCGCAAACGGATATAGAATTGTAATTGCTTCCCTCTCATTTTGCGTTGTCTCTCTATGTATAATATACATATTCTACATATTATGTAGAAAACGAATCTGTCTGCACGTAGTGCCTTTTGGTTTTTTATTTTAACTAATAAAAAGTTAGAATCAACCAAGAAAAATAATTAACTCCCCCCCCCCCCTCCTAACTCAAAATTTTTTTGTACGTTTCAAGGTACGTAGAATCCAAAAATCGAATAAAAATTCTTCCTTAATTCCCATGAACCGATTTTGATGAGATCTTGTATATGGGCTCTATTTGGTGTCTAAATGTGCCCCGAAGCTTTTGGTTGATTTCGGTCACTTCTGAGCGTGGAAAAATTTAGGCTAAAATTTTGAAAACGCCCTAGCTCAAAAAATGTCGATATAAAGGTATTGTTTTTTCACCAATTTTAAATAGTATTGAATTTTAAAAAATTTTTGAGACCACCCGGAGCTCTGTAGGACAAACCGTTCGGTCCCTACGAGTACTTGAAGGTTTTCCTTCGATAAAACAGAATCATGAGTGTGAATCGCAAAAGAGGTCTAATCTCCATTCAAATTTTATCGGACTAAAATGCGATCGCTGTTCATTTCTTCGATTTGTATACAGTTTTGCCTTCTGCGTAACCAGTAATCAAATTTCCATATCAAGCTTTCTATTTTTCCAATCGAGTGTGAAGCGTTTAGTTCTTTCTAATAAACTTGATTGTGAAGGTGTGAAGCCAGTATGGTGTGGTAGGTAGTACCTAGCTGGTAGGTAAAAAAAGTTGGTAGGTAAAAAAAATGTTGGTGGGTAAAAAACGCTGCAAATCATTGCTCAAAGGCTTCTTCACTCTTCAGATCACTGATCAGATGAGTGAGCTCCGAAGCCATTTTCAATCCTATTGAATGGAAGTGCTCTTCCAGGCGTCTCCAGCATTCGAGGAGATCTTCTTCACTCCTCAGATCACTGTTCAGCTGAGTGAGCTCCAAAGCCATTTTCGATCCTATTGAATGGAAGTGCTCTTCCAGGCGTCTCCAGCATTCGAGGAGATCTTCTTCACTCCTCAGATCACTGATCAGCTGAGTGAGCTCCGAAGCCATTTTCAATCCTATTGAACGCAGGAAGCTGAAATTTGAGAGGGAATGTCAAGGGAGAATACAGATGGTGGTAGGTGCTATTGATGGAGAACCAGTGATCTATACAGAAGGGTGATCTATACAGAAAATAACAAACCTTTGAGCAATGATTTGCAGCGTTTTAATCTAAGGTAGACCTCATTCTGAGAATTTTGGTACCAACCGCGAGCTTCTAGCGTGTGTAAATCTTTTTCTATGAATTTTTAAAGTTTCGACCGTTTATGACGTCACAGTGGGCTGGGGGTCCCGCCCAGGCGAGAGGGGCGCGTGACGACATAAACGGTCGAAACTTTGAAAAATCATAGAAACAGATCTACTCACGCTAGAAGGTCGCGGTTGGTGCCAAAATTCTCAGGATGTAGTCTACTTTCGATTAAAAATCTAAAAAAAATCAAGGCGCATTGTTGGACTATTGATAAATCAGAAGTACTCCGTTCAAATTTTAGCTGACTAAAATGCGATCGTTGTTAGTTTCTACGAGTTGAACTCACTTTTGCGTCCTTAGTAACCAGTAATCGAATTTCCCTATCAAGGCACCCGTAACTTCCTATTTCTTCGTATTAAATGTGAAGCGTTTCTTCCAAATTAACTTGATTGTGAAGTAGGTAGGTAATATACGTATGGTTGGTTGGCAATACCGTGTTCTTTGCAGACGAATGAACTAGAAAAATAATAAACCTTTGTGTAATAATTTGCTGCGTTTTTATGATATGATTGTGATGAGCAGTACAAAGTAGGTTCATACACTCCACATATTAAGCGCTAGTGTACCCGTCAAAACATTGCTTACAGTTCGTTAGCTCTACATTAGGCGGGATCCTCCAACCAGACGGATAATTTTCCATGAACCAACAGTTCATAAACAGAAGTATATTGAGGAACAGTAATTCTTCGTCAAGAACTACAAACTGAATAAGTGGGTTGAATCTATTGCTCCCTCTCAAGAATAACTTGAGCATTACAGAATTGGTTGGTGTAAATTGCTTGATTGTTCTATTGACATGATGGCCTACATAATAAATGTTGGAGGTACGTACCTTTTCTGCGTACAATACTCAAGAGAATTGTCTGACTCTTAATAGTAGACAACCATACAATATATGTTTCTTAAAACTGTGAAATATTAGTTATACTACTATAGTTAGTTATATTTATTGCTTTTACATTTTATTTTTTGCACGACTCGTAGATTTTGAACGTCTCAGAGCTCGAAGTCCGCACTACCAAGTAACTGCAGAACAGATGAGTTGAGCGCCTTTGACAAACTGTTCCCCTCCTGTTCCCTGGCAATAGAATCGGCTTCCCGATCCCACCTCCCCGACCCAAACATCCGCTTACGACCAACCAGTCGCGATCTAGCCCGCGTCCGTTCCCCATCCGTAATAAAGGAATACCGTCTTCATAAGACAAATTTCGCGCCATCCTCCACAACAACGTCAATTTCCACCCGTGATCCCAAGTTCATTTTTACTCTGGAGAATTATCTTTCCGCGACTTATTTATATCTCACAAGTTATTTTTACTGGTCCCTCCCGCGCCGGGTCGAATTATTCTCAAACCCTTTTTCATGACGTTCTGAGCTTTGAACGGTCAAAATCCGCGAGTCTGCTTGAACCTGGAAGCTGCTTTTGGACTTACGAGATGGTTTTGGTTCCCAGGGAGGTGTTCGCAGGATGGATCCGAAGAGTTGGTTCCATAGACAGAAACATTCCACCAGAAAATGTCCCAGCGTTACTTAGTGACATGCACATCTACTCATCACCTGCCCCAGGTAAGGTTATTTTAAGCAGTGCACGAAAAATTGTATTCTTCTTCTGTTGATTGCAAAGTCTTTTGAGGTAGATTGTCTCCCTCCTCTAGAAGGACTGGGATCTCCTATCGAGCCCGGGAGAAATTTTATGAGTTAGTGCTGTTTGCATCGATCATCGTTTTCACTGGAATAGAAAACAAATAATTAAAACTATCAATCAATTTACTCCTATCTAGGTTCGATTTTGATCAAATTTAGGAAGTAGTTCGGGACTGAACCCAAGGACATTTTTATCATCACAGTCCAATCATTAGAGGAGGCTTGGTAATGAAAAATATGTGGAAACCCCCATAATCAACAATGGCAACCTCCAACAAAATAGTGAACAACTTCTCTGTCATGTTGCTGGTTGCCAATGCAGAAGAGCTCATCGTGAAAATCATTATTCATTATTGAGAGTTTATTATTGGTATTTCCCTGGTTATTCTCTGTTAGGAAATATACTGCCCGCCCATCTTGTAAGACTTTCAGCAACTAAGCGATAATATTCCTGAAATCTGTAGCTACAGAGATGTTTTAATAAATAGACAAGCTAAAAGAAACACAAATTTAACATCCTGTTAAATAGCAATAAAAAAGGAATTCAAGTTAAAATGTATGTGAACGAAGTTCGAATCTTTTAAAGTAATGTATTTACCTAGTTAGTCTTAAAAAATCCCAGCAATCTAAACCCAAAAAACCTCAAAATTTTCAAAACAATTTTTTTCTGTTCTTCCAAGGTGAGGAAGAGTTTTTATAGATGAAATGAGGGGTCAAATAAAAGTCAATTTTTTCAATGTATTTTTATTGCTGAATCGAATGAAACCAAAGTCGAATGTCTTACGTCGTTTAGCTAATTCCAAATTTTTCCATTATTCTTATAGTCTGTCTATTCTAACTTACTAGTACACATTTTGAAGAACTACCAATTTAGGATGAATTTAAATACTTCAAGACTAAACAAATATTATGTATACCTACATCAATGTTTTAGATGGGGGTTGAGGTGGTCAGGGCCAAACTGTTCAACAGAGTTACAAAACACAGCTTTAGTTATGACGCGGACCTTTCTCCTGCCCCATGTAGAGGGAAGCTGTAAAAAATAACTACCTACTGTTTTCTTCGTCTTAAAAAAATGAAAACATTAGGTACCATAAAACGGTAATAAATATTTATGTTGTCGAACCAAAGAATGGAAATTCGAAAGGTGAAAATTGCGACAATTTGAAATGACATTAATCACATTCACCGAGGAACAGTAGCTTCCTGGGAGAGTGGATGATTCTACCAAGCAGCAACTCCCCTCGAAAGAGGTGATGTGAATTCATGACTAGGATTATTTTATTTATAGATCGTATATATTGGTAAGTATGTGAGCCTATGAGAATCACGGTGTACAGTTTATTCAAGTTCTACTGTATTCGAGGTCAACAATTAGCCAAAACAGAGGGGTATTGATAAATAAAATGCGTTTTTTACATAAACAAAATCTATACGTGCCTATTGGGTAGTTCGGGGAGTTTCTCGCGTCACCACTAGATCGAGCGAGTGCTTGGAGTTAGAAACGAGGGGGTCTCAGTTCCTCTCCTTTCCTTCTTGGTTCCGGGTTAGTTGAATCTCTTACGAACCGGCGTTCGGTCTCCCCCCCCCCCTGAAGGAGCAACATTGCCACCCACCACCCCCAGTGCCTCCCCCATCCCCCAGCCTTCTCATAGCTGGTCAGTTTTCATCAACAGTTTTTCTCAGTTTTCTCAGAAAATAATCATCCAATTTCCATATTTCTTGTGGTATTCTTCTTATTTTTGTAATCTCTACATCCATGCACTTGTTTAATTCCAAAAGTCAAGATAAGTAAGAAGTTGTAGGTACCTAAATTTGAAATTTTCAATGATTTTTGAAATTAATTAGTGCACCTGCCTAGGGAATTGAAAAACTGAAAGATTGCCGCGGGAATTATCAAAATTGACCGATAATTGCCAGAGAAAAGGGGAAAAACTCGATTAATCACCGAATGAGACTCCCTTAACTCATAAACGAGAATTTCGGGATTGGCTCGTTGTTATTGCAGGATCTTCAATTACCTTTAGGGTAGCAAAACAGTCGTAGGTTCGTTGAAGGCAGGCTTTTCCTATTCAGGTGATTTCAATGATTGTGTAGGTAGTTCGTCAAAATGAGTATCTAGCTAGGCTATACAGTAAATAGGCAAAAACGTAGTATTCAAGCAGTTCGATGTATAAAGATCCTTGACACAGGAGTGGTCTCGTATAGAAAGTAAAAGCTTTGGCACCTCAGGTACAAATTCACTCGGCACCTGACGCCCCCTCAATTCCGAAAATGGGTCAAGATGACGTCACTTGGCGAACCCCTCGTAATTGAGCGTGCCCTTGAATTACCAGTGTCATCAAATTTGCTTCTCATCTCCTCAGGAGAGACTTATCACCATAAATCCTGTCCTTGTGAAATGTTTTTGAAATTCGAGTGGATTGTGTGGCGAATCAGGCAAATTAGAGCGGGTAGTCGCCTTGTATCCGAGCAGCTGGTCAAAATGTCTTGTAACGTTTAAAAAAATCAAAAATTTCTCTCGCATTTTTCTATTTTTGCAATCAATTATGGTCGACTTTACTTGAAATTTTACGAAATCATGCTCCGATTTTGGATACATTCTTAGGGTTTGTGCAAACATTCACTTACATATAAAGCTTCAGTGCAAAAAGTTCTGTTTAAATCAAAATTTGCTCCAATAAACCTTCCATTTATACGGAATCCATTTCTGCACCTTTTTCGATGTTAAGCATTGTATTGAGAACCTAGTTCCTCCGTAGATAGATACACCATTTCAATCTTATCAAATATCAAAATATTTTTGTCTTTTGGTGGTGAAAATAAACTACTTTTGACCCTTCCATAACCTATTCCCGATTTGATCACTTACTTGGAGTCTCTTAGACCGCAATCAATGAATTTCAAGTAAAATCAACTGTTTCCTGAAGTTTTCCAATACTTTTGGCTTTTTGACAACAATTTTAACAGTTTTATCAAAATGTATCCAATTCTACATAATATATTGATAGCCTCATATTTAATGTTTTTTTTAATAGGTTGAGGATTCTAATGAGATTCTCACCTTATACTTAATTTTCCTTTCTCATTACGTATAGTTTCCGATGCTACTTGTTATAAAAGTTGCAATGTTTTGGAGTCCTTTGAAAAATTGTGAATTCCTACTCATTTACTAACTAACTTTCTGAATGAAATTTACCTCGAGATAATAAAGGAACCATTTCATAAGAACTTTCGAATAAAATCGAATGCCAAGACAAAAGAACAGTAGTAAAGTAAAGTAAACAACCATTTCAGGTTGGATTTTCGTCCGACTGCCATTCCTGGAAGTCAGAATTTGTTCTGATGATTTCGCTCATGGCTTCCCATTACCTCACCTCCCTGGGTTGGAACGAAGGGGAACTGCGATCGGCTTACCCAAAAATATGCTCCCGAGGTGAGCCTCGAACTCACGGCCCCGCAACCGGTCCGAGTCTTGTCTCCAGGCCACACCTGAACCCCCAAAGGAGAATATAGCTTCCTCATACAAAATAACGTGGATATCTATATAAAATTCTTTGGTATTTAAACGATATTGAATGAAGTGTTATGGAGCAATACGGAATTAGATTTTCACGATCATGTTGATAGTTTTCAGATCGACATACATCAACACGATTAGAAATGTTTGTGATTATTTTGATAATGATCAAACACTATTGAAATCCATTCCAATCAAAATCGAAATAAGCTCCAAACAACTTTACAAATTTGGGTTGAATCGGGCTGAAAGCGATGTTTGGGGAGAGCCATGCCATGAATGGGCGATAACGTTTCTATCTTCGATACTGAGGAAGATAAATTAATCACTTTTTCTTCATCCCTTCTGTCAAAAAAAAAATCCAGAGTGTATTATGAATGAAATTCAACGTTAATTTGAAAAAGTTCTGGGTAGCTCCTAACGTTTTAATAATCCAGATAACAGATCGTTACCGAATTAAGCTCGTTAAACTGAATAATGCCTGGAAATAACTCGCCTCAGTCGTAAAATTTACTGAGTGTTTCATTCGGCAATTACTACGGGTCATCGTCGTTGATCTTCGATCAGGTTCAGAATCCATCATTTCTATTCTTAGCTAATTTTTCCATTTAATTCCTCTCCTGGTTTCTTTTAGGCGGGATTTTTCATTTCGTTTTCGAATAACTATTCCGAGGTAGAAGTGATTTTTAGTGAATTTTCAAGGAAAATGAAGCTATTGCAATAGCCTCAAAATTTTTAGAATGGACTTTTTCGAAAAATTTGTACACTGAAATCCGTTTTGAAACATTCTGAATTAGTACCTATCTTCAGGTTTTTACGTTTTACTTCAATTCTGTTTATTTCTGAAATTGATTCATTGTTGTGTGAATCTCTCATAAAATAAACACTGCAACAATACTTCCCTCATAGATTTTTACGAGTTAATTATGGAATCATCCGATTTTAATGGATTTCGATTAAATAATGGTGCTCCTGGTCGTTCGTGGCGGAATTAGGAATCATGTTCATGAGTCATGACCTCAAAACTATCAGACAATCATGAGTAAACGGCCTGGAAGACGAGCAGTCTTTGGTCAATGGTTGACAGAGATCAACGGGTTAGTCAACATCCAGTTAAACTGAGATAACTAATACAACCTTGTTAGCTTTTGTGGAATCCTCCGGGACAGTAAAAATTGCGTCTTCGCGTACTATTTATAGCATTTTCTGGCCAATTGAAACCTTTTTCACTCCTCATGGAACCTTCTCCAGATCGAATGAAACCATTTCCCAACTAAATCAAATGGAACCATTTACAAAGCGAATGATACCTTTTGGGATCCTTGGGGTTGATAAGAATTCTGTGAATGATTGACATTTGTTTATTATTTTACAGTATCTAGAAGGTTAGGTACTCGCCGCATGGCGAAACAGTGTGGGGATGGCAGAAAAGTATCAATTCTTAAAAAAATTGGTTATTTTGAAAAACTCGATATTTTCAGATTATTTTTCCCCCTGAAGAATCGGAGAATCGATTCAAAAATTCAAAGCTGGTTGAGGGAAAAATCATCATCAATAAACCGCCACCTGTGTCGATTTTTGACTATAGTTGTTTCTCTAAAATCTTCCCTATTTTCTCTTCATCTAATTTCTTGAAAATGTTCTCCAATTCTGAAAGAATTTCACAGAAGTTTTCATAGTGCTCTTACCTACTAATGTATATCGTAATTATTATCATGAGTAAAGTGACTAATTATATCATTTTTGAGATCCTCCTGGAAACTCTTTCAAATGAGTCAATAAAATCAATTTTTTACCCCTGAACCTACCTTCGTTGGGGGGGGAGGGGGGGTTCCCTTGTTTTGTGAGACATCCTGTAAGCTCAACAGAAATAGCCTATGGTTTCATGTCTCTACCCTTACTTTCATTTGCCTCATTTCCCCTATCTTCACAAAAAGATTTAATTTGCTTTGGAAAAATTTTCTTCTCGCATGGAATTGATATATTTTGGGTAGAAGTGGTATACGAGTAGAAAGGGTCTGGGTTTATTAGATTCATTCGTAGCTTGAAGAAAGCAACCACATTATTATTTTGATTCAATTTTGAAGCTTAACAACATATAAAACTGTACATAGGGGTTTCTTTACGCATTTTAACTTAATTCTCTACATGTTACATAAAATATCACACAAGTTGTAGGAATAACATTCGTCTCACAAGAGTGTTGACAGTCTGAAATATCAAGATGAACCGTGAGTCTCACTTTTTTAAAGTTACCAAATATTGAAATAAATTAGCGCAACTTTTCAATTTGACATCAATCTTATGCACAAATGTATGCCAAACCCTTTGGCATAAATCAATTTGGATTTTTGGCTTACCAATTTGAACTCTCGGCAAATCCATTACGTTTCGACTACTACTGGGGTCCTTGTTCACCTTTTTTCCTTCTTCAATGTTCAATAAAGTGTTTTTTCTCTCTTATCTGAGTACATAAAATCAACTTGGTTACATATGTGGATACCTGTAGTATAACAGGTAAGTACCTACCACTTCTGTAGGTATGCAGAAAAATACAAATTTTCGTTGAGAATCGGAACTTTTCGTATCTTATTCTTCGTAGCTCCCAAATCAGAATGTATTTCGCCACAAATTGATGATTCAGTAGATGGTTGATTATTTTATGCTCATCCTGCTTAGAAATTATGATGACCAGTTTGATAGTAATTAAATCATTATTTTAAATTATTTAAAAATGCATTCGGTCAACGTGATAGTACTAAATACTGTCTGCGTGCCGCACCGAAAGTGACTCAAATAATGAACCCCAGAAATTTTGTTTATCTCGTAGACTCAAATTATTTCAATTGACGTATGAATCGTGCAGAGGTGGATAATGTGGGATCCGGAGAGTACTACAACTGGGTAAATGGGTGCCCCGGATTTGACCTCAAGGACGATTTTGGCAGACCTCATTTCCAACGGAGAGATCTCGCGGGCTCAAAACACTCGACCAGATGAGGAGAGGGCTTAATGAACTGAGAACTAAACAATAATGGTTGCCAACAAAGATCTCACAGCAGACCGTTGAATGGTCGTGTTTTCAGGGCACATTATTTTTCCTTGTGAAACTCAACTTTGAAAGGTGGAAGTATTGCAATGAGCCCGAATGATCTAGGAAATTGATCTATGTGTTAGGTAAAGGACCAGTCATGCAGCATGTGTTGATGAGCAAATTTTTAAAAAGTAGGTATCATTCAAGATCCTCTAGATAAAACGCTTCCCTGATATTTCCCTGTATCAGATCGACCATCTGATATTTCGTCAATAATTATGTTTTCGCTTCATTTTGGGTGTTATTTGTCCCACATAACATGGTATGGGCATCTGTACACATAACAGCAGGATTTTCTTACGTTTCTATAAGCAATGTTCCACATGAAATTCAGCACTAGATTTGATATCCTTGTAGCGGACATTCGAAAAGCTGAACTCCCTTTCTACGTACAGCCTTGATAATCGTACGTTGGCTTAATATTTGTAAGAATTTTAGTGTTCACTTTCTAAGCGATGGAAGGTAAAGTTCAAGAAGTCCTATTTGCTACGCTTATTATTGTTCTGCCTTTCAGTTTTGAGATGAGATTTGATGATTTTTTTTTTTCCTTCCAACTTATGATTTTCCATGTTAAAATTTCTCCAGTTGTGTCCATTGAAAATTTTTACTTGGGAATACTGCAGGATTTTTCGGTATCTAACAAACACTTAACTCCTCCAATCCCAAGTTCTAAAGAAATTTTGCTAAAATGAAATTTTATAAATATCTTGGTCCGTTAATTAAATAAATAATGAACAAATAGATTCATCTAAGTAGAGCTTATAGAATTAGTTTTTTTTAGTTGCTTTAAAAATATTTGCAATGTTCAATACAATGATCGGTCAAAATGGTTCTTCACTTGGAGATTTTTGTTGGGTAAAATGGCTTTTTGTAAAGGTATAATTCGGCACCTACCTTGTACTACCCTCGGTAAGTATTTGCTTTACGACACCCAAAACTGTTAGCAAGGATTTGCTGCTTTGTGGCTAGATTTGAGTTTCACGTTCTATGCTTAAATATCGAATGGTAATTAAGCAGGTTTGGGCCGTACTCTGACGCTCCTCACCTTGGCAGCTCCCGGGAAAATGCCTGAGGCTGAATATAATAAGGAAAAACACTCCCTGGGAAAAGAAAAGAAACTTTCCTTTCTTCATTTTCCTAGTACGGGAATGAAACCCATTAGGAACAGTTTTAGAAAACATCCTTCGTGAACCTATTGAATCCCTACTGGTTGGCACCTTAGCGGCTTAGCAAGAGAAAAGAGCTCCCTGTATGAAAGGATGCGTTGGACGATGGTACCACTAGTGTCACCAAAAACATCTCAGGAACTCCACATCTGTCCCGAGTTGTCGCAAAAGTAACCGATATTAAATTGCAATTTTAAATTTAATGGGCCGCAGAATTTTGTTATGAAAAAAAATTCCAAACAAATCGATGAAAACATTTTCAAAATTTTTGACATAATTTTTTGGTTTTTAAAAACTTACAAAAAAATGGTTGAAAAATTCAGCTCTTTCCATTAATTTTCAAATTTAAATTTAAATCTAGTTAATCTGGTGACACCTTGGGACAGCTGTGGAACTCATGTTTTCGGTGACACAAGTGACACCATGGTCCAATTAGGGTTAATCACAGGAATAATAGGATTTTTTTTTTAATTGTCAATTAATTGTCACAATTTTTTAATGACAATTTTAATCCGATTATTCCTGTGATTAATCAAATCACACATTTCCTGTTTTATTCATACTCTTAGTGTGTGAATACGAATTTAATCGTATTCATAATCACAGAAACATATTCTTGTGATGACAATTTTAATCATATTTATGAGTATGATTTTGCCCAACTTTGATTCTTCGCAAGTGAGGAATTTTGGAAGACCACTACCACCATTATTCAAACTATACTTTTGGAGTTTTTTATTTTATTTTAATTTCCATTTTGGAGGTCGCATAATAGTACCCCTTCCATTGTTGCTTCATTAGTTTGCATATTTCAGTGAAAATTAGAAATTTACTAAAATTGGAGAGTGAGGGAGGTAGGGGTCTAGTGTGGCTGAGGTCTTTTTTGATGATCCTTACATCAGTAGAAGAGGAACTAATGTTAATGTTTGCTCTCGGATGAAGAAGGAAGTAGAGGTGTGGCGCAGGGAGGAGGGCAAGCAGTGGTACACCATTTTTACCATAAAACTTGACTCTCTCCCTACCAAAAATGTTTAGAACGGGCTGGTGACTGTATAGAAGTGACCCTTGCATATGTAAATAAATTTTTGATTTTATTTTTCTGAATGAATTCGATATTTTAGAACCCTGTTAAACTTTATTTTGGTTCCTTAAGAGTTCCTTTAGCACTTAAAAAGGTTTTTAAATTTTGGCACTAGGTCATCATGTGTATCTATCCAGTTTATTCTCCAAAAAACTGAGTTGTTACTCATCGAAAATACGGAGGTTTCTGCTAGATACTTCGAAATCAACGTAAAATTTGCAGTAACAGCTTTTAACCTCTTCACGAACTGACATTATTTTGTCTGTACCGACTGCAAATCTCAGTTTTTCGAAGTTTCCTTCCTGCCTGCTGTTCGTTGTACTCCAATTCAGGCGCCAGGCTGTCTGACTAGTCAATTTCCCGATGTGCCGCCGGCGCTCAAACTTATCGCGACGCGGAAGCGACGGTTTCACCTTGGAGATACAATTGTCTTCCTGCCTCTCTTTCTACCGGCTTCCCCTTATTCGAATAGTTGACTCCGACGGCAAATTTTCGTCTTTTGCTCCGCGATTCAGAATTGATATTCCTTCCTTATGATTGCCATGAGTAAATTGTGGGTAGTAGGTATAGAGAATGTACATTACATACATAAAAGCCCAACCGTAGGTATGTGTACGACGCCAGAACTTGGGAAACCCGGGTTCGATTCCAGGCCGTGTCATTGAAATTTTTTTCACATATCTACAATTTGTTATTGCCTGCTTTTAGCAGGCTTTTCAGCTAGTTACATACGTAAAGTGGCAGCTATTGAAAGGAGGCTAGGAGCTTCAAAATTCGAAAGTTGAGGTGACATCCATCATTTTGGGTTTTTACATTTTAATTGTGAAGACAAAAAATTGAACTTCTTACAATCCTTCAAAAGGTTTTAAAGGGATAAATCCCTACACCTTCAAACGTTGTCTTCTATTACTATATGGATAATCATCATTTAAAAGACAGTAGAGAAGTTACCTCCCCACCAACCCATAAAAGTATTTTATTCCGACTAGTGAAGTGGTTTCCTACCAAAATCTTTAAAAAATAACCATGTTGACGATGTGAGATTGATTTTTTAAATTTTGGTGGTGGTTAAACCATGAAACGTATTGATTACCAATAATTCCTACGTACCTTCCATATGAATAGTAATATTATTTGGGAGAGAACAGTCAATAGAAATGTTTTATCAATCCCATTTCTAAGAGAAACAAGTGATAGGTTTTTAATTTAGGCTTTTCTATAACCGTCTGCAGGAGTATAAATATACAAAATAAAAATCGATGATAACTTTTACTTTTGTGGTAACAGCAATACATACATCTTCAAAACTAAAAGTATCTTATTGACGTTTAATGTCTGCTTAGTGGATGTGGCACATCGGCTCAAATTGCGTCCATAAAGCGAATGAGTAGATAATTCGATTCCAACCAAGTAATAAGGAAAATCAAAGAGCACTTGATAGTTTTAGGAGAAGTGTGAGCATGAACTCGGATCGTGTTTTGAAGTCTCTGTACACCATGAAAATACAAAGAAAGTACAATTATTCAAGGAAAAATTAAGTGTTGAGGATTTCAAGAGTAGAAAATTTGTTTGAAAAAAAAATCGATTTTTTAAATACTATTTTAAAATGAATCTACACAATGTACTGAATCGATTGCTTCAGGAATTATTTAAATAGGACATTGAGAAGTAGGCTAAGAATACGTTCAAAGTCGGGTATCTCAATGTATAACAGCGCCATAGGGCTCTACAGCAAAAAAGCAGCTTTACAGGCGTCTCTCCTCCACAGCAAAAATCAAACATACTTTGCAGCTCACTAGTTTAGAAAGGCCGTCTCAAAAGTGTGTTTTTAGTCTCATAATTATCATAATCAGCAATGGTTTATGATAATTTTCTCTTGGAAGATGATGCTGTGGAAGCTGAGGCAGGATTACTATCCATAATCACTTCTTCTAGTGTCACATCAGGGACATGCTCCACTACAGAGCTGTCTGGGTCCTGAGAGGTTCTTGGACGACCGGATTCTGTAAAAAAACGCATGCCTGGTGGTTTCCAGACAATTTTTTGGAAAATACGTTTTGATCTCGGCATGTTGTCAGCAAAAATAACGAAAAACGAGTTCACTACAGGACAACAAAAAACTCACGGGAAGGTTTAAACAGCAAGGTTATGATGACAAAGCCACTCAGAAGGTTTTAGACAGATTTTAGACAGAAACAACGACATGAACGGGCGGGAAACTTGAATTTCGAAATTCGCCTCTCCTGAAAAATTAAATTTTTTATCACAAAAATACCTTTTTCTCCGGCCCTAATCAATAAAATTGAATGCAATTTTTTTTCCCATGCGTGTACCAACTATTGATACACACAAGTCCTACAACTTTAATTTTAAAAATTCGTAGTGAGTTTGAAAAAATACATTTTTTAAAGTTAAATTTCACTAACATTTGTTGTTGTTTGTGTAATATGGCACTAATTTTTGTGTATGCAATATTTCCAGAAGTTGTATGACTAAAAGTTACATAATAATACCAATAACAACTCCTGAAATTTTCAAATTGATATCTTCAGTAGATTAGAGAAAAGGGTATTTGAATAGGGCCACTTTTTCGGCGTTTTCGAAATAAAAACAAAAATTCCTTCTACCCTTAAGAGATTTATAGAATGAGTTGATCGAAAAATTACAATCTTCATAATATTGTGCACCTACCTTCACTACTTCCTTGAGAGAGTTTAGGGCTCATAACGATTACTGCTGAGTACCGAATGTCCTTTGTAGTATTTTTCGGGATTTCTGTGAGTCACGAAATGATTAGGGAAACTTCGAGTCTCTATTGTATTAATCATTTCGTGTATTGACGCGATACCCTTGAAATCCCTCTTTTATTACAATGCCACTTTGCCCACTCGAAACAGTAAAACCTAGTATCGAGAACAGACAATTAGTCATCTTGTTACGCGTACTTGTTTACATAAATCGTACAATAAATTAACATAAATATACTGCACTTATATTTGTTGTTACAGTAAATGAGATTTTTTATTCAATTTTGGTCGGTACCTCTTTTTTTTGCGGCAGATTAACATAGTAATATAGAATAATATAGTAATAATTATAATAGAAAACAGAATTTCTATTACAATAATTGATGAGTTTTCTTTCATACTGGCTTATATCCATTTTTTACACTTTTTGTCTTTTTCACGGATTTTGAATCTTTAGGATAAGGCCCTATCACTTCACGAGTTGTATTCCTTCCGGAACATCCATCGTTTTTCATCAAATGGGTTTATGTCCAAATAAGAAATGGCCGTGTCCCCCTCAAAAAGCATGCCAAAATTTCGAAATTTGGTCTTACAATCAAAAGTTCTATGAACAAACTATTTGGAAAATTTGGGAACCCTAGACAGCTTCCTTCTCTATGAAGTGGATATAAGCCCGTTTGAAAGAAAACTCCTCAATTATAATAGAAATATAGTAATAATGGAAAACATGGACGCAGAATTAGTTGGTATGAAGATGCTTGGTCGTATTATTGGTCTGTACCACCGATAAATTACCTCATATGACACTTCACGCTCATGTTGATTGCTGTTTAGAGGATTGTTATGTCGTTCGCGATTGTGTTTTTTCCCCATTTCTTTTACTTCTTTGTTTACATGGTCCCTACTGATCGAACTGTTATGAAATCATTGCGCCAATCAATGAAATTCCTGCCCCCAGTCCCAAAATTTAAATTTGAGCAAAAGATCTTGAGAAATTGAAGGAAAAATCAATTAAATATCTAATTTTCTAGGTTTCTCAATTTTCATGAAATTGTCAGTGTTGATGTGGGGTGGCCTAAGAATTTCATCAACTTCATAAGCTCACGCTTTTCTTATGGCTGAAGGAGATTTCCGTCTTCTTACATAAGATTTGTAATTCATCCCTATTTCCAAGGTGCATTCCCTATTACATGTTTGGTATTCTTCCTCTCTCGCGTACAACCACCCTCTACTTCATCCTTGAACATCACTTTCTCACGATCTAATCCCCCCCATTTTGCTCAAATTTGGAGGTTAATGAGATGGGAGGTGCTTTAGAAAAGGCACATTGATTAGCCACGGTACTCGTGGAAAAAGTGAAAAATCGTATTTTTTTTATTTATTTATTTTTTTTATCAACTTTCAAAACCTACGTGATCGTAATAGTCAATCATTTTCACACCAATAAATTGGTTAATTTTGTGAGTCCATGTTTTTCTGTTAAATATATTATGGAATATGGACCTCAAATTTTGAGGCAGCTACACTGTCCACCCAATTTGGCAGACTTTGTTCAGTAGTGAGAAGCATTAATAGCAATTCTCGTACATGCCCGCTGCTGGGTTGAAATTTGGCCAACTTAGAGTTGAATCAACGCCCCTAAGGGATAGTTATTTATTTTCACTATAGTGAACCAATTCACGTGATTCAATACCCCCACCCCGCAATTTCCTTGGAAACTTGGTGTGATTTCGGTCACGTAACACGATTTATCGTTTAGTTACTTTTCATGTTTGATCACTTTTATCTCTGTGGCGTTTGATCCTACTTTTTCTATTCCCGTAGCTCTTATCTTAGTCAAATTTGTCCGGTGCCTCAGTGGATAATGATTCCTCTCAGAGTCCGGATCACAATTTTTTACTTTTACGTTCAAAACGTGTCAGTAGCCCCCTTTGATATAGAATTTTCGTCGTTTTTAAGGTTATAAAGTGTATCAAGTTCACACAAATTTCGAAAATGGTTTTAAAAACGTTCGAAGCTGTTGGATCTATACATCCTTCCTACTGGTTTTCAGGTTGGTCCAACGCCTGTGCTTTGATCAGAATAATTATCTTTAGATATTTACCTAACGAAATGACTGGTCCATTATGAGATATGCGACAACTTCGTGGGTAGAAGATATCATTCAACTACATTACAAACATTTCATTTTACAGTTTATAATTGATGCTTTGTGGTCCATTCAATTCTTGAAATTCGTTTGTTTAACAGTTCAATCGTAGAAAACCCTAAAAATGGCTGGAATTTGAGTTATTGAGATACACCTAGAAAATAGTTTATTTGGTACCTCAAAATATTAAATCTTATAAAAAGCAATCCATATCATATGAGTATTCGAAGTCTTAGAAACCGCACTGTGATTTATATCAAGAACCCCTCCAATGGATGTTTTCACGCATCAACCTTATGCTTGATACTAATTCTGTGTTTTTGCGATTTCCAAAAGTTGAACTACAGTAAAAGAATAGAAATAGAAAGTTGTTAGAATTTAAATTTAGCACCGAATGTAACCATCCGCAGTTCTCAATCTTTATCCACCACAGTCTTTTTCGAATGAAGTTATTAAAATATCCATTTGAAACTATATCCTGTGAATTATTCAACTTACGTCCAAAGTACCGGTGATTCCGTATTATTTTCATCTTCATTTTTGTCTTAAAATAATATTAGATCTTTTTTAAGGGGGTCTCAGTCGGTCGCCGTTCGTTCCTCGTTCCGGATCAGAATTTCACGAAAATGAAGGCGCAAAAACTTTAAAAGTTTTACCTTAATTTGAAATTTTTAAGGATTTTAGAAATCTATTACTGTATGGGCCTTGGGAATTTAAAAACTGAAAGATTGCCGCTGGAATCATCAAAATCGAACAATAATTGCCTGAGAAATATGGGAAAACCCGTTTATTCAGTAGTTTTCCCCATTTCAAATTTAGGTACAACTTTTTAAGTTTTTGCCCCTTCAATATCGCGAAATACTAAGAACGAAAGGCCACCGATTGAGACCCCCTTAATATTTTGTCTAAAAATAATATTAGGTTTTGCTGAAAATGGGCCTTTTCCTTGGTAGTGGAAATACCCATGGCTTTTTTTGACTGGATGACTGGTTCTCTTTTGAGAAAGTCAAGAACTTGTTTTAAACGTCTTTATTCCTCACTAGATAAATTCAGTAGAGAATACGTGACAAAAGTTGCCGTTGGACATCTCCAACAGCCAGTGGTATTTGTTCATGATTGTTTACTTTAGAATAAATTCTAGGTGATCTGGGTAGAATTCATTCTGGGTAGAATTCATGATTGTTTACTTTAGAATAAATTCTGGGTGGATTCTGTTATGATCAAGGATCAAACCAATTTTGTCGTCAATGATATCTCGGTTTCGTTAGTAATAGTTATTGACTGTAGTAGATACTTTTGTATCACTCCATTGGATAAGTTATTCTCATCACCAACGAATTTATGACGCACTTACTAAACAGACTCTTTCAAACCAAATAACTTCCCTAAAAACAATAGATACATAATTTATCTTATTTATTTATTAATTATTAATGAAATACGAAAAACTCCTACGAATGAGAGAGACCAGTCTGGTTTTATTTAAAAGAGCTCATCAAGAAAAATAAGACGTTATTTCAAAAAATTTCAATTTTGGACAAAAAGTCAAGTTGAAAATCGAATGTACAAACCGAAGTTAGGTGTAACCATTTACAAAAAGCTTTACAGAACATTAACCACCATCGGTCAAACCGTTCTAGAAAAAACCGGAAATGAATTTCGCCCCCGAAAGTGGCGCCATATGGCGAACCAAATCTTACTAAAAACGGGAACACAGTTAGACCTGAATAATGAACAGTGAAAAAAAAGACATTTCTCAAAAACTAAGAGTGAAAAAAACCAAACAAACAAACCTGGGAATATGCAGTTGGTTGGTCCCATTCGAAACAAAATTCAATATCATAAAACGTGGAGTTTCCATACAAGAGGATGGTTTTACGTGTTTTTTTAAATACTTATTACGTTATATATCGAATTAATGTGTTGAGAATCCTTAATTTTTTGGTATTATTCACGATACCACAATTTATTTTGGTGGTCGGAACTACTATTATTAATCTCTCTTATTACTCCTATTAATCTTGAGTAAGACTGGAACATACGAGTATATGTACATAACTTCTTAATGACAATGGACGTTAAAGATATGCGTACCTACATCTCTTCTCCGTGGTTCTGCAATTGAAATTTCGAAGCGGGGAACGAATCACAACTCTCCAGTCACTTAACTACGACTCAAAATACGATCATTGATAACTCTTTTTGAACCTTTAAATTTTTCTTTCCTTGAACACGTATTTTGTTTTTGTTCTAGTTGGAGAAATGCTTCAATGTGCCAAAGAAGTTGCGCCACGGGGGCCCCACATCCACTATCCATCACCAGTCAAGAAGCCTCACGATCGAGCGTAAGTCACCAAAGTTCAAACGTTTGTTAAGATGTTATTATATGATTTTTTGTGATTATTCTTTAAATCTTAATCCAATATCACGATCCCTTAACCCTTAATATCCTGAGGTATCTTTTAGGTAGTCCGATTTTTACCTGCAATTACTTTATGCACTTTTAAAACAAAACGGACAGCCGTTGAGGTGATATCGATTGAGTAAGAAAACGTTATAATAAAAACTAAATAATTCTCGATTTTACAGACTTTAGTAGTGCCATCAAGGTACCTTCTATCCTCATTTCTTATCTTGTAGGCTATTAGTAGAATTTCCTCGTCAGAGATGACGCCACTGTCTAAGCAGCATAGATTCCTCTATGAAGTGAACCTTCTCCACCTCATTCCTTGGTTCTGTACTTTATGAGAAATAAATTGACATCCCACCAAAGATTTTCCAAGTTTTCTTCTTCTACTCCAACAAGATTGGGCTTATAGACAGATTCTGCTGACGCAGATAGCACTAGTGTGACCCTTGGAAAGATCATTCTTAAGCTGAGAGACTGTAATAGGGCCTTCGAGGTGCCTTCTGTTCAAATATTCTATAAATTTTTCAAAATATATCTAAATTTAATTTAAAAAATTCGCAATAACAATTTTTTTTTATGAGTGGGAAATTAAGGGTTAAATTATATTTCTTAACGATGATTATAACATCTGGACTGAGGGGTTTGAGTTGGGAGTATGCCCAAATATTTTTGATTTTCTATGAGGGTTGAAGCCTTATTGTAATTTATGGTTCGTTTTGACGAACACGTGTCTTTTATTTTAATATTCTAGACTTCTTGGTAACTTTTTGACTGAGTAAATGGTAGTTACTGCTACTTTCTCTTCAAGAATTGTTTACACGAACGAACTTGTAAGTGGTTGTTTGAAAACTCACGAAATAATCTATCTTTTCAGAACGTCTCGACAGCTGAGCAAAAATGGCGACGATAATCCAAAGAGACCTCGGAAAATGTCCAGTGAGTAGTGTTTGTACCTTACCTAGTTGATTACCCATCAAAGATGTTATGTTGATGTGAAGTAGCAATTTAGACCACTTGGCCGATATTCCTACCTTTATGTCGAGAAACCTAGGTAACTATCTTATATTACCATCGAGGAATTAATTAATGTCCCGTTATTTGCAGAATTCTACGTCAGACATGACGTTTTCCTTGGAGGCTCTTGCAATCCCACAACTTGGCGCCACGATATCGCCATACCTTTTCTTGAATCCCGCGGCATCTCGTATTTCAACCCAGTAAGTTTTTTTAAAGTCAGGTTTGATTGTTTTATATAGAGGATTACGTTTTTAACTATTCCTTAGGATTTTGATTCTATTTGATCGATCAAGTATGCAATTTATAACTGAAATGGACCTAGAATGATTGGATATCGTTCTAGTTATTCCAACGCGCAAGAATGTTTGTGATGAACTTATTTGCACTAGTTGTCGAACTTTCCTGTTCTATTAAACCTCTAGAACAGGACAGTCTTCCCGAGAACTAGTGGAAGTAAAGTAACCCCTCAAGGACATCCTTGTATACACCACTAAGGAGATAAAACGGGGTGTGTTGAATAGCAAGTTGCCGAATGGAGTCCAGACCTGGTGGAAGTGGAGCACAACGCCAAGGAGAAGGCGAGCGTGCTGCTGTACGTGTTGGACCGTCGGACGAGGAACGTCGTGGGTATCTTGGAAGCTGCCTACTTTGCTGGATCCAAGAGGAACCTCGTGCTCGTTCTAGACACCTACTGTAAGCAGGAGCTCGTTGCTGGAGAAACCATCAGTCAAAAGTGAGCATCTCTCGTTCTACATAATTATAAATATAACAAATTGGCAAATCTAAAGGCTGAAAACAAGCTCATCCAATTGATAAACTCTAGAAAATATCCTCAGATACCTGTTATAAGTAGACAAGCACAAAGGCACAAGGTCTTTGGGTTTGACCTGCCTTAACAAAAATTATGATCTTGATTATGTTACTGCTTGCTTGACTTTGCTTCTGAGGTTCCTGATCGCAAAAGTGTCACTGGTTTGTTTAGTTAAAGTCAATGAAAAAAACTATTTCGTGGAACTCGAAAAACAATGTGTTGTAGCTCTCTAGTTGCATGCAGGAATGCATTTGCGTTAGTAATATTATCAATGAAATGGCTATTTGTACCAAATCTAAGTGTATTTTGTACCAAAAAAAGGTGGGTGTATGAGAACCACACTACTCTAGGAACCAAAACGCTGCAAATTATTACACAGAGGTTTATTATTTTACTATACAGGGTGTTTCACGAAAAGGTTACACCCCCCTTCATTTTCGCAAAATACAGCGTAAAAAATTCCGACCATCGCAATTCTTCATGTTTTTTTGTGAGGATCTCAGGAAAAATACTATTGCGCAAAAACGTTGCGCGCAATCGTGCGCAATTGACACGAACTTCATTTTTTCAAATGAAACCCCCCCTTTTTTATTACAGATTCGGATTCTGCGTCAGAATTCTTGAAAAATGCATACCTGAATCAATTTGTTTTATTGCGCGCAACTTGGCTTTTTGAACGCTCTAAGTTGCGCAAAAATTGCACAAAATTGCACAAAAATTAGGTTTTGGAGAACCCTTAGTGTGGCACATGTTTTTTTACGCTAAATCACATGGTGTCATCCGTTTTTCAATTAGACTGAAATTTTTTTAAATGGCGGCCAAAAATTCGGTTGTTATTAGTGGAAAAATCGCTCTTCTTCGTTTTGAGGCAATTTTATTCAGTTCAAGCATGATCGTGCTGCCAGTTTTTATTTTTAACTCCACCGTAGACGGCCCCAAGCCCGTGGTTCAAAAGGAGTCGAGAAAACAAAAAAAAAACATGATTTCGACCACAAAACTGATGTTTTCGTGAAAGAAATGTTAATTTTTCCTCTTGAAATCTTGGTCTTCCGTGATTCAGCGTCAAAAAATGATGAAAAAACATGTGCCACACTAAGGGTTCTCCAAAAACTAATTTTTGCGCAACTTAGCGCGCTCAAAAAGCCAAGTTGCGCGCAATAAAACAAACCGATTCGGATATGAATTTTGGTTTATTATTTTCAATAATAAGCCTTTGGAATCGAGCAAGAAAAAAAAAATGTTAACCCCCCCTCAAAATTTGATGTTTTACGTTTCAAGGTACGTAGAATACGAAAATCGAATAAAAAAATTTCCGTCCGTCCGCCGTACGCCGTACGCGGCACTTTTCTTAGCAACACTGGACCGATTTGGTTCAAATTTGTTGGTCAAAATGTTGGTGGGTAAAAAACGCTGCAAATCATTGCTCAAAGGCTTCTTCACTCTTCAGATCACTGATCAGCTGAGTGAGCTCCGAAGCCATTTTCAATCCTATTGAATGGAAGTGCTCTTCCAGGCGTCTCCAGCATTCGAGGAGATCTTCTTCACTCCTCAGATCACTGATCAGCTGAGTGAGCTTCAAAGCCATTTTCAATCCTATTGAATGGAAGTGCTCTTCCAGGCGTCTCCAGCATTCGAGGAGATCTTCTTCTCTCCTCAGATCACTGATCAGCTGAGTGAGCTCCAAAGCCATTTTCAATCCTATTGAATGGAAGTGCTCTTCCAGGCGTCTCCAGCATTCGAGGAGATCTTCTTCTCTCCTCAGATCACTGATCAGCTGAGTGAGCTCCGAAGCCATTTTCAATCCTATTGAATGGAAGTGCTCTTCCAGGCGTCTCCAGCATTCGAGGAGATCTTCTTCACTCCTCAGATCACTGATCAGCTGAGTGAGCTTCAAAGCCATTTTCAATCCTATTGAATGGAAGTGCTCTTCCAGGCGTCTCCAGCATTCGAGGAGATCTTCTTCACTCCTCAGATCACTGATCAGCTGAGTGAGCTTCAAAGCCATTTTCAATCCTATTGAATGGAAGTGCTCTTCCAGGCGTCTCCAGCATTCGAGGAGATCTTCTTCTCTCCTCAGATCACTGATCAGCTGAGTGAGCTCCAAAGCCATTTTCAATCCTATTGAATGGAAGTGCTCTTCCAGGCGTCTCCAGCATTCGAGGAGATCTTCTTCACTCCTCAGATCACTGATCAGCTGAGTGAGCTTCAAAGCCATTTTCAATCCTATTGAATGGAAGTGCTCTCTTCCAGGCGTCTCCAGCATTCGAGGAGATCTTCTTCACTCCTCAGATCACTGATCAGCTGAGTGAGCTCCGAAGCCATTGCTCAAAGCAAACCAAAAATTTTATGTTTCGCGTTTCAAGGTACATACAATTCGAAAAATAGAGTTAAGGTCAAGGGAGAATACAGATGGTGGTAGGTGCTATTGATGGAGAACCAGTGATCTATACAGAAGGGTGATCTATACAGAAAATAATAAACCTTTGAGCAATGATTTGCAGCGTTTTTTATTAAATTTGACGAAGAATCCGAATCTTCAATAAAAAAAAAGGGGGGGTTCCATTTGAAAAAACGCTGCAAATCATTGCTCAAAGGTTTATTATTTTCTGTATAGATCACCCTTCTGTATAGATCACTGGTTCTCCATCAATAGCACCTACCACCATCTGTAGTCTCCATTGACCCGCCCTCTCAAATTTCAGCTTCCTGCGTTCAACAGAAGAGAAAATGGCCTTGGAGCTCACTCAGCTGATCAGTGACCACTCATGCGCCTTCAGCATTCTCCATTGACCCGCCCTCTCAAATTTCAGGTTCCTGCGTTCAACAGGAGAGGAAATGGCCTTGGAGCTCACTCAGCTGATCAGTTACCACTCAGGCGCCTTGAGCATTCTCCTTTGACCCTGCCTCTAACATTTCAGCTTCCTGCGTTCAACAGGAGAGGAAATGGCCTTGGAGCTCACTCAGCTGATCAGTTACCACTCAGGCGCCTTCAGCAATCTCCATTGACCCTGCCTCTCTAATTTCAGGTTCCTGCGTTCACCAGGAGAGAAAATGGCCTTGGAGCTCACTCAGCTGATCAGTGACCACTCAGGCACCTTCAGCAATCTCCATTGACCCGCCCTCTAAAATTTCAGCTTCCTGCGTTCAACAGGAGAGGAAATGGCCTTGGAGCTCACTCAGCTGATCAGTGACCACTCAGGCGCCTTCAGCATTCTCAATTGACCCGCCCTCTCAAATTTCAGGTTCCTGCGTTCAACAGGAGAGGAAATGGCCTTGGAGCTCACTCAGCTGATCAGTGACCACTCAGGCGCCTTCAGTATTCTCCATTGACTTTTGATTATGGAAATTTGATTACTGGTTACGCAGAAGGCAAAACTGTATACAAATCGAAGAAATGAACAGCGATCGCATTTTAGTCAGAAAAAATTTCAACGGAGATTAGACCTCTTTTGCGATTCACACTCATGATTCTGTTTTATCGAAGGAAAACCTTCAAGTACTCGTAGGGACTGAACGGTTTGCCCTACAGAGCTCCGGGTGGTCTCAAAAATTTTTTAAAATTCAGTACTATTTAAAATTAGTGAAAAAACTATACCTTTATTTCGAGAGTTTTCGAGCTAGGGCATTCTTGAAAATTTCAACCCTTAATTTTCACCCCTTAGAAGTGACCTACATCAACCAAAAGCTTCGCGGCACAACTAGACCCCAAATGGAGCCCATATACCAAATTTCATCGAAATCGGTCCATGGTAACTAAGAAAAGTGCCGCGTACGGCGTACGGCGGACGGACGGAAATTTTTTTATTCGATTTTCGGATTCTACGTACCTTGAAACGTAAAACATCAAATTTTGAGGGGGGGTTAAAATTTTTTTTTTCTTGCTCGATTCCAAAGGCTTATTATTGAAAATAATAAACCAAAATGAAGTCCATGTCAATTGCGCACTATTGCGCGCAACTTTTTTGCGCAATAGTATTTTTCCTGAGATCCTCACAAAAAATCATTAAGAATTGCGTTGATCGGAATTTTTTACGCTGTATTTTGCGGAAATGAAGGGGGGTGTAACCTTTTCGTGAAACACCCTGTATAGATCACTCGTCTGCAAAGAAAACGGCTTTGCCATTGTTACCACCAACCAACATGAAGAAAAACATCGATCGCATTTCGGTTAGCTAAAATTTGAACGGAGATTAGACCTCTTTTGCGATTCACACTCGTGTTTCTGATTTATTGTAAGTCCATCCCTTCAGTTCTCATAGGGAGCGAACGGTTTGCCCTGCAGGGCTCCGCGTGGTCTCTAAAAATTCAATACTACCTTAAATTGATGGAAAAACAATACCTTCATATCGAAATTTTTCGAGTTAAGGCGTTTTCAAAATTTCAACCCTTGTTTTTCAACAAAAAGTGACTGACATCAACCAAAAGCTTCGGAGCACAATTGGACCCCAAATGGAGCCCGTATACCAAATTTCAGGAGGAAAGTGCCACATTTTTATTCGATTTTTGGATTCTACGTACCTTGAAATGTAAACCAACAAATTTCGAGGGGGTGGGGTTAAACAAATTTTTTTCTTGGTAAATTCCAAAGGTTCATTATTGAAAATAATAAACCAAAAGGGTAGTTTACCAGCTGCAGGCAATGAACGTTTATTTTTATTTACCACATTACGTCATCGTGCGGTTATTTCAAATTGTCAAATCAATAAGACAAGCAATATTTATGAACTCAACTTTTCAATGGTGTCTTTGTGTCGAGAAAGATTATGGGAAATAAAAACCAAGTGTGTTATTGTCTTATCTCGATAATTGTCCTTTTGGTCATTTTGAAAAGAAGCCAAATTGAAACCTGAATAGAATTGAAGACTCTACAACTCTACGCTGGATCTTCAATTGCTTATGAATCATATTTACATCTGCATCCCCATCATTAATTTATTTCGTGAAGTTATATTAGCATATTTCGCCCTTGTTCAGTTTTAGCCGATCCGATTTGCCTCGTATTTATAGTGGAATAATAATGTCCCGAAGAGCCGTGAGGGTGGTCAAGGAGGTTCCTCATGAACCATGCCAAAGTTCCCGAAATTACAACCATACGAAATATATTAGTTTGATGACCTTCGACCAAACGTAGAAACACTGCCAAACCTAGATTTTTGGCACCTATCCAAAATATTCACAACAAAATTTGTATTATGAAGTTGCTTTGGTTTAATAATATCATCCGATAATTAACCTTTGGAATGAATCACGAATTTTCTCCCGATTCTATGAAGATTTCAGAAGGATTGTTTTCACTTTGGGGAAATAAGAGTTTCTCGAAATCAAACTTTTCTCTCGTATTTTACGTTTCCTTTAACACTAATTCAACCATGGTGTTACTGGTGTCACCAAAAACACCTTATGAATTCCACAGCTGGACCAAGGTGTCACCGGATTGAAGATTTAAATTGCAATTTAAAAATTAATAGAAAGAGCTGAATTTTTTAAACTATTTTTTGTATATTATTAAAAGTCAAAAAATGACGTGGCAAACATATTTAAAAAATTTTCAGGGATTTCTTTGGAATTTTTTTCATATTCTATTTTGAGACTTCCAGTACCCCATAAAAAATTCGTCTGTCCATTAAATTTAAAATTGAAACTTAATTTGGTTACTTCGGTGACACCTTGGGACCTTGGGTGGAGTTCCTGAGATGTTTTCGGTGACACTAGTGACACCATGGTCCAATTAGGGTTAATACTTCGTATTAAGAGGGTCTCAGTCGGTCTCCGTTCGTTCCTCGTTTCGGGTCAGTATTTCGCTGAATTGCAGGCGCTCAAACTTTGAAAGTTGTACCTAAATTTTAAATTTTCAAGGATTTTTGAAATTCATCAGTGCATCAGTCTAGGGAATTGAAAAACTAAAAGATTGCCGTTGGAATCACCAAAATCAAACAATCATTGCCAGAGAAAAACGCTGCAAATTATTACACAAAGGTTTATTATTTTTCTATTTAGATCACTCGTCTGCAAAGACCACGGCTTAGCCATTGCCACCACCAACCAACTATAGGTACAATCTACCTACCACATTCCACTTCACAATCAATTTTATTTGGAAGAAATAAACGCTTCGCAACTGGGAGTTCTGGATGCCTTCATGAAGAAATTTGATTACTGGTTGCTAAGGACTCAAAACAGAGTACAACTTGAAGGAAAACATCGATTGCATGTTTTCAGCTAAAATTTGAACGGAGATTTGGCCTCTTTTGCGATTCACACTCGTGTTTCTGATTTATCGTAAGTCAAACCCTTAAATTCTCGTAGGGAAAGAACGGTTTGAGCTCCGCGTGGTCTCTAAAAATTCTAAAAATACAATACTATCTTAAATTTATGTAAAAACAATTAATACCTTTATATCGAAATATTTTGAGCTAGAGCGTCTTCAAAATGTTGACCCTTAGAAGTGACCGACATCAACCAAACTCCCAAATGGAGCCCACATACCAAATTTCATCAAAATCGGACGGTCGGACGGCCAAATTTTTATTAGATTTTTGGATTCTACGTAGTTACTTACCTACTTTTAAATTTTGAAGGGGGGGGGGGGTAAAAAATTATTTTTTTTGGTCGATTCCAATGAAAAAATCGTCTATTCAGTCAGTTTTTTCCCCATTTTTCTCTAGCAACTATTGTTTGATTTTGATTATTCCAGCGGCAATCTTTTAGTTTTTCAATTCCCTACGCACATGCTCTAATGAATTTCGAAAATCCTTGAAAATTTCAAATTTAGGTACAACTTTCAAACTTTCAGCTCCTGCAATTTAGCGAAATACTGACCCGGAACGAGGAACGAATGGCGACCGACTGAAACCCCCTTGATAAGTGAATTCTCAGAGAGCCCTTTTTACAAAGCATTTTTAAAAACTCGTTTTTCAAACTACGACAATAATTTCAACAATTGTGATAGGAAATAACCGGAGAGAAGTTAGATTAGAGCCGTTTGAATCGGTAGTTTTCCACATCACATGGAAATTTCTCAAGTTTAAAACCTACAGCGAGTAAAAGGTAGTTTGTACGACCTGCTCCGCAGAGCAGTTATCTCTATCTCTCCATTATCCGGACCTAAAGAGAAAAATACGCTCAAACATGATCCAAGATGAAACTTTAATTTTTACGACAAGAGTAATTTGTTACCCGACCATTTCATCGATTAAAATAGATTTTATGTCCGTCTCCTTGCTGTACATTGATGGCTTTCAATCGTTTTTCTGTCATGGGGTGCTCTCACCAATGATGTAATCCGTATATTTACTAGACCAACGCCATCATTGTACCGGATCTGCCTCCACTTGAAACTCCGCGCTCTAATATTTTCCCAGTGGATTACAATAAATTACACAGGCTTGCAAAACCAGAATCAATATTCAGGCGAGGCAATAAACATGTATTGTACTGTTGAGCTTGCGTTTCGAAGGATCTCACTTTAGATGGGAAATGGTAAATTACCTTCCAACCTGAGAGATTCTAAAGGGAGAGAAGGAGAGGCTCTAAGGGAGAGCGGGAATTAAATTTGGTTTGAAGTAAATTTACTTCCAACCTGAGAGATTCTAAAGGGAGAGAAGGAGAGGCTCTAAGGGAGAGCAGGAAGTTAATTTGGTTGGAAGTAAATTTATTTCCAACCTGATAGATTCTAATGGGAGAGAAGGAGCTGGAGCAGGTTTTTGGGACACTACAAATAGACTGGGAAGAATGTACAAGCTGTCACCTAACTGCGGAGGTTGTGGCCATCAACATGTGAGTGAGATATGTCTTGGAAAGCTCTGCTGCGGGCGATACCGTTGCTGTATGTACAGACTCTCTGAGTATTATCAAATTATTGGAAAATCCTGTTCCGTCCAAGGCTAATAGAACTGTCGTCGCAGAAATTATACAAATGTTGTGCGAGTGTAAGAACCAAGATATTAGAGTTGTTCTGATATGGGTAAAGGGACACCATGGAATAGCTGGCAATGTGAAAGCAGATGATCTGGCAAAACGAGGGGCAATGCTAGGCCCTTATACACGCATCGTCCTTCCAAAAGAAGATGTTTATGCAGCGATTAAAAAGCATTTCAACAAAATATGGCGCCAGATGTACGTGGAAGACGACTCTATTCCATGGTATAATTCTCATCAGCAAGCCTTGTCAACTCGACCACGGATTTTTCAAGCTACTGGATGCCGGAAACTATGCCGAGTTATTACACGTCAGAGAACAGGAGTAGCAGCATGCCCAATGTATCTTCACAGAATAAACGTTAGACCATCCCCAGAGTGTTCGTTTTGCGACCATCAACATTATGATGAAGAACATTTAGTGATGGAATGTCCAAATTTTACACAGCAGACACAATTATTTTTTGATTATTTAATGAAGACAATACCAGCACCATTCAATTATATATGTACTCTTCAAAATCATTTAATTTATGTAAACTTATATTCATTTATCAATAGTTGTGGTTTGAGATTTTGAGTTTTATATTATTATTCTGTAACAGCATGGCTGTATTTAAATAAAATGCCATTTAAAAGAAAAAAAACCTGAGAGCAATGAAAAATAGTTTTTAACAATTTGATTATGCAGAGCTTAGTTCTTGAGGGGAAACATCAAAGCAGTCCCAAAACTAAACAGTATTAAAAAATCCACGATCAACGTTATCTTATTCCATGATTAGTTATAAGAGATTTTACTCAGATTAGAATTATTATTTATTTATAATGTATCATTTCCTTTGCTTTTCAGCGAGTACGAGGAGCTGCTTTGTGGTCAGGCTACGCTGAAGGACCTTGTCCAGCACTGCGGCTACGTCGTCTTCGATCGTATCCATGAAGCCATCGATTGGACTGCCAAGGTACTCATCGCAATCTCGTAAAACTATTTATCACCCTTGCTGTAGGTCACGCTCAGTGTGAACATCAGTATTTGTGATGCGGAAAGCGAAGAGGGATCTCGAAATTAAGTTATTGCCATTTTCTCAATCTGTATAGATTTCTGAACCAAGAGCAGCCTTATAGATCAAAAACCGTCTGCCGTTTTTTAATTTTTCTTAATAATAAAATAGGTAGATTTTG
The DNA here is from genome assembly GCA_009739505.2 of Apolygus lucorum. Taxonomy (NCBI): domain Eukaryota; kingdom Metazoa; phylum Arthropoda; class Insecta; order Hemiptera; family Miridae; genus Apolygus; species Apolygus lucorum. The sequence goes on along the minus strand of CM019178.2, from coordinate 43,152,742 downwards.
AGAAAAAGTCCTTAAAATTCAAAATCCTACTTTCAAGGTTATTTTTTACAATTAATGGGGTCTCAGTCGTTCGCCGTTTATTCCTCTATGCGGGTCAGTATTTCCCTAAATTCCAGGGGCTCAAACTTTAAAAAATGTACCTAAATTTGAAGTGTTGAAGGATTTTCGAAATTTATTGGTGCACGGCCCTAGGGAATTGAAAAAGTTAAAGATTGCCGCTGAAATCATCAAAATCTAACACTAATTGACAGAGAAAAATGGGAAAAATCAAACTGAATAAACGAGTTTTCCCATATTTCTCTGGCAATTATTGTTCGATTTTGATGATTTCAGCGGCAATGTTTTACTTCTTCAATTACCTACGCCCTTGAACATTTCAAATTTAGGTGCAACTTTTGAAGTTTGAGATCCTGCAATTTATGGAAATACTGACGAGGAACGAACGGCGACCAACTGAGACCACCTTAAGGAATGATTCAAACTCCTATATTGACTTGAAATTGTGATGTATGTTATCCAATTTAAAAAAAAACTGAATAATACAAAATTACAATAACAAACATAATTATGTGTTACAAAAAAAATACAGGAATAATCAAAATTACAATTCAAAGAAAAATACCTAAGATTTGTTCGGAGAATCAGTCCTGAACGGTTCGGAGGGGTTCGGAGAAGCCCGGAGGAGTTCGGAGGAGTCCATTCGCCTCTATCCCCTCCCCTTTCCAGTTCCGGTTTGGTTCCGAACTAGTTCCGGATTGCTTCTCCGAACAGACCACTATAATAATTCAAATTTGGGTTTTTTGAAGAATTTCGCCGCGGTCAGACATTATGAATTGTGGAAGAGTAATTCGTTTTAAATATTGATTTTTCTTCTCGATAGGACGCACAAAATCATCGTGGAAGAACGAAAAATATTGTAAACAAAAGACAAGAAGTCCCTTTTCTTGAAATTGATATTTGCTTGTTAGGTAACTTTCGATTCGATTCGACCTTTTAGGCCTGTACTCTTGGGTTCTAGAGGGTCCGAGGATCAATAATCGATATAAATTGAAAAATCGACCTTCCTACGCTTTTTTGAGTTTTTTCGAAATCAGCTATGCCAACAAGAGACACTCTCTCACGCTCGGTCTCTTTCGCTCGTTTCGAGGTTCGTTTCAGCCTCATATGTATTTAATTCGACTCTAGCAGGTTGGTCTTATATGAGCTGTAGGTACCTATTTTAGGAATAAATTATTTATTGCTCAGAATCTTAGCTTCCACTTTTGAGTTTTGTTTCTTTTAAGTTGTGAAGTAGAAATGTTTCTCTTAAATGAACATTTCCCCTCACTTTCTACAAATTTAGTTCCAAGCGTGTAAATTTGTTAGCAATTTCTCCTCATCCTTTCATCCAAAATGATGAATCGTGAAGACGATTGTCTTATCGTGAAGTTGTCTCTTACTCTTTGGGTTCGTTCAAAGATGCAATCCTGAACGGTTCGTAGGAATCCAGGCGTCTCTATCCCCTCCCCTTTTCATTTCCGGTTTGGTTCTGAACTTGTTCAGGTCTGCTTCTACGAACAGACTATTTGCCAACATCGTACGCCTTATTGGCCTAATTCCGTTAAAAATTGGAGGGTAGTTCAAGACTTCCCTCGTTTGCCTAACAATGGCATCGTTGTGGGGAAACTTGCTCTTGATGTTTGTAATGTGTTGAGAAAAAATTTATACGGCAATTTTTTCATCTAAAACAATTATTTTTTGACGATTTATCTTTTTGGTTACAGGTTTTGGAAGGTAAGCCTCGAGGACGGTGTAATGCAACTATTAGAAACTCTATGAACAACGAAGAAAACAGATTACAGTAAGTGTGGCTGACCCACATCTACACAAATTTCAACTCACATTTGCAATTTAGTTCGTCCACGAAATGAACACATGTCAACATGACTTGAATTCAAGTGCCATTTTATTACTGAATATGGTATTATGTTGATCGTATTAGGTTCCTATTACTGCTTGAAAGTATTACCCGCACAGAAAAGCATTCTAGAGGTGATTATACTGACTGAAGTGCATAGCTAGTTAGACTAATTATTCTCCATTGTTCTAACACTAATTTACCATTTCTATCATTATTCTAACTACTTATTATTTCCCACAGATTATTGCGTGAAACCTTCGACGCCATCGATGCCAACAAAAGAGGAGAAATTGATCTTAGTGATGTGAGTATTTATCTCCGTCGAATATGCGATATTATATTATGTCGGTGGCGTTGCCAGTATTTGAACTAGGCGGCACCAAATGATCAATGATGCAGCTTTCGATGTATCGAATAAAGGTGAGTCTAGGGCAAGCACTCGTAGATGCTAACTTTTCCACGGAAGTTTTTCAGATCTCTGAAAAGAACCACACTAGCTCCGTACATCTTATTAATTACAAACTTAGAAATAGTCTATTTTCCTCATGAAAATTTTAGTAACAAAATAAGCAAAAATCAGTGCCTGTACCTACCTAACCATATTAACGGAAAAAATTGTTAGTAATTTTACATGTTCAAAATACGCGCTGTAATGACTCATATACTCGAATATGTTAGTTCACGAATAAAGGACACAAGGGAAACCCTGAGTGACTCATCGTGCCAGGTAGGTAGAGTGAGGTATGGGGACAAACACGTCACTTGACTTCACCCTCCTCCACTCTCCCTTTACCTTGTTAAAGTAGTATAAAAGGAGGTCTCAGAGCTTCACCTCGAGACATTCATGCATTCGACTTCTAACAATCGTCTTGATTATTTCTCGTTCTACCTCGCCTTCTCTTAGAAGCCCAAAGTTCCTCGGAGGTCTCGGTAGGCGATAAGCACAGCCTCCGCTCCCATTTCACCTAGGAGTTGTCTGCCCCCAACTAGGACCTAGGTAAATGTACTGCCTCCCTCCGGTCGGCGAGCAATCGCGCCGAGGATCGCAGCTGAGCTGAAATCCTTAAGCACTCCTGCATGAGGTAGGTGGTTACCCACGCCGGGCAGAAAGTGCTGTCCCATCCTTCACCTTCGTTGAGTAGGGACCAATAGAAATCGACAAGCCGACGTGAAGACCATCGCCTTCACACGCCGACATAACACACGCAATTATACGTTAATTTTATATTTTTGAATGAGATCCATGCTAAAGTTTATGCGATTTTGTTGTCGTACGCAAAACATGGAAAACCAAGTTTTGGGGAGGTTTTTATATCATCAGATATCCCTCGTGAATGAGTGATTCTCTCGTTGAACCTCGTCGTGTCTTGGCATAGATACTTGCTTTCTTGTTGGAGATTATCGAATTTATTCCCTCAATATGGCGACTATTTGAATAAAAATGTTGTTTAAATAAATTTCCCATACTCAGAGGTTTACGGAGAAAAATGTTTCCTCGTTCATAAATCATTCCGTTTAATTGATTTTTAACTTGGATAATCCGTAGCTGATTTATTCATTTTCTTCAACCATTTAAATTTTATTCTTTGTTCAGCCATTTTAATGCCTCGATGTAGGGGGAAGAATCGATTCGAAGATCTGATGAATTCTTCACCTGAAGATTTCATTTAATTGTATATTTCCTGGTTATTCCGCCACTTTATCTTCTTCTAAAACGTTAAGAAAACTTGCAATATTACTGTGCCGGTTCTATTCAACGGTAACATAATTTTTTGACGTGTTATATCGATAACAAAGACACCTCGCAGCCCTAGACCCTGATAATCACGGAAAAAAATCATATTTTAACTTTGTAGTAAATCCACATTTTTTATTTATTTTACTATTTTTTTTTCAGGTGTACATGGCATATCAAATTTTGTCCAAGAAAAAGTCTGTTGAAGATCTGAGGAAAATAATCTCACCAGAAAAAAGTAAGTGGTTCTTCTTTTTGTTGTTTATTTCCGATAGCTTTCCGTGAGAGTATTATTACTCACACAGGTTATGTGTTTATATATCTCTCGTCTTCTCTACCCATGCCTCAATTTTGAATTTTTTCTTTGGAGGGGGAAAAATTCTTGTGGTTTTCGACCATAATCTCGTCTGCTCTACCCATGCCTCAATTTCCCACCAATTCGTTTGGTTCTTTCTTAAAATAAATTTGGTCGTTTTAGAGTATTTCTATTGCTTCAAGAAAATATCTGAACACTAGAATGTGATTTACACACAAATTTATAGAAGAACCGAATGAAAACAAGAAAACAATCAAAAGTATTGGTTAAACACTTGTCTCACTTCTCGGATTGGGTGATTCCTCCATTGCGACCGCGTAGATGTGTGACAGATGCTGACAGATTATTCTTGTTATGACGTACAGAAAAGAGATTTGTGTGTAAACAAAGGGTAATGGCAACTTCAAACAATAACTTGGGTCTGCTCGGAGTGGCAGCCCGGAACCAGTTTGGAACCAAACCGGAACTGGAAAGGGGAGGGGAGGGGATAGAGGCGAATGAGATCCTCCGGACTCCTCCATACCCCTCCGAACTGTTCAGGACTGCCTTTCCGAACATACCATTAATCAACCAGAAACATTATTATAATGGTGATATAAACAATATATATAGTATACAATATAATATATATAGATAAACAATAGAATGGTCCACAGAACTCCCGGCAGAAATAAGAATTTAGGCCGATACATGACTATTTCCTTTGATGTTCTACTTTATATAATGAGTAATATATTCGTACTGTGTATTAATTCATTAATTTATTCTACAGGGTCGAATCCAGAACACATGAAGATCGATTTCGAGAAGTTCTGTTCGATGATGATACAGCTGAAAGAGGACTCGGAGTCGGTTCATAGGAACCACAGTGAAAGTGAGCATTCAATTCCTTTAATTACTGGGCTGTTCCATCAGATCGCCTCCTTCTTAGGTACTTACTAACTTTCCCCGGCGAGTTTTTACAAAACGGCACCAGCTTTTCTTGTAGCACGTCAAGAGGAACAAGTACCTGCATAATCTATAAATTCAGCATCACGTATTGATATAAGTTTTTTTACATTTTTTTCCGGCGTTAGGTCTCAATGTGCAAGCTTTTTGGATTTAACGATCAAAATACCGGAGAATTTTAACCACCGTCCCTAATAGTCAGAGAGATCCTTTTTCTATCCTACTGGTCTAACCTAGACAAGTAATTATTTATTAAAAAACTTACGTCCATGGGAATGATTTATCGATCAAAATACCGGAGAATTTTAACCACCGTCCCTAATAGTCAGAGAGATCCTTTTTCTATCCTACTGGTCTAACCTAGACAAGTAATTATTTATTAAAAAACTTACGTCCATGGGAATGATTTATCGTTATTTTCGTTCAACACTGAAGATAATAATGAAATAATGAAAAAATATTCATTTCCGACACCCATTGACCTATAAATGATTGGACCAGGTTGCCAAAAATGTTGATAGAATTCGTCCGGTTTTCATTTTCGTTGTGTGCGTGTTTATTATCACTCCCGATCGCTTTTGTGTTGTTGATTGAAGCTACCTAAAGGTACCCGTATGTACAGACAACTCTGACGAGACGTGGGAACATGCAATCCGACACTTCATGACTGACTTCTCGCAGTCAGAGTGTCTGAATGCACCGCAAGTCGCTTTGAAATGCCTGTTACCTCTCGAATTCGCTTCATTTCTTGCGTTCATTTAGTAAAATTATATTGTCAATTTCGACGAATTTTTTGTAAATTCATTTTCGCTTGAGTCTATCGAAAATATGAAATAACAAGTCCTGGTTCTACCATGGAAGAAGATAGGAGGAAAGCTCACTTCAATGGGCTCTTGCATGCGCCTTTTCTCCTCATTGCGACAGTAGTGTTCTCTTTAGGTGGCGAACAGAGTTAAGAAGTACTATTCACAGTCACGAGAGCTCATAACGCTTCCCCTCCCCGCAGCCCTGATAACGGTTACTCCAACGTATTTTTCCGATGTGTTTCTCATTGCTAACGTAGGTTCATGCCCGGGGTTGCCATTGGATATGAGTTTCAGGCTCTGATGGCTCCCACTTTCGAGGCCCCTTTATTGTAAAAGAGAATCCCACAGGCTACTCCACTTCGGAGTTTCTAAATCTTTTGCTGAGATCATCAAATTTCTTTATGCGCTTCCACAAAATTCTACGCAAAAATGTGCGTATGTGGTGACCGAATGCTTCCGTTCTGGATCTCCCGAAATGGTCATCTGCACAAGAAGTGTTGGGCTGAGTCCTCTTCTTGTTCGCATGGTCATCGTGGTGGAATACGACTGTCCATGATATTCAGCAGTCTTCGGAAGTCCTAATGCCCCGTCAGAATGTCTATCAAACCATAAGGTCTGTTAAGCATCATACGAATTGATAAGCATTCTGGTCTGTCTGTATCTTTCAGTTTAGACCAGAGTATATTGAGGTCTTGAGATTCCCATTTTTTAGCCTTTTCTTCACAAGCTAAAACATAGTTGGGTATGTTGTGATCAGCTACCTCTTCGCATTTCTGTCCATTCACTTCCTCGGCTTTCAGTTTGATAGTGGTTCGTCTCTTGAAGTCTCATTTCCTCGTCTTTCTGTTCATCTACAGTGATTCGTCTCCAGTTTGCTTTTCATTTGTTCAAAACATGAAGTAGTGTTAAAAGATGTCAATTCTGATAACTTGAGACCATCAATAGGTACGCCTCAGCTGAAATGCGGTAATAAGAGAGGTGCAGATGATAGATGCTGATATTGTAGTGTAACTACAGTCCCTGGACATTATGTTTTGTTGGAATTTAGTTAGTTGTTTACATTGAAAAAGTGTTGTTGTGTTTTTGATCTTGAAAAGAAATTACACTCTTTAACCGGCGAAAATGTCAGCAAAATCAGACCATATTTCTTTAGTATCCCATTAAAAGCAATCAACTACAGACAGACACATAATCTTAGCCGGGACTAATGCTTTAAATTGAAAAAGTCGAAAAATGATAATGAGGAATTTCACTGAATTCTGTTTGCATTTTTCCTGAATAGTTAATGGTGTGGGATAGATGAAAATCGGGTTGATTTCGGAAAATAAGTCTCCTGTTATTTTTGGGAGACAATCAAAATTTATGATTAAAAAAAAAACCGGGAAAACAGACCTCTTCAACGTGAAGCAGAAACGCTCGCTGATTGGCTGTACGGATTGCCGCCTCCTCCCCTTCTTGCACAGGGAGGAAAGTTATCAAACTAAAACAGGGGAAACCTAATTTTCCCCATCTTGCTTTTTCTATTTTTTTCTTCAATTTTTCGATTTCGATCTTTACTGGTTTTGTGAAATGTTGCTGAGATTTCACGATCTCAGAGCTTCAAGCGGCCGTAAATGAACTATTCCAGGTTGACGTCATCCTCCCGGTTTTTTTAAACGTTCATATTTTCTGCACTGTTTTGTTTATTCGTAAATTAGGAAGTACGGGCTGATAGTTTGCCGTAAGGGGTATTTTTCGAGGTGCTGAATCCGATTTTGGGGTCAAAAATAGGAAATTCCGTCATGGTGAAATTCCTTATTGTTTCATGTCACCATTTTCATTGGCTCGAATTCTAAAAGTTTGTGTCAAAAAATTTACCAACAGGCGAGGAATGAAAATGATTTAGAAAGATCTTCAGCAAGAAGTAGAAATGTCCATCAAAATCCGTCCATGTATTTGATACTAACTTTGTTTGGGGCAACAATTCGAGTTAATCTTCCCGAAATTCCATCACAAATTTCTGGTTGAAGTGTCTACAAAATTTCTAAAGCGAAAAAAGTAGTAAGGCAAACGGAGACTGGTGCCGGAGGAGTCTTGTGACGTCATGCCCCTCCCCAGCTACGGAGCATGAGCCATCTCCTCTCCTACACTCACTTTGGGGTAGAGATACCTCAGAGCACAGTAGACCTGTGGCAGTTCCCTGAGTTTTGCGTTTCTCACTGTGGTATTCCAGGGCAATAAAGGGTTGTTGTTGCATGTTACCTTTCCGACTGTTACATTCATTACGTCTTTATCTAGTGTTCAATATAACGCGTGCATAACAAGTCTCTCATCAGTCTCTTCATTATTCATCCCAATATACAATACTCACATACACAACCTGTTTTTCCTTCGATTTGGCTTAGCTATGTATATCGTGCACAACAAAATATGAGTAGCATTTAGCCTGCCCAATTCAAAAGCAATCGTTACTTGTGCATGCATGGGTGTCTGAAGAAAGGGTGTCAGCTGATTTTCATTATTAAAATTAGCAAGCTTGCTATTGCTTTGATTTAAAACAAGAACTTGTCTCTGACACACCTTTGCTTGGAGGAGCATCTAGAACGCAGCCCGCAGGTGCTGCACGCGCTTCCTAGCGGCACTACGGCGAATCTCTCTATTATCTAAATATTGCTCTCTGATGACTAGACGTAGGTGTCATACTGGAGCTAGTTCTCCCTGGCCCCACGAGGAGCGCGGGATAATTGGAGCAAAGATAATGAAAAACAAAGACGAACTAATAATGAAATGAAATTAAACAGTGAAAAACAAATAATGAAAATGGAGATGAAAATTGGAAATTTAACGCTTTTTTTAACGGTGCAATAAGATTTGAATTGGCGTGTGATTTAAGGAAGGCCATTTTAGTTTAGTCAAGTCGATAACACGGAAAAAAATTCGTTGCAGTGTCGCTAGGAAGCGCGCGCAACCCCTGTGTTCTAGATGCTCCTTTTGCTTGGCTTTGCAGTCTTCTCTCTCAAAGATGATTATTTATTTTATGTTGTATGCCTCGCACTACTGTCCATTCTGTATATTAGATTCGCTTGGTCAACGTACTACATTTCCGAAGACAAGAGGAAAATTAATGAAAATATTTCATGTTAGAGATTGATTCTTCGGTTTAAATCTAAATCTCTTTCACCCCTCATTTTTTTAATTTTCGTTCGTTTTTCTCTCTCTTCTTGAATGAAGTATGTTTTTGTAGCTTTTCCAAGAAACTAAAGTGGAAAATGTGATGTGAATAAAGAAATTAAATTAGTAGTGTGATAATACATTTCTATAATAAACAAAACATTAATTTAATGTTGTTTATTGATGATATTTATATTTATCGATGTTTATTGAAATATTTGTGCCATTCTACCAATCCAGGTTATAGTACTATACTATGCTAACAAGAAATTTTAATTTTATACAAACTTTCACGTGTTCCATTCATTTGGAAAAGCTATTTTTTGTGTATGTCGCTCGTGTATTTATGCTTGAAATAGAAGTGCCAATTTTCCCAAGCTTTTCGGCAGTGATGATATCCATGTTCCCCGAGCCCCATTTCTTTTCGATGCATCTAAAGCCCTCTCCAATATGTTTTGGTGGTCTTTCAATATTTTACCCGGTGCCTCCTGATTATTTTAGGAATCAAAAGGTGTTGCAGCCGAAACCTTAAGGTTGATAATGGAAGTGCAATAGACATTTATGTCGGCGGTTCATGTTACGATGTTGAGTGGAAACGAGATATCGCTGTTCCCATGTTGAAGTGAGTTTTGAAAGAGTTGGATAAAAACAAAATTTCAGAAACAAGAAGTATTATTTTTGGTTCTGTTTTGCAATTTACATCGTAGTAACAAGTTTTTTTAATTGATTTCAGGAAGAGTGGTCTGAAGTATCAGTTGAATGATTGCCGGAAAGTTCAGTGCAGCAGAGCCTGCAGTAAAGAATTGGAAGTTATGGACAAGTGTAAAATTCTGGTTTTCATAATCACTGCAAATACCAGAGGACTGGAGACAATGGCTTTGGTGAGTTTTAACGCTTTCTTGGTTAAATTCGTGGGGATTTCGTACTTCGAAAATCCCACTGATATTTTAGTTTGATTAAGCACACCTCGAGTGGCGAGCAGCTATTGATGAAGGCCCCCCAGTTGGTGATGCAGTGGGTTCCCTGACATTGCCTAGTAGAGGGAAATGAGAAAGCGGATGCTCTGCCAAAAAGGGTCGCTCTAACCGCAGCCCGAGGCTCTTCCCCCTAAAGCTGGCCATTCACTAGCGCTCCAAATGGCGTGGCGTGGTGGATTTTGGACAAATAACTACTATTTGGTTTTAAGGAGAGCCGATCCAACCAGGATTTCGCTACACCCTCCATCTGCAAGGAGATAGATGAACCCCAAAAACCCTAGGAGGGTGATCGAGGGAGTGGAAGGAACTCACCACCCGGGAGTCCCAGGGGAGCTAGTCATAACTATCAGCTCCTCTAGGTACCTGTTTGTATTAACACCACAGGTTAGGCCGAACCTTCTAGCTAAGGTTCTACCACATAGACAGGTTGGTACCCGAGTTCATAACAGAACTCACATGCCGAGAGACATCTTCAGGAGGCTAGCCCTTGAGGAGGCCATCTCTCCCCTTATAGCCTTCTTGGTACAAGTCCATGATGTAGGGTTTGCTCAACCACAACCACCACGAATCCAACCTCAACTGAGGGGCAGGCAGGTGATGCTTTGACCGTGGTCGGTGCATCTGTAGCCTGGGGCTCCCCTCGCCCGTGGTACTGGTAATTGAGATGATTAATAAGCCTTTTACGGCATTACTACTATCCCTGGAAGCCCGACCAGGTAACAGGCCCAGAAGCAGAGAATTTGTACCTGCTCCCTAACCGCTCTACTCCTGTCAGAGGCATGTGCCAGAGCCCTAACATTAAGGGGGTACAGGAGAGGGAGGCATGGTGCGCGGCGGTACCCTCGAGTGCCAACTCGCTATTGAGTAGCTATTGATGAGGACCCCTCAATTGGTGATGCAGTGGGTTCCCTGACATTGCCTAATAGAGGGAAATGAGAAAGCGGATGCTCTGACAAAGAGGGTCGCTCTAACTGCAGCCCGAGGCTCTTCTCCATAAAGCTGGCCATTCACTAGCGCTCCAAATGGCGTGGCGTGGTGGATTTTGGACAGCCTGGATATCCAACTAAGCCGACCGCTCCATCAAAGTTTCGGTGGCTTTCCCCATTCACACAACCACTTTGGCTGTATGGAGTGCTAGTGAATGGCCACCTTAACATACAGCCTAACGCCTGGTCAACAGCAAGAAAAAGTTTCTAGCTCAAGAAGGCCATGAGAGAGCAGCAGCAGGAAAGCAATGGGCCTCCCTACTGAGTGATCCCATACCCAAAACACTCCCCAGAAAGTAAAGTGTGGCTTGCATCTGGATTCATACTGGGCATCACTTCCTGGCCAAGCGTCTCAACAGAAACGGTGTCTTTGACAATCCAATTTGCACACTTTGCATACTGAAGAAATTACATCCCTGCATTTAGACACATGTCCTGCAAGGCAGGACCTGAGAGAACAGATTAGAGACGACGAAAGTAGTGTAAGAAATTAAACATTCACTAAGCTGATCGTGAATGGATGGCTGCAGAGCCTCGTATATGGCGTAATTTAAATTTTAAAAAATAAGCACAGTGCAATGAAGTAGCTTTTGGCAGGAATGGGGTAGTTGTATGGGTCGAAATTTCGATTTTTGACGTCAGATTCAAATTTTAAAACGTTCCTTATCAGTTTTATTTCGAAATTTCATTTAGTTTAGCCGTATTTTCCTAAGGAAAGAGCAAGGGAGAGCCGACCACAACTCTGACGTCACCCAACAAAAGATTGTAAATAATGTAACGTTTGGAATCACATTTCGATGTCAATAAGATGATAAACAGTTCCATAGTTCTCTATATTTCCATTGACGAAGGAAGGGAAAAAGTATAACTGTTTTGCTACTGTCGGGTTGAGGCCAACCCAGCCTCTGACTTACTGTGCAACTACTTCCCTCAGAAATACAGGTGACTTACCAGAACGATGAGGCCGCTTCCGCGCACTCCACAGTACTTGCTGGCCCTCACAGCTGCCAGAAAGAGAGTGAGGGGGATTAGGATGCTTCTGACCAGCCCTTAACCCTTAATTTCCCGCTTGTTCAAAAAATTTGTTTTCTCATGCAAGTTAGATGTATTTTGACAAATCTGTAGAATATTTGAGCAGAAGGTTCCTAAAAGGCCCTATTACAGTCTGTCAGCTCAATAATGATCTCTCCAAGGGCCACACAAGCGCTACCTGAGTCAGCAGAATCTGTCTTTAAACCCTATTTTGTTGGAGTAGAAGATGGAGACTTGGAAAAATCCTTGTAGGATGTTAGTGTCTATTATTTCTCATAAAGTAATATATTCAAGGAATAAGGTGGAAAAGTTCACTTCATAGAGGGATCTGTGTTGCCTTTGACAGTGGCTCCATCTCTGACGAGGAAACCCAACTACGAGTATTAGCCTACAAGATGAGAAATGAGGGCAGAAGGTACCTCGAAGGCCCTAATATAATCTGTAAACTCGAGAATTATTTTGTTTATTTCGTTTTCTTACACAGTCGAAAGTTGAAGTATCAAAATAGCCAACAGCTACCTATCAGTTTTGGTTTAAAAGTGGATAAACTGTTCTAGGTAAAAATCGGACTTCTTAAAAGATACTTCAGGATATTAAGGGTTAAGCCACGTCCACACTTGCAACATTCGGCCGCTCCAATCCTTGCTCCAATCCTCACTCTGATCCTGCTCCGCTCTTCTGTCCCGAACATTGCAGCTCTCCGATCCTCGCTACGCCCATATAAAGCTCACCCCACTCCGAACATTTCTTTGATGCAGGATGAAAAACCGCCAACAAAGCGATCGGACTGCGCACCGCTCCTCAGATCCTCATTCCTTTGAAGTTTTGCTGCCCCGAACACGCCAGAAGATCGAAGCAAGGTTCAGAGCGGCCGAATGTTGCAAGTGTGGACGCGGCTTTAGGTTGAATCTAACCCGGACTGTAGCGTTAGAGGGTTAAAAACTATCATGCAACTACTCCATTGTCATCTCATGAGTTTGTTGTTGTTCAGACGGGGGGGGGGGATGTTTTGTGACGTTTCATAATTTTGGTGGGAAAGTTTAAGTAAAAACTGATGGGAATGACCCCACACTGATTGAGCCAGAAATGAATGAGATCGCACCATCGAAAATTAGGTTGGTACGAGAATACAACCTCCTCTCATGACGTAGCGAAGGATCCTTCTGAGTCTAATTTTTGTTCTGATCTCACGACTTGTCAAATTACTTCAAGTGTAGATTAATGAAGAGCCTACCTATTGAGTTCGCTTAGAATTGGCGCATTGAAGGCAAATCAAAAAAAACACCAACTTGGATTATCTGGAGTTGAAGTTGAGAGCACAAGAGTACTCAAATGAAGAACTAAACTAAGAAAACATTAAATATATTGGGGATAGTTTCGCTAGTTATAATACAAAGTACACTATTGGAGAATCCGTTCTTACCAGCAAGTCGAGTGAAGAAGGCTATCGCTTCTGATGTAAAGACATCATCATGAGAGTCTAGCCCCCAGCAATCCTTGTCGGGTTTCAGCACTACCTCCCGCCATTTCAGTGAACTACCATTCCTGATTACTATTACGTTTTCGTTTCTCATATTCGTTTTCGTTTCTCTTATTGTTTCTCTCTGAGAGTTATGGACCTGAAAATGATGCCAAGTGTCGAAACGTGCCAAAATTCATTCAATTTCAAAGCTGATCTCCAAAATCGTCACTGGTTCATGTTATAGAAATATCGGAAACAAAGAAGATTACGAGACAACAATCTTTAGAATGGTAGTCACGGTGATCAGGAATGGTAGTTAGTTGAAGTGGCGGGAGGTGGCGCTGAAACCCGACAAGGATTGCTGGGGGCTAGACTCTCCTGACATCATCCACCAAGTTCAGCCTTAAATTGGACTAAACAACCTACATCCTTCCTTTCTCATTTAGGTAATCTTACGTATCAAAATACACTGGTTTTTTTCAACTTGATGATTGTTCCAGGCTTCCTACTACATTGGCAAAGGAAAGCAGGTGGTTCTTTGTATTCAAGAAGTCACAGAAACAAGCACCGTATTCGAGGAAAATGTAAGTTTCATTAGATTTCTTGTTTTTGGCTGAAATGAGGATTTTTGTTTGATTGATTTGACATTTGTACGTTTTGTGATCAATACAAATCAATGTGGAACAATAATTTCTTAGGTTAAATAAGTTTCTAATGTATTTATTAAATTATGAAACCAAAAGTAATGATAGTGTTGTTCCAAAAAAAAATTAAAATGATAATCTGTAGGTACATTATTTTACGAAGGCGTCGCCAGGAATGACTTCTGGCTGTCGGACGAAAATCCAACCTGAAATGGTTGATCACTTTACTTTACTTTACTATGATTAAAAAAAAAAAAAAAAAAAAAAACACCTCATTAAATAAAATGTAAAAAATTGGTTAAAAGTTTATGAAATTGGGTGGAAAAATTATGAATTTTACTGGAAAAAGCTATACAAGGTGTAAGCCTAACTGGTCTGCCATAAGGTGCCAGTCGATTCTATAACTAATTTGCAACAAAAAATTAAAATTAAATAGGTTAAAGTACAGAGTTAAAGGTTAAAGTAAACAAAGAGATATTTTTTGTTGCAAATTAGTTGTAGAATCGACTGGTACCGTATGGCAGACCAGTTAGGCTTACAGCCTGTATATTGTTACACTTATGCGAGGAAGATGATATGGAGACTAGGGGCAGAATTCATAGTCATTACTTAAGTCTGAGTGCACCCTCAAATGCATCGATAAGGGTTGGCGGGCACTCATTTGTATTCATAGACAAGATTTGAGGGCGATTTCAGTGCGATGTCTAGGGGCGCACTCAACGGTATTCATAAAACAAACTCAGCATTGAGTTGAGACCCACCCTCGAATCAATGGTGCAAAATCCTGAGTGCTGGCCGGAGGTACCTTAAGTGCCCCGCAGCCACAGTTATTATCAGATTTTCCTACTAAAAATAGTGTACAGCAAGTCAACTACCTATCTATTTTGTTTGTCCAATAACAATAAGGCGATTAGACAAGTTTTTTCGTCAAAAATATCCAATGAAGATCGTCGCAAACTTGAATTTCCTTGTAACAGTCTTCTCAATATTTTCTCCCCGAACTCGGTGAAATCTTCCAGGATTGTGAGATTCTTTCTTGAAGTTGTCAAACATTCTCGCCTACGTTCTCAATACTCATTCTTGTTTTACGATCTAGTAAAATGATTAAGTAGAAAATACTTGTAGAAAATAGGGTATTTCGGTGGGTCGGAAATTCAGGTTTTTGACCTCAAATTTGGATTCAGCACCCTTGAAAACCAATATAGTCCAACTTTAAGCCCAATGATACTATAACATGTGGTAGAAAAATTAATTTAAGAGATCACACATTTGAAAAAAAGGTGGGCCTCCCTTAACGCACACTCACTTATGCCGTGCGCGTGTGTGAGTAGTATTTTGTAGTATCCAAGAGGTCCTCCAAGGGTTTCATCGCTTCTCTGTGCATGGATACTTTTTTCAAAGACAGTTGGCTAGCTACGTCACACCATTCAAATCTTCAACTTTCCTTAGCTTCTCTGATTTTTTAAAAACATTTTCTCGACGAACAGACCCAATTACCGTCATTCCTGAGCCATACTCTTTTGAAAAAAATTTTTTTTTTAATTGACTGAAATACCCCATTATATGGGTTGGTAATAAAGTACAAGTTGAATAAAAAAACATCCATATAGGTACGAGTTTATTTCGGGCTTTCTTTTGTTTCACACAGGTAAATAAATAAGTAGGTACGTAAAGGTTTTGAAGGGTTCCAAACGTCATAAACATTCGTATATTAGCTTGTGGATAAACCTTCTTCATTTGGCCGGGAGAAGATGACAAGGTTATAACTCACTATCAGTGCAGAATACGAGAGGGAAATTTTCCCATGCTTTTTACCCAAAATATCCATGAAACAGGGAAATATCCCTTCCAAGGCTGCCAACTTAACCCATTTCTGGCCATTGATGCATTTTTGCATCGCTATAGTGGAAAATCTTTGTAGAAGAATTGTTTCTCGTTCATGCTGGCTCAAATTTGGTCCTGGGAGAGTGAACGTTCTGGGCCATGAGTCAAAACAGATTCCGGTTCATAAAAATAGATTTTTTTTGATTTTTGACAATGAAATGGATAAATCATGTCTATTTGGAAAACTGAGACCTCTAAAATCCTATTAAAATGGAAAATTCATGAAATGTGGAGTATTTTTGCTCTCGATTGGTGAGCATATGATGATATCTTATTTCAGCCGGCATTCTGTAAAATAGTTAATCCTCCTCCCCCCATTTCTACACTCGGCCTGAAATGGGCAGTGTTGCCAACATGTGGCCACCGAAACCCCCTGAGCCAACCTCGAAAACCCCCCATGTCCCCCCCAAAAAGAAAAACCCTGAACGTTAAGGTTGAAATAAAAATGTCAATGAATGCACTACAAATATTTTATTAGCAATATGTGGTATTAGGCCATACAGGTTAAAAAAACACTAAAAACCTTTTTTTTTTTTTTAAAAAAAAAGAAAGATCAAAGAAGAGCAGAGACAAACGGGCAAGCCCGACTGACAACAACTGATAAGACTCAATCAAGGTGTTGGTAGTGAATCCAAAATTATAGTCCCATTGAGCCCACGATAGACACTAGTGAATTCGGTGAAGTTTTTCATTCCATTGAATATGTTACCAGCTGCTATTTTAATTGCTTGTTCATTTTCATTTCCCCCAAATCCCCCGAGTCGTTGGTAAAAATCCCCTAAAGATTTCCCCCCTAAAACCCCCCTGTCAAGAAAAAACCCCCAAATTTGGGGGGAAAACCCCCAACTTGGCAACACTGGAAATGGGTTAAGGTGAAAATGAGTTGAGTAGCCCCTGAGCGTCCCCTCAGGCTCAGTGTGCACTCAGGCGACCACAACACTTAAGTGGACCATCTCAATCAACTATGAATACGGAGTGTTGAGTCGAGGCCGACCTTCAACTCAGATAATTGAGTGCTCGCTCACATTCAAGCCTCGTCTATGAATTCCGCCCTATGACTTCTCGCTCTATTGTAGGGGAGTAGGGCATGTGGGGGTGGGAGGGTGGCTGATAAGGGGAACAAATACTTGCCGTCTAGTTTGCTCATAGAAATGGGATGGGATAGCGGTGGTGTCCCAACATCCTGCTTCCTGCCAGAGGCGTTTCCTGTCCTATGCTGGCTCCATAAATTGCTGTCTGCAATATGTCGGCGGTTGAAATTCTTTGTTGGAATGCTTTTAATTTTGAGTTTCAGATTGATTTTTCTCTTCATATGGGTTGCTCTAACCTGCTTTTTCTTTTTTCTAGCTGTCAAAACTTGCAAGGAACGACTACAATCGGGGCAGAGTGTACCTGAAAGACCTAGCCAAGAGGTGCGGAGTCACTTTGACGGATAACGTGCCCGACGCGATGCAGGCGGCGGTTGGCAAAACTGCCGCCAGAGCGGCCAGATAGTACAGGATGACCACGGCGCGCGCCAGTATCTGTATATCCACACGGCATCACAGCGAAGTACTGCCAATTAGTTCCTACGATTTGGCATCGCCTCTCTCTCCCGCGATTGGTGATTTTTTTAAACGTTACATCACATTCACCACGCGCTTCTAAGGTATAAATATTTGTGAACATCACTCCCTAACTTATTTTAGTTTTAGTACACCCCAATTAGCGCTGGCTGTCGCTCGTAATCTTAACACCACATCGCAATCTCATTTATTTACACTCTCAACTCATCAAAGTTAAGAGGTTTTTAATCGTCTCAATTCATCAAGATGGGTCTAGTGATATTTTACGCTTTTTCGCCTATTTTATTCGTCACTTCGAACGCACCAATTCCAAATATTTCCAACAATTAACCAACATTTTATATTTCGGAGACCTGTGTCTCCAAAAACACCTTGTATAGTTTTATAAGCCCTAATTTCGGCTCTGAAAGACACGTAAAACCCGAAGCTTTTTTTTTTTTAAAACATCACATTTTGACTCTATTTTACTATGTTTTAGTTGTAACATATCTTTGAACGCTTTTTTTCGTACCAGCTTTTTTGGTGAATCAGTACGCGGTGAAAGGGTCATTCACGAATCATTCAAAACATGGAGGAAATGAAACTTGAATTCATTCGAATCTGGGCATGACAAATTGAGTGTTAGATTGTAACTGTGTAGAGCGATGAGGAAACTGCTCCTTCGTTTTAAATTAGTTTTTTTTTCGTTTTGGATCGGGTCTAAGAAAAGGGTAACTTTGAAAGACAGACCAGTGTTTTGTACCTGATTACTTTACTGTTGTCCTGCGTTATCAAATTGTCGTTTGGAGCTACTAATCCTTACTATTTAAGTTTTTTAACAGATTCAAATGTATTTTTCAAGTTGGAAAACACGAAATCCTCTTTATTACGGTAATCTTGCAATTCTCACGTAATTTTTAATCTTGAAATACTCATAGCTAATAATGTAGATAAGTGTAGTTTTCTAGTTTAATCTGGGCAGTATTTTTTTTATGTTTGTATAGGTTTTTATTTGAACTAAAGTTACTAACTTATGTACTTAAATGTTTTGCATTTAAAACAAATCGTAAGTAGATTTATACTTCACAATACAACGAGTAAATAATTTAGTTAAGTAATTCTATTCGCTTTTAAAATGTTCAAATTGTCTTATTTGTTGTGAAACTGTTCAGATTTGTCGAAACTCTGAGTAAGTTCCTACTCAGCAATCTGCACTGTTACAGGAGTAATGTTATCTAGGTTGTTGAAAAAAAACTCACGTTTGATCGTACGTTGCGCAAAATTAACCTCTTTTATCTCTAAGATTAATCGTTGGTTTATTAATTGGTTTAAAACCACTATTTATACGTACCTACTCCACTAATTGAGAATATATATTTTTTACGACAGTTGAATTTTTGTGGTTTATTACCTCTTCCTGGTATGAAGGAATTCATAATCTTTCAGAGTTAGGGATCCGTTCTACAGACTGACGACAAAACTGCAGTTAATTTAATAGGTTTATTCGGAGCACATACACTCAAGAGGAGGAACAATGAACTGGCCATGATGGAAGGTGTGGGGATTGATAGTGGAGACTCATGTAAGAACCTGAGACAACCAATCTAACATAATCAAGTCGTACACTTGGGAGCTTCGTCGTTTGGTAAACGGATCCTGAATAGAAGAAGAAGAAGAAGACATGTTTGTTACAAAAACGCTGCAAATTATAGGTTTGCTCCAGCGCCTCTCAGTTCATGAACTTTCTTACACCCATCCTGCGCGCGCATGTAGAGTTCTTATGACCTCTTTCGCCACGATTTGAGGCAGGCGGTTTGCAGACTTCCAGGAGGTATTTATAATGCAGTGTCAAAGTATAAATGAAAATCGGCCCCTGATTTGCTTCCGAATGCAGTATGTAGTTGGGAGAGTTACGTGGTAGCTTGAGAACGAGCTTCACAAAATAAGCCTGCAGTTGCTCCACAGCCAGATAGTTTTTAAATTGAGCTAGGGCGTTTTTAAAATTTCAGCTCTTATTTTTCACCCTTTAAAAGTGACCGACATCAACCAAACGCTTTGGGGCACAACTAGACCCCAAATGGAGCCCATATACCAAATTTCATCAAAATCGGTCCATGGGAACACAGGAAAGTGCCACGGACGTCCAACTTTTTATTCCATTTTCGGATTTTACGTAGGTACCTTGAAACGTGAACCAACAAATTTTGAGGAGGAGTTGAATAAATTTGGTTCTTGGTCGATTCAAAAGGTTCATTATTGAAAATAATAAATCAAAAATAGTAATCAACTTAATAGTATACAGAAATACATATAAAAGTCAACACTACTATTCAACAAAATAACAAAAAAAAACATGATTGACATGGACGTGTTGTCCTTCTGCCGAGCAGGTTGAGCCAAAAGAAAAGGATAATAATGCATGGGAGCACTAGTAGCTGATAAACTCTTCAACGAGCAGGCCACGATACCTCCAACACTGATGGCCAAATCGAGCAACTTTCAGTCTTGAATTGCTGTCATTCAGGAGTCCCACCTTAGCAGGCATTTCCAACTCTCAAGCTGGATTCACATGGGACAGAAAGGTCGGAACGATGGTAAGAATTAATGCAATCTGATTGGCTGATTTTCCCCAGTGGAAAATGGTGGCCGCCATCTTGAAGGAACGACGGAAAGTCCGTTGGAAGGAGAAGTTTTTATACTGTCGTCCATCTTCCGCTTTCTGCGCGCTGATAACCACTAGTGGAGATTGCGCTAGGAGGCTAGCCTTCCAGGAGGAAGGTTACTTTTCTGTCCATTCCATTCATGTGAACCTTCCGCCTACCCCCTCCACTGGTTGTTTCGTTGGTCCAACCTCTCTGTCCCGTGTGAATCCAGCATCAAACGCCCAAAAAGTGATTCAGGAACTCCGTCAGCACTGGACGCACTTATGAAAATGGACAACGTCCTCGTTATCCCCCATATTGGAGAGAGGGCACACTCGGCAAGAGCTGCCCAATATACAGTAAGTGCCATATTTGGTCCTCAATAAGACTGCCAGAAAATGGAAGAGAAGTTGCTGCCAGAAGTTGTTTTCACTTTTCAGGTTGAAAAAAAAAATTTCTCCAAAATCACAATGTGTGCGCATGGGTCGGAAAAACTGTTTATTGTTATTTTCAATCTAAACTAGACCTCATTCCGAGAATGGGGTATTTCAGTGGGTCGGAAATTCAGGTTTTTGACCTCAAATTTGGAAAAATTGATTAAAGAGATCACACGTTTGAAAAAAAGGTGGGCCTCCCTTAACGCACTCACACTTATGCCGCATGTGTGTGTGAGAAGTATTTTGTAGTATCCAAGAGGTCCTCCAAGGGTTTCATCGCTTCTCTGTGCATGGATACTTTTTTCAAAGACGTCACACCATTCAAATCTTCATCTTTCCTTAGCTTCTCAGATTTTTAAAAAACATTTTCTCTACGAACAGACCCAATTACTGTTATTCCTGAGCCATACTCTTTTGAAAATTTTTTTTTTTTAAATTGACTGAAATACCCCATTTTGACACCAGCCGTTCTCTTTTTGGATGAGTAGATCTTTTTCTATGATTTTTCAAAGTTTCGAGTTTTTATGACGTCACAGTGGGCAGGGGGGTCCCGACCAGGCAGGAGAGGCGCGTGACGACATAAACATTCGAAACTTAGAAAAACATAGAAAATGATCTACTCATCCAAAAAGAGAACGGCTAGTGTCAAAATTCTCAGGATGAGGTCTACTTTCGATTAAAAATTTTTAAAAAAATCAGGTGCACCCCCCATTTTTACTCGCGTTTTACGTTTTAGACTTTCCTGAACACTTCTGGTTCCTTGTCTGTCTGTGTATTTGACTGTCTTGAAATCCTTGTAACGGGCAAAATCATGCGAAATTATAGTCCGAATTGGATGACATTTTCAGAGATTATTGGGATAGGGCTGTAGATGGTCCCCGTTGAAAATCATGGCCAGATTGATAGAGGTCTCTACACATGCTCAAACGTTAAAAAAAATTCTTGTAGCACATTCGTTGACGTTTCCAGGGGATCGTGCAGGCTGATGTGTAGATGGTCCCCTATGAGGGAAGTGGAAAGTACTTAGAGAGTAGTGTATGACAATCGACCCGATGTAAATTATGTCAGCTTTATTGGGATTTGGGTCCAACAACCAAATCCTCCTCTTTCACCAAATTTTCGAAAAATTTATTTTCTTCATCAGGGCTCAGAGGATGAGTTTAGGTTTGAACATCAAACCACGGTCGGGAACAAAGAGGTATAAACCAGGAACACTAATCATTAAATTGGTGTTAAAAAACTTGACTATTATAATTAAAATGTGGAAAAACACAATAACATCAGGCTTTAAATTGGTAAAAAACAAATCAAGACAGTCAGATAGACACAACCACAACGTTTGTGGTTGTGTCTATCTGACTTGATTTGTTTTTTACCAATTTAAAGCCTGATGTTATTGTGTTTTTCCAAATTTTAATTATAATAGTCAAGTTTTTTAACACCAATTTAATGATTAGTGTTCCTGGTTTATACCTCTTTGTTCCCGACCGTGGTTTGATGTTCAAACCTAAACTCATCCTCTGAGCCCTGATGAAGAAAATAAATTTTTCGAAAATTTGGTGAAAGAGGAGGATTTTGTTGTACTTAGAGACTGATGTTTTGAGATTAGATACAACGCAACAAATCATCTATACAATCAGGTTAAGGAAACGAGGAAGCTATGTGCCACACCCACTTGGCAGACTTTTTAGGAGACTCAAAATTAGACAGCCTCCTACATGAAACTGCTCAAGGTTCATGTCGACAGGCAGGCGATGCCTCCAACATTGATCTTTTGCTTTTCGTTGGCGCAGATAGCTGAAGGCATGACTGCATATTGCACCTTAAGAGTGAATGAAGATTACATAATAGTCCTGTTAAATTATACAACTGGCTTGTCTATGCTCCAGAAAACCTCTTACTTGAGAGAATGGATAATGACTACTGAGTACCTATCCCAGAGATAAGGGTGAGTTGAATGAGAACAAACAAGAAATGTGTCGGATGGAAGTTTAATGAATAGAAAATGAAGATCACAAGGGGAAATTTGAAATGTCCAGTTTTCCTTTTTCTGATTAACTATAATGTAAAGTTCGGCATTTCTCAGTCTTACTTATAGCACACTAACGTGAATTCCTTGTAACAGCCATAACTTCTACATTTTCCATCCGATTTCAATGAAATTTCCAGGAATGTTACTGAGTAGTGTTTAGATGGTCCCCTATGAAAATCATAGAATTCAAATCCTATTCATTGCATCACTAGGCCTCAATAGCTCAGAGCGCATAGAATTATCCCCCAGGGGTCCCGGGTTCGAATCCCAGCCGAGGCTAAGCATTTTTTTGATCCAATCACATACATCTACTCACTTACATTTTTCATCCGAATTTGATGAAATTTTCTAGGATTGTCCAGATTAGCGTGTAGATGGTCCCCTATGAGGGTAGTGAAAGGTACTTAGAGATTGGTGTATTGAGATTAACTACTATGCATCGGATCATCTATATAATCGGGTTATGGATACGAGGAAGCTATGTGCCACACCCACTTGGCGGACGTTTTTTCTGTTGAGTGTTCTAGGCTGTATAGAAACTCTAGGGATTCACAGTCGTGTTACAGGCTGTACAGAAACTCTAGGGATTCACAGTCGTGTTACAGGCTGTATAAAAACTCTAAGGATTCACAGTCGTGTTACAGGCTGTATAGAAACTCTAGGGATTCACAGTCGTGTTACAGGCTGTATAGAAACTCTAGGGATTCACAGTCGTGTTACAGGTTTCTTAAGATCATTATGATTGCAATGCGTCCACTATAAATACTCGATACAGTACCAAGCAGTTACAATAAAGTAACCACCAGGATTTAAGAATGCCAATACGTCTCCATGTGTTAATCCTAATAAATTATTACATTTAACCATTAAAATATTGAAGTCACTGAAACTCATGTCCATATTGCCATCGTAAGGACCTAAAGGAGTCTGAAACACGACAGTGAATCTCTTGTGTTTGACTCAAAACTAATTTGAAAAACTTGTTTCTATTCACATTCCTATAACAATCAAACCGCATTTAGTATATTTATTTACGTTAATGCGAATTACGTTAATTTATATGAATCACGTTAATAATCAAATAATTGAGGTAAGATAAAATTTTGGTAACTTAGCTAATGCACAAAAAATGCTACATTCTCTCTGAATAAGAAAAAAATGATGATGAGGATCCCTTGAAAAACTTCAAAATGATTACTCATTCTGCTGCAAGATGGCTTGAAGAGGAAACTTTTTCTAACCATCAAAAAGGAAGGTGATGTGGAACCCAAAATAAGAGCTGATGCAGATTATCGTGGGGAAAATAGAAGGAAGGATATGGGTTTGGAGAAAGCGGACTCATGGGTGCTGAACAACCTCAGTAAACATCCTCCAGTGGGCTGAAATCACAGAGTTGATTCCAATAATGAGTTCAAGATAATCGTGCTAATTAGGTATACTAATTATTCAAGAATAATTCGTGGCATTCGAGTCGTCAGGTTCTTATTTGTAGGTACCTACAAATCAGTTTTTACATTAAGAATTTTAGATTAAGTGTGTCAAAATCCTCAAATCCGTAGGAAGTGACCTTGACGGTATGTACCAGAGTTGCAAAGTAATGATTACTTTGCGTAATGATTACTTTTCAATATTACTTTTCTTATAAGAAATGAAATGAGTGAAGTGATTATGATTATGAGACCTAAAATGGCGTAGGGGAAAAAAAAAAAAAAAAAAATGATTATGTACACATAAAACCAATAACTGGGATTTTAAGAGACACCTTAATACAAAGTTAATGCTATACCCATTCCTGTAATGGGAATGGCATTTTCAATTACTTTTTCCAATTCCTTGTAATGGTAATGGTTTTTCCAATTCCCCATTACTCTTGGTTGGGACGATGATTACCATAAGGGACCATCAACACTCCATTCCACATAATCCCTGAAAATATCTTCGAATTAAGAAAATAACTTCGTATAGTTAGTTATGCCCCTTACAGATAGACACGAAACCAATTAAATATCCTATTTCAACAACTCTGGTCAGGGATGTCAGGTAATTAAGGGCATTGTCGGATAAGGACAAAATGGAGGAGAGGGGCCAGTCTTCTTTGAATCGGTAGAGTGGTCCCCCTTGGTTTGAGCATGGTCCCCGAAGAATTGGATGGTGGGATGGTCCCTTATGAATTAGGAGGTAAGTCCACTAGAAATTTCGGAATGGTCCCCTACGAATTGTAGGATGGTCCCCAACGATTAGGATGGTGGGATAGTCCCTTGTGAATTGGGAGGGTAGTCCCCAAGGAATTTGAGAACGGTCCCCTATGAAGGATGATCCCAACGAATTGGAAGTTGGGACGGTCCCCTATGGATTGGGAGGGTGGTCCCCAAGGAATTTGGGAATGGTCCCCCATGAATTGGAGGATGGTCCCTTATTGAATTGGAGGATGGTCAACTTACTGATTGAATGGGTAATTGGAAGGACCCGTTACTTTCCCAACCAAGAAAAATGGGGAATTGGAAAAACCATTAGGTACCATTACAAGGAATGGGGAATTCGCCTCACATTTTTTTTCGAATGAGGGTTTATTTTTATGGAATAAAACCATAGTGAGCTGCTCGAAAACGCATCCAAAAAATTTAGAGAATTTAAGGAAGATGGAAATTTTAAATGTGGTGGCAATGTGTAAGAGGCAGCCATGTTTGAAACGTAACGGATATTCTACCAATCTGACTTCAAAGGAGGTTCTGTGGCGCTTACCACAGAAGCGGAACATACACGAACTTTTAGCTTCCGAGTAGTGCGCACAAGAGTGCGCCGCGAACTGGCAGGAAGAACCCAGACACAAAAGTGACCAAAAGAAACAATGTTACTCACTTTTTCACAATACGATTCTACCTACTACTTTATCAAGCATTATTAGTCTTCATCTTCTCTTATTTAGTTTCAAGATTTGAATCACATTATTCGAGTAGCCATTTCACTGGATCGTTTTGTGTGGCGGTGCTAGAACTCTGTCTGTTGTCGGAGTTGTTTTCGCGTCGTTTTTTTTCGTATGACGTCAACAATATTCCTCGATTTTTGCGGTGTTTTGTAACAGAGGCTTCACTTGTTTAGGCATTTTCTCCTACGGTAATTTTTTCCCCTTGGTTATTCCTAGTGTTAAACGTTATTCTAGGGCCTATTATAGGATTTGACTTGAAATTCCAGAATCTAAAATTGAGGCAAATTCCCCATTAGAGCTGATGCAGACTATATTTGGGAAAATAGAAGGAAGAATATTCGAGTCGTCAGGTTCTTATTTGTAGGTATCTTCGAATCAGTTTTTACATTAACCCATTTTGGCCACTGATGCGTTTTCGCATCGACTTTTTTTTAAATATTGAGAATAGTGGAAAATCTTCATAGAAGAATTCTTTCTCGTTCATGCTGTTCTTATACGTACTTACTCGTCAAAAAAATTCTTCGACATTCAGGAGCTGAATGCGATTTTGGATTTTTCTTTTTTTTTGAAAAGGAGGCTTTTTGGCCGAAAGCATGATTATGGTGGCTCAAATTCGATCCTGGGCGATTGAGTGAACATCGATTTGGAAGACTGAGGCCTCTTAAATCTCATTGAAATGTGAAAACAATAAAATTTGGAGTATTTTCGCTCTCAATCGGTGAGCAAATTATGCCTTATTTTTGCTCTCATCTTGTAAAACAGTTCATCCTCCTCCCCCTTCTCTTTTATTTCCACCCTTGGCTTGAAATGGGTTAAGAATTTTAGATGAAGTGTGTCAAAATTTATTATTTTTTTAATATTTAATATTTATTTATTATTTTAGTTATATTATAAATGTAGATTACTATTTATGATAAGTACATTTTTAAGGTATTCGATCAAGGTTGGAAATTAAGATGATTGGCATAAATCCACAATCATGGTGTATAAGAAACTTTGAATTTCGGAGGGAAGTTGTCACTGTTTGAAACACTAGCGCTCTTAGCGGCGAAACTGTAACTACCATACCCACTGACCCAATTCCTGCGCCCGAATGTTGACAATTACGAAAGTAGTAGAAGTACCGAACTGAATATGAAATAAAATATTAAATTTGTACAATACAACCAGACGAAAATCATCTACTGAATAAGTATAAATTTTTTCGTAAATTATTTTTTGGACGTAAAATCGATGATCCGAATCTCCGCGCATCATAAACATTTCATGACGTCAAATTGACGGAAAATTCCCCGTTTATTATTCTTCAAAGTAGTTTCATTATCCAACTTTATTGAATTTTGACAAAATACAAAAGCGCGGCAAATCGTCGGAATACAAATCAAGGAGGGTTAATAGCTGATGAGGTGGTAATTTTATGAGCCAATTACTGTGATTTTAATTGATTATTGAATCGCGGGGGTTCGTTTTGAATGCAAATATTGACGTTTGGTGGGTTGAAGATCGTGGAAATAAGTAGTGAGCCACTCGTTTTGGCTGGAGCTGTTAACTTTGATTTATTTTTAATCGAAGAAAGTGGCTTTAGTCGCCGTTCGAGTGGCAACACTGCGTTGTAAAAGCCGCATATGTTTCCTGTTGTGCTGTTTGTTGATCGAAGGTCAGTGGCACGGTCATAAGTAAATATTTTGAAATGTGTAAAGTGATCAAAAATGTAAGTATTTTCCGAGTTTTCTCAATTAGTTGTATCGAGAGCTTATTAGTGCATGTTGTGACAGTGAAAAGTCGTCCGTTCGAGGCTTCGTTTGGTGTGTGCAGGCCTTCTAAGCAACTCCTCCTTAGGATCACCTTCCCCTAGCATATTTATGAGTTTTTGTTGTCAATGCCTTTTCCTTCAGTTTCCATCTGTCTCGATTTTTCCATATTCCGAGCCGGAATCCCCTTTTCGTTCCTCGTTCGACGTCGCCGAGCGATTCCCTCCGTGACAACAAACTTCCCGCGAGATTCCTTTTGGTTAGTTTTTAGTGGCCATTGCTCTACGACGAAATTTTGATAAGTAATCAGACGGGAGCTCGTCTCAGATAAAAGTAGTTTTTGCTTTCTATATCCGTCCAAGTATTTCAATCGATCGGGAAACGCGAAAATCGTCGATCCCGCGGAGATTTCTTCGATGTTTTCCAGCCGGTTTGCAAAACATGTAAAAAGCGTGCCGTGACCCAAATATAAATCGGACACCATCTCGGCTCTGTTTCTCCTACATATCGCGATATTTTCGTTCTGTCTTTGTTTCCTCGCTTGAAGTTCTCCGATTACGTCGGATTCCCGTGATATGCATCCGCATCTAGTGATCCGTCGACGAAATCAACTTCGTTTCGGCCTCGAAATCACGATGACAAGGTACCTGTAGGGTCATAAATCTTGAACGACCACAGTCGTATGCAATACTCCAGTAGTTTGGTTGTTTTATACGGCAATGCATGTTTATACGTTTATTTGAAGATGTTTTACAGTCTATCGAGAGATAATGTTCTTCTATGTTGGAGTACTTGTAGGCATTACGTCGCTCATTCGTATATCGTACAGAAATTATTCACGTCACCTTTAGAACTGGTTGTTTGTATGGGATTTGAAGTCTCTTAGGGCTTTTTTCTTCCACTTTATTTGTTCAAAACTTAATTATTTTAATTATTCACTCACCTATCTGACTTTGAGTCCGTTTTATATCATTTTATTATTAACACTATTGATGTTTTGAGTTTGTCTTTGACGTTTGTCAGCTCCGAAAATACCTAATTCATTGATTTCACTATTTTAGACTCGGTCCTATCAGATTCCACATAAATACTCACCAAATCACAGTTTTCCTATAAATTTCTCCATTCACTTTTGTGAGACGTTTGTACTTTTATTCCATACCTGCTCGACATGTTGGAAAAATCACTCGTATGCCGCACATTTGCATCCTTTTTCGATATTTTGACATTGTCTGTATGAAACCTACTTTTCCCTGCCAAATCGAACATTCCTGCTCATTTGTCTGTTCCGACTTATCTGTCATTTGTACAGGAAGTAACTTAACAGCATTTTATCCAAGGAAACCCCTAAATTTTTAGATGTGAACGAACACAAATCTTCCCTACCTCAGCGCTGAAGCAAAAAGATCGTCAAAACTGTTCCTACCTTTTCATGGATTTTTTATCATTTTCTATCACTATTTTGTGCTGAATACTTTGGATTCCTCACAAATACTCACCAAATCATAGTTTTCCTATAAATTTTCCGTTTAAAAGTACTTCTATTCCGTACCTACTCGACATGTTGGAAAAATCACTCGTATGCCGCACATTTGCATCCAGAATCGTTATCTTTTCGATATTTTGACATTGTCTGTATGAAACCTCCATTTCCCTGCCAAATCGAACATTCCTGCCCATTTGTCTGTTCCGACTTATCTGTCATTTGTACAGGAAGTAACTTAACAGCATTTTATCCAAGGAAACCTCCAAGTTTTTTCGATCTGAACGAACACAAATCTTCCCTACCGCAGTGCTGAAGCAAAAAGATCGTCAAAACTTTTCCAACCTTTTCATGGATTTTCTATCACTATTTTGTGTTCAATACTTTGGATTCCTCACAAATACTCACCAGATCACAGTTTTCCTATAAATTTCCAGTTTAAAAGTACTTCTATGCCGAACCTACTCGACATGCTGGAAAAATCACTCGTATGCCTCACATTTGCATCCAGAATCGTCATCTATTTCGATATTTTGACATTGTCTGTTAGAAACCTACTTTTCCCTGCCAAATCGAACATTTCTGCTCATTTATCCGTTCCGACTTATCTGTCATTTGAAGAGCGCCACTTGCAAAAGGGGCTAAGTGCCATTCAAGAGAACTTAGAAGAAACTAAAAAAAAACAGTGTACATCTAAGAAAAGTTTGCACAATTTTATTGAGAAAAACGTTAAAAACACAACTTGGGGAATGTAATCAAGTAGTATATTGGTATAAAATATATTATGCAGACATTTTTATTTATTCAACTTTTCTACCAAAAGCGTGTAAGTACCATATAAATTGCACATAAGGTAACTCAAAAAAGCAAGCAGCTAGTAGTGAAAAAATATCATTTTGAACTATAATATTCATATAGATAATGTGTACATCAATTGATTATTGTGTATTATTCATTTGTAGTGTTATTTCTAGGAATTATGACGGCCAATCGAACATTAAAATGTAAGCCACTGAAAAAGTCTTAAGATTAATAATGAGCTCAAAGATTTAAAAAAAATTAGAAAAAGATTAAAATGAAAATAAAGCTCATTGGTTTGAATGCCTACTTCTCATTGTAGCGACTAGCTCCTGATAGTAAATTTGGTTTTCTTGTTTCACAAAAGGAATCATATTTTCAATGTCTTTTATCTTGGCAGCAGACCAAATTTTGGGCTCACTGACAAGTGCCTGAATATCAACTTGTCGAAAAGTCTCCATGTTGATACCTCTCTTGAATATCTTCACTTTTCGAGCTGGTGCTACATCACTGTAGCTACTCTTCACTTCTGCACATCCTTCTTCAAGCAGAACTCGATTGAACTTGAATGAAACAAGCTGTGATATCCCAAGAGTCTTGGTGTCCAATGTGTCCTTGGCCAATGCCATCCAGTTATAGAATGTGTTCATTACCTTGACCATGAAAAAGGGTTCAGTTTGCTTAAAATTCACGATTATTTCAATCAAGTCTTTTGGAACTTCAGGTTTCTTCCCCTTCTTGGCACGCTCTACCGCTCTACCTACCAGATCACGTGAAACGTGGAGCTATAGAACACCCTTCTGCCTCCATGTCATCGGTAATGCAACCTCATGGTACTTAGGCCTGTTTGGTTCGAGATGCTAATTTCAACCGCTTGGAGCAGCACTATCGTCATAATATTCTCAGAGCAACTCCACTGAGGCACATAGGCCCCAAATCAACGAAAAAAGCTCATTGTGAAAAAATGGCACTTAGACCCTTTTACAAGTGGCGCTCTTCATTTGTATAGGAAGTTTCTTAACACGTTGAACGCGGATCGCGTCTATGTCACGCAAATCCCGGGGTCTGTGTGGCTGGCCGCGTCTATGTCACGCAAACACCTCTCGCAAAACAGGTTCAAGAATATCTGCTCCTGTTCTTTCGTTCTCAGTTTCCACTCTTTTCTGGCATTTTTTCGTGATAGATGAACATATTATGAGTTGAACGGTTCAATCCGGAGCTGAATCGGTCGAGGTTGAAGGTAATTGAGCAGTTATCAAAGTGGCACCTTATCTTTGTGTGCTCCTCCGGTAATTTTTTTATGTTTTCACATTTTTCATCCATTTTTACGGAATAATTCAATCTTTTTAAGGTTGATCGACATTGTTTAATTGTTGGTTGTGTCAATAATCAGCTCAATCCTCTAATAAGTTTCATACTTTCAGTTCGTTATCGTGAAAAAGACACAGTGGTTCGACTCCGTTTTTTGTGTTTCACTCGGTTTTTCTGTTTTGAATCTTTGCCAGAGTACTCTACTGTTCGCAGATAAAAAGAATGCGGCTGGCCAATTTTTCAAAGGGTATACCTGCTAACATAGACGACTACCTGTTCCAAAATCTTAGATAGCCTGGTGAGTCAGGCTGGGGAAAGGGCCGAGCCTCCATTTCTCAGACCTTCGTAATTTGGGCATTGAGCAACTCGAGTCATAATGAGTTAGAGAGAGCCTCTACTCTGCCAATTGTTAGGAAAGAATTCCATCTCGATTGTGAGTTCACTTGCCTTTCAGGTTTACTCTTCATTCGTCTTTAAAATTTGAAAAAAGAACCATCTTTTATTGGAAATAATTTTTTGTTGGAAAATGGGAAATTTGGCGCCCTTTCTAACGGTGCCCTTATTTTTACATGTGTGCAGTAAATTAAGGTAGTTCTGGTAATTTTAGTGACATGTTCAAGAACACGAAAAAAATTTGGAATTGAAAAAACTTGGAAAAACAAGGGGTTAAAACAAAGATGCTACGATACATTTTCTTACTTAAATTATATGTACGATCAATCCTTGGATATGTTTGGTCGATACCCTGTGTAGAATTGGGAACCACTGCCTTGAAGTACGCGAACGGTCTGTGAAAATCAATTCTTCTACTTCATCATTGGTCGGTAGTCAACAACCCTCGGTCTCATTTTCCTTGGCTTGAGTGGCAGGTAGAAGAAGGAGGATGTTTTTGAGACTGTAATACATAAGGACACCTCACCAAACCATCCGCATTCTTTCCATCTGCAAACAGTACAAAGCTCCCAAAAAAGAGAAGACTCGTTCTCTTCCCAGGTATGGAATAACTAGGTATTATATTGTCGTACATGATCGATTCCTACCTATTTCTATGCACCATCAACGTATCTCCCTTGCAAAGGCCGCCAGAATTCGCGTCCAGTGGACGGGCGGCCTGAGCCAACCCACTCACATAGGGGTTGATTTCCCATTCAAACTGGAGCAACTTGACACCACCGCTGGCTGCGTCACGTTGACGCCGAGAATAAATTCTCGACTTCTTTTTGTGTCAAAATTTTTGGAAAAATGTACTTTTTAATATATGTTGCTGCTATAGCGTTTCGTCGAAAAAAAATTTCTCCGCCACTGGGGACCAACGCGTTTTTTTTCCCGCGTGCAAGGTGTTAACAGCATTTTATCCAAGGAAACCTCCAAGTTTTTTCGATCTGAACGAACACAAATCCTCCCTACCTCAGAGCTGAAGCAAAAAGATCGTCAAAACTTTTCCAACCTTTCCATGAATTTTGACATTTTCATGTCTTTGCTATGGCACATGAACTGAAAAATCGTCACGAAAACTTTGATGCTTGGGTTGAACTAACAACCTTACTTTACTACCTTGTTGTGTAGTGGTTGACATGAAAATGTCCCAATGTGTTGCAGACTCGTAAGCAAGCATTTAAAATTGAGTTTATGATTTCGAATCGAGTGTGAAGTTTGTAGTTTCGGTTTCGTTTGTTGTCATTTTGACTTTTCTGATCATCTTAGCGCATGTAGGTGTGATTTATATTGCTTCCGAGTCTACCAAGGTAGCGGAAGCTTTGTTTTCACTTTTCAAGGATGAAAAAAAAGTTCTCCAAAATCAATTTTTTCAACTTTTTAAATTCAAAATTGATTAAGTTAACCCTAGAAGGATATTCTGTGTAAAGTTTACTCATCGCTGGTTAACTTTTTGTGTTTTACCAAAACTAACCTGATCTGCCTGAGCCCTCCTCTTAGCAGTGCTCTCCCTAGTTAGTTCTGTCTGCCTTCTGCCAGACAACATCCAGACATCACGTGCAACACTCCTACAACAAGTTTTTAGAATCCTATGAGTAAAAATCACTCAACAGTCCCACGTACATTTTTCCACGTACGTTTCCTTGAATAATTTTAAACTCAACAGTACCTTGCATGCCTTTTCCAATATGTCAATCTTACTCATGCCCCCTTCTTGTGTGTGAGATTTGCTACGATCTACGCTCAGCTTGTTCTATAGCATGAACAAGCCAATGTAAACGCCTATGTTATCTACGTCCACAAAAAAAACCCAAAAGAAAGAACACGACTGAAGCTACTTGAAGTAGGAATTAGAAGGTTAACAAACAAAACCGGTTCACATTAAACTTGACTTTCTCTTTTCGAAAAATTTTCGAGCATTTGGAAATTTGGAAGGGAATTAATTTTTTTATTAATTATTATTATTATTTTTTTTAACATTGTAATTAACTGCATTTTTTGACGTGACAACGTCTTATAAATTGGTTTGCCGGGTGACACTTCAAGAAAGCCGGGTGACACTTCAAGAAACTCCGCTCACGTTATGCGCTCACAATGAGAGCGAGTGAGAGGCACGCGTCCCTTTCACTTCTCTCGCTCTTTCTCTCTTCCGCCTAAGAGCGAGAGAGATAGGCATACACACCGGTTCATGTCTTGCGCTTCTATTTAGGCGCCTGCATACAATTTTTTATTATAATAAAAAAATTTATTATAATAATAATATTATCCTTCTTCCTACTATACGAATGAATATTAACATTGAAATTATTTTACCACTCAAAGTCGTTGTCACGTAATAAAACTTTCGCCCGTATACCGACTTTACAGGCAACCAATTAATTTTTTTTTTCACTTAGGGCTCATTAAATAATATATTTTTTTGAAATTCGATAGTCCAATAATAGGGTGTGCGCCTGGGTAGGAAAAACTGTTAATTGTTATTTTTAATCTAAGGTAGACCTCATTCTGAGAATTTTGGTGCCAACCCCGAACTTCTAGCGTGTGTAAATCTTTCCCTATGAATTTTTAAAGTTTCGACCGTTTATGAAGTCACAGTGGGCTGGGGAGTCCCGCCCAGGCGAGAGGGGCGCGTGACGTCATAAACGGTCGAAACTTTGAAAAATCATAGAAACAGATCTACTTTGGCGGTTGGTGCCAAAATCCTCAGGATG
Source organism: Apolygus lucorum (assembly GCA_009739505.2). Taxonomy (NCBI): domain Eukaryota; kingdom Metazoa; phylum Arthropoda; class Insecta; order Hemiptera; family Miridae; genus Apolygus; species Apolygus lucorum. Next base: position 43,118,832 of record CM019178.2, on the reverse strand, counting down.
TAGTCTACTTTCGATTAAAAATCTAAAAAAATCAAGGCGCACACCCCATTTCAGTGTTAGTGTGGGATGTGGATTGGAACTGTGATTACATAATTACTTTACTATTATATTCTCTCCTATAATAATATTTTGACGGAATTCATGTTTAATAATGCAGTAATCCATTATAGAAAACATGTGAAGTTCCATATCATCTTTTAAAATATAAATGAATGAAGAGAAATCCAGTTTTGGGCGATAGTGTAAAATTTACTCAACGGTACCCCTAAGTGTTGGGGAAAACGGTATCCTTGTGGGGCTAAAAAGCCTGTATTAACGGGATGGTACTCATTGAAACCGAAAATAGGAGGTTTTTGAACGATAATTTCATTTTTGATTGGAAATGTCAGCTAATATCAAGCGAGACAGTCGTCTTGCGATGTTCATCAAAGCACGACTGACGAGTACTGAAATGAAATTTGTGAAAAGTACCCCAATGCCCCCTCAAAATGCATATTTTGATTCGCGTGTTCACGGGTTTATTGATCCAATTTCGCTCTTCCATGTCGACGGATTTCTATAAAACTTGGTAGTTGCGAAGATCTAGTTTTAGGAGCTGAAGTGCCTCTTTGGGATTATCATCATCTGACCATCATGTGGGAGCGATAATTTCGCTATCTTGAGTGGATTGAGGACCTTCTTCCCTACGTTGGGTTGTTCTGACGCAAAAAGATCTAGTTGTAAACTCTACCAACTTCTTCAAGGTTTTAATAGAGATTTCAATTCGACATTTACTTGAAAATACCTATCTTTTGTAGGGTTTCTCAAGAACTCAAATTGACTGGCATTATTTCAAATTTGGAACAAATTGAAGGGAAATTGCACTTGACATACGTAAACAATTCTACTAAATCTGAGAAAGCATGGGTAGGTACTATTGACTGCCTAAGTGAGGAGAAAAAGGTTCTTGATGCCAAAGAAAACAAAATACTACATTTTGCTTCCGAGTCTACCAAGGTAGCGGAAACTTTGTTTTCACTTTTCAAGGTTGAAAAAAATCATCTCCAAAATCAAAATTTCCACTCGCGTTTTACTTTAACGATTTTCCGATCCCTGAAGTGTTGCTGATTGGTTTCGGGACACCCTGTGTAGTTGAATATTTTCAGATCCTAGCGTAAATTCGTCATTCTTAACAGTTTCATCAAAATGGGGCTGTAGGTTACAAAAACCAAGGACCCGGAATTACTTCGGAACTTGCTCTGCGTCGATAACAAATTTTGGATTTCTAAGGTTTTAGTGAATTTTTAAAGAAAATACTGCTGTTATTGCTGTGATCTCAAAATTTTACTATCTTAATGCTATTTGGTAAGTTCATCTTGGTAAACGATTCCATCAGAAAACTACAAACTGTCTTGATAGCACCAGAACGGAAATTGAGTTTTTATTGAAAGTACCTACATAAACAAACTAATCTATGCAACTTTGAATTTAGTAAGCCACTCTCAGCTATATCTAACGTTTACAGTTAATGAAAACGCTGCAAATTATTACACAAAGGTTTATTATTTTTCTATGTAGATCACTTGTCTGCAAAGAACACGGCTTTGCCATTGTTACCACCAACCAACTTGAAGAAAAACATCGATCGCATTTCGGTAAGCTAAAATTTGAACGGGGATTAGGCCTCTTTTGCGATTCACGCGCGTGTTTCTGATTTATCGTACGTCCACCCCTTAAATTCTCGTAGAGAGCGAACGGTTTGTCCTACAGGACTCCGCGTGGTCTCTAAAAATTCTATACTATCTTAAATTGAAAGAAAAACGATACCTTTATATCAAAGTTCTTCGAGTTGAGGCATTTTCAAAATTTCAAACCTTATTTTTCAACCCTTAGAAGTGACCTACATCAACCAAAATCTTCGGGGCACAACTAGACTCCAAATGGAGCCCTCATACCAAATTTTATCAAAATCGGTCAATGCTAAGTGGGGAAAGTGCCGCGTACGGTGGACGGTTTTAATATTTGTATTAATACTGCAATATCCGATATTTTTGGATATCGATACTTTGGATCCGATATTGCCAAGTATCGAATATCGATACAGTTGTCGCGGAAAATTCAATATAATGGCTAAAAACGCTGCAAATCATTGCTCAAAGGTTTATTATTTTCTGTATAGATCACCCTTCTGTATAGATCACTGGATCTCCATCAATAGCACCTACCACCATCTGTATTCTCCATTGACCCGCCCTCTCAAATTTCAGCTTCCTGCGTTCAACAGAAGAGAAAATGGCCTTGGAGCTCACTCAGCTGATCAGTGACCACTCATGCGCCTTCAGCATTCTCCATTGACCCGCCCTCTCAAATTTCAGGTTCCTGCGTTCAACAGGAGAGGAAATGGCCTTGGAGCTCACTCAGCTGATCAGTTACCACTCAGGCGCCTTCAGCATTCTCCTTTGACCCTGCCTCTAAAATTTCAGCTTCCTGCGTTCAACAGGAGAGGAAATGGCCTTGGAGCTCACTCAGCTGATCAGTGACCACTCATGCGCCTTCAGCATTCTCCATTGACCCGCCCTCTCAAATTTCAGGTTCCTGCGTCCAACAGGAGAGGAAATGGCCTTGGAGCTCACTCAGCTGATCAGTTACCACTCAGGCGCCTTCAGCAATCTCCATTGACCCTGCCTCTCAAATTTCAGGTTCCTGCGTTCAACAGGAGAGAAAATGGCCTTGGAGCTCACTCAGCTGATCAGTGACCACTCAGGCACCTTCAGCAATCTTCATTGACCCGCCCTCTAAAATTTCAGCTTCCTGCGTTCAACAGGAGAGGAAATGGCCTTGGAGCTCACTCAGCTGATCAGTGACCACTCAGGCGCCTTCAGCATTCTCAATTGACCCGCCCTCTCAAATTTCAGGTTCCTGCGTTCAACAGGAGAGGAAATGGCCTTGGAGCTCACTCAGCTGATCAGTGACCACTCAGGCGCCTTCAGTATTCTCCATTGACTTTTGATTATGGAAATTTGATTACTGGTTACGCAGAAGGCAAAACTATATAAATCGAAGAAATGAACAGCAATCGCATTTTAGTCAGAAAAAATTTCAACGGAGATTAGACCTCTTTTGCGATTCACACTCATGATTCTGTTTTATCGAAGGAAAACCTTCAAGTACTCGTAGGGACTGAACGGTTTGCCCTACAGAGCTCCGGGTGGTCTCAAAAATTTTTTAAAATTCAGTACTATTTAAAATTAGTGAAAAAACGATACCTTTATTTCGAGAGTTTTCGAGGTAGGGCACTCTTGAAAATTTCAACCCTTAATTCTCACCCCTTAGAAGTGACCTACATCAACCAAAAGCTTCGCGGCACAACTAGACCCCAAATGGAGCCCATATACCAAATTTCATCGAAATCGGTCCATGGTAACTAAGAAAAGTGCCGCGTACGGCGTACGGCGTACGGCGGACGGACGGAAATTTTTGGTTTATTATTTTCAATAATAAGCCTTTGGAATCGAGCAAGAAAAAAAAAATTTTAACCCCCCCTCAAAATTTGATGTTTTACGTTTCAAGGTACGTAGAATACGAAAATCGAATAAAAAAATTTCCGTCCGTCCGCCGTACGCCGTACGCGGCACTTTTCTTAGTTACCATGGACCGATTTCGATGAAATTTGGTATATGGGCTCCATTTGGGGTCTAGTTGTGCGCCGAAGCTTTTGGTTGATGTAGGTCACTTCTAAGGGGTGAAAATTAAGGGTTGAAATTTTCAAGAGTGCCCTAGCTCGAAAACTCTCGAAATAAAGGTATCGTTTTTTCACTAATTTTAAATAGTATTGAATTTTTAAAAATTTTTGAGACCACCCGGAGCTCTGTAGGGCAAACCGTTCGGTCCCTACGAGTACTTGAAGCTTTTCCTTCGATAAAACAGAATCATGAGTGTGAATCGCAAAAGAGGTCTAATCTCCGTTGAAATTTTTTCTGATTAAAATGCGATCGCTGTTCATTTCTTCGATTTGTATACAGTTTTGCCTTCTGCGTAACCAACCAGTAATCAAATTTCCATAATCAAAAGTCAATGGAGAATACTGAAGGCGCCTGAGTGGTCACTGATCAGCTGAGTGAGCTCCAAGGCCATTTCCTCTCCTGTTCAACGCAGGAACCTGAAATTTGAGAGGGCGGGTCAATTGAGAATGCTGAAGGAGCCTGAGTGGTCACTGATCAGCTGAGTGAGCTCCAAGGCCATTTCCTCTCCTGTTGAACGCAGGAACCTGAAATTTGAGAGGGCGGGTCAATTGAGAATGCTGAAGGCGCCTGAGTGGTCACTGATCAGCTGAGTTAGCTCCAAGGCCATTTCCTCTCCTGTTGAACGCAGGAACCTGAAATTTGAGAGGGCGGGTCAATGGAGAATGCTGAAGGCGCATGAGTGGTCACTGATCAGCTGAGTGAGCTCCAAAGCCATATCCTCTCCTGTTGAACGCAGGAACCTGAAATTTGAGAGGGCGGGTCAATGGAGAATGCTGAAGGCGCATGAGTGGTCACTGATCAGCTGAGTGAGCTCCAAGGCCATTTTCTCTCCTGTTGAACGCAGGAAGCTGAAATTTTAGAGGGCGGGTCAATGGAGAATGCTGGAGGTGCCTGAGTGGTCACTGATCAGCTGAGTGAGCTCCAAGGCCATTTCCTCTCCTGTTGAACGCAGGAACCTGAAATTTTAGAGGGCGGGTCAATGGAGAATGTTGAAGGTGCCTGAGTGGTCACTGATCAGCTGAGTGAGCTCCAAGGCCATTTCCTCTCCTGTTGATCGCAGGAAGCTGAAATTTGAGAGGGAAGGTCAAGGGAGAATACAGATGGTGGTAGGTGCTATTGATGGAGAACCAGTGATCTATACAGAAGGGTGATCTATACAGAAAATAATAAACCTTTGAGCAATGATTTGCAGTGTTTTTTATTCGATTTTCGGATTCTACGTACCTTGAAACGTAAAACATCAAATTTTGAGGGGGTGTTAAAATTTTTTTTTTCTTGCTCGATTCCAAAGGCTTATTATTGAAAATAATAAACCAAAATGAAGAAGGTAGAGAGGCTTTTGGGTCATTACTCTTTGGTTGCACAAATAAAGTATATATATCATGGAGATAATCACTCTGCTTGGACTCTTGATAGTAAAAAATGAATAAAAATCGTTGAAAATTTTTTTTTCTTGAGAATATTGGATAATATTGATGGTTTGTGTCACTGAAGTATTGATACTCGATATTTTAAAAGACCGATACTTGGGATATCGATACTCGGATACGATACAGTATCGATACTTTTATAACGATACCCATCCCTATTATGGTAAAGATATAGGGAAATGACCCTCACTTACCTCGTAACACATGTTCCTGTGAACTTCTGTGCAGGAGGTATCAACATTTTTTGATATAGGAAATTTTGAGATGCTGTGAATGATAACGAAAATCCATTTTTGCAGAATGAAGAATGATGCGTTTTGTGGATTGAATGGGGTATTTCTGTCAATTTTTGGTTTATTATTTTCAATAATAAGCCTTTGGAATCGAGCAAGAAAAAAAAATTTTAACCCCCCCTCAAAATTTGATGTTTTACGTTTCAAGGTACGTAGAATACGAAAATCGAATAAAAAAATTTCCGTCCGTCCGCCGTACGCCGTACGCCGTACGCGGCACTTTTCTTAGTTACCATGGACCGATTTCGATGAAATTTGGTATATGGGCTCCATTTGGGGTCTAGTTGTGCCGCGAAGCTTTTGGTTGATGTAGGTCACTTCTAAGGGGTGGAAATTAAGGGTTGAAATTTTCAAGAGTGCCCTAGCTCGAAAACTCTCGAAATAAAGGTATCGTTTTTTCACTAATTTTAAATAGTACTGAATTTTTAAAAATTTTTGAGACCACCCGGAGCTTTGTAGGGCAAACCGTTCGGTCCCTACGAGTACTTGAAGGTTTTCCTTCGATAAAACAGAATCATGAGTGTGAATCGCAAAAGAGGTCTAATCTCCGTTGAAATTTTTTCTGACTAAAATGCGATTGCTGTTCATTTCTTCGATTTATATAGTTTTGCCTTCTGCGTAACCAGTAATCAAATTTCCATAATCAAAAGTCAATGGAGAATACTGAAGGCGCCTGAGTGGTCACTGATCAGCTGAGTGAGCTCCAAGGCCATTTCCTCTCCTGTTGAACGCAGGAACCTGAAATTTGAGAGGGCTGGTCAATTGAGAATGCTGAAGGCGCCTGAATGGTCACTGATCAGCTGAGTGAGCTCCAAGGTCATTTCCTCTCCTGTTGAACGCAGGAACCTGAAATTTGAGAGGGCGGGTCAAAGGAGAATGCTGAAGGCGCCTGAGTGGTCACTGATCAGCTGAGTGAGCTCCAAGGCCATTTTCTCTCCTGTTGAACGCAGGAACCTGAAATTTGAGAGGGCGGGTCAATAGAGAATGCTGAAGGCGCCTGAGTGGTCACTGATCAGCTGAGTGAGCTCCAAGGCCATTTCTTCTCCTGTTGAACGCAGGAACCTGAAATTTGAGAGGGAAGGTCAAGGGAGAATGCTGAAGGCGCCTGAGTGGTCACTGATCAGCTGAGTGAGCTCCAAGGCCATTTCCTCTCCTGTTGAACGCAGGAACCTGAAATTTGAGAGGGCGGGTCAATGGAGAATGCTGAAGGCGCATGAGTGGTCACTGATCAGCTGAGTGAGCTCCAAGGCCATTTTCTCTCCTGTTGAACGCAGGAAGCTGAAATTTTAGAGGGAAGGTCAAGGGAGAAGGTGGTGGTAGGTGTCATTGATGGAGAACCAGTGATCTATACAGAAGGGTGATCTGTACAGAAAATAATAAACCTTTGAGCAATGATTTGCAGCGTTTTTTCTTTCTTTTCAAAAGAGCATGGCTCAGGAATGACGGTAACCGGGTCTGTTCGTCGAGAAAATGTTTTTTAAAAAATCAGAGAAGCTAAGGAAAGTTGAAGATTTGAATGGTGTGACGTAGCTAGCCAAAACTTGGAGAATCTCTTGGATACTACAAAATACTACTCACACACAAAAAAACCAACAAATTTTGAGGGGGTGTTGAAAAAAAATTTCTTGGTCGATTCCAAAGGTTCATTATTGAAAATAATAAACCAAAATGTATTGAAGTCGATAATGGCTGAAAATTGGTTGGAATTTCGCTTATTCACTCGTGCTAAACGATTGGGACCTTTTGATTTCTTTGAGCACGGAATAAGGTTACGGTTTCCCTACCAACGGTAGTGAGGAAGCAAAATACGGTGTCACTTAATTACGGACTTACCGAGTGAGTTGACTCTCTTTTGATCATCGCTATAACAATCATGGAACTGAACTGCTTACTAATGAAGGCATTTAATTTCATCCCACCTGTTGGGCTCCACCTGATCTGATTATGGTGAACAATGAAAATATGTATTCAAGGGTGTTTGTGTTATTATATTGTTCAAAAACCTATTGAAATTCTTCAAACTTGTAGCTTGAGATTTAAATCACCCAAATTCATTAATATACTTCTCAACTTTACGATTCGTTGTTGGTCATCTGACTTCAGATTCTGCATCTTATCCCACAAATTACTATTTTCAGCTCCAAAGTCCCTGTAGGTGGGCAATGTAGCTTCATCTCGTAGAATAACATTCGAATTTGATGACCCTGCAGCAACAATGAGCCAACTCCTTAACGGCCGTTTACGAGTTAACATTCGTGTCGAAGTGGAAATGATTTGTAGTTCCCTGCGTCACCACTAGATCGGGTATCACCTACGAGTGTTAACGATTTCGTCTCGTTTTGGTTTATTATTTTCAATAATGAACCTTTGGAATCGACCAAGAAAAAAAAGTTAACCCCCCCCCCCCTCAAAATGCTACGTAAAATCCAAAAATCGAAAAATCAATTAGCATTGACCGATTTTGATGAAATTTGGTATGTGGGTTCCATTTGGGGTCTAGTTGTGCCCCGAAGATTTTGGTTGATGTAGGTCTCTTCTAAGGGCTGAAATTGTGAAAGCGCCCTAATTCAATGTGTTTCCATCAATTTAAGATAGTATAGAATTTGTAGAATTTTTTGAAACCACGCGGTGCCCTGTAGGACAAACCGTTCGCTCCCTACGAGAATTTAAGGGTTGGACTTACGATAAATCAGAAACACGAGTGTGAATCGCAAAAGAGGACTCCGTTCAAATTTTAGCTGACCGAAATGCGATCGATGTTTTTCTTCATGTTGGTTGGTGGTAACAATGCCAAAGCCGTGTTCTTTGCAGACGAGTGATCTAAGAATCTCTTATATAGAAAAATAATAAACCTTTGTGTAATAATTTGCAGCGTTTTGCTGCAGGGCCCTCAAAGGTAATTTAATTACAATAACTTTGCTGTATCATCATGCAGTCAATACCACTCATGTGAAATGCATTTTTTTTTAATACTTAATAATAATTTTAATTTTTTACAATTCTTTTTTGATATTGTTAGAAATGATGTTCAGAAGGAAGATTTGAGGTGGGAGTTTCTGCCTCTGGTCTGCACAAAACCAGGCTACTCGGGGAAAGGGAGTCGTCCCTGATGATTTGCTTCGAGATTGCTTGAGGATTGAGAACGAAGTGAATTTAGTTTGCTAAATGGATTGAGGTGGACCCTCGACTGGTCTTTTTAAACGGTTATGTTGTCGATTACTCACTTTTCATGCGTCTTTTCATCTTCCATTAGCTATACTGAGAACCCTGATTCTTTCGTCATAATCTGACCGTTGAAGGGGTATTTGCTCAAAATTACGTATTTTTGACGTCAGATTAAAATTTAGCGCCCTTGAAAAAGTTATTATACCAGTTTTTAGTCGAAGTTCCATCTAGTTAAGGCGTATTTCTACAAGGAAATTCCGTCCTCATTTGTGTTGGCGTTGAAGCCGGATAACAACTGTGACGCCTCCTACCAAAAGGATTCTCTCGATAGAGTGCATTGAGATCACTGCAATCTAGGACAGATTCAAGTCGGAAACATTAAAATAAGGATGCAAAGTAATGGCGGTAATTAAAAAATGTATATCAGCCTCTGCATATTTGACTGTTTCTTTTAATCGCATAGTGATGAAGCATATTTTTGTTGTTTTCCTGTAGCGCTTTTCTTGTTCCATTTATCATCAGGACACTGTGGGCACACGTGTGTAGGTTCTCTCGCTTGAATCCGAAATTCCGGTTTTTTGAAAAACTGATTTCTTAGGCTGCGTTTCTGGGAGTTTTACTTACAGACAGGTACTTCAATAAAGATTCACTACACAGAATTATTTATTTTTTTTTTAAATCTCATACAACTACCCCCTTTGAATAGAAATATGTAGAACGAGGAATTGAAGTTTGAAAAGCTTTAATCGTACAAACCGAGTTAAAAGTTTACTTTTGGTGGATCCAATTGTTGTTGAGATCTGAAGAGTGAGAAAGAGGTTCAGGAAAATACCCATCATATGAGCTTATGAATTTGATTTTTAGCACCAGTTCTCTGGCAAAATGACCAGTGGAAATTGAGGAAAAATGGGACGGATATTTCGCTCGGTAAAGGTTTGGTTGTTCTGGCGAGAGTGTGTGGCCCCTAATCTGTGAGACGCGCGACTGTCGCGCCCTGAGAATACGAGATCTACCTTCTTGCTCACCAAGAGAACTGTTATCATCGTAAATCATATCGAACTTCATTCACACGTGCAGTTGAAGCACACCAAAGCTTCTAATAAGTACCTAATTCGATGTTGGTAATCACATTGTTTGTTATTAATCCCATCCTCCAATAATGGTCGAGTGCGTTTCATGACCAAAATGTATGTCGCCACCTACCTTACCTATATTACCTATAATAGGGTTGCCAGAGATCCTGATTTATCAGGACATGTCCTGATTCCCTTGAAATTAAGCCTCCTGATTTATTAAACTCATCTCGAATATATGACTAAGAACCATCAGTTACCTATAATAGGGTTGCCAGAGATCCTGATTTATCAGGACATGTCCTGATTCCCTTGAAATTAAGCCTCCTGATTTATGAAACTCATCTCGAATATATGACTAAGAACCATCAGTTCTAGTACATGTTCAGATCAAATGAAGGGTGTTAAAAAAAATAAAGAAGCGTTTTAAGTGTTTTAAGAATAAAAAACGATAGGCCGCTGGAAACCAATGAGGAACTTCACCATGTTGGAATTTCCTATTTTTGACCCCAAAATCGGAGTCAGCACCTCGAAAAATCTCCTACGGAAAACTTTCAGCCCGTACTTCCTAATTTACGAATAAACAAAACAGTGTAGAAAGTATGAACGTTTAAAACAACCGGGAGGGTGACGTCAACCTGGAATAGTTCATTTATGGCCACTTGAAGCGCTTAGATCGTGAAATCTCAGCAACATTTCACAAAACCAGTAAAGATCGAAATCGAAAAACTGAAGAAAAAAAAATAGAGAAAGCAAGATGGGGAAAATTAGGTTTCCCCTGTTTCTGTTTGATAACTTTCTTCTTAGATAACACGATTCCGTCGTACCATCAGGCAACACTGTTAGGAGACGGCGATCCGAACAGCCAATCAGCGAGCGTTCCTGCTTCACGTTGAAGAGGTCCGTTTTCCCGGTTATTTTTTGAAATCAAATAATTTTGATTGTCTCCCAAAAATAACAGGAGACTTATTTTCCGAAATCAACCCGATTTTCATCTATCCCACACCATTAACTATTCAGCAAAAATGCAAACAGAATTCGGCGAAATTCCTCATTTGGGCATGTTTTTTTTTTCCGAAGAGTGCACATCAAAATGGGTCGTGAAATTGAACACTTTAATTTAAAAAAGTTAAACTTAGAAAACGTTAACTAGTTTAGAACAAAGTATAAAGTTTGAAAAGTTGGACTTACCCACTTGAATGTTTCTCAGGAATCCACGTTAATTTTTAATTGAAAGTAAACAAAATTTCTAGTATACATGTAACTTTCCTGCAGCAATAAATATAATTGGTTTTATGTTTTAAAACTATAATTTTCCAAAGGAAAGGGAGTTATCATATTTTCTAATGAAGGGAAGAATAACGAAGAGTTCATAACAGCAAACATTTTATTCCTCAACTCTCCAGCATCAGTGTTCAATCATCGAGGGTTCTGAAACAAGTTGATATCAATAGCTGTTTTCCCAGCTACTTCCGGCGTAGTCAGCTCAAGAGACACTTACGGAGGACCATAATATCCAAATCGAAAAATTGCAAATTTTATTAATAACCAAGCGGTAGACACGGGGTGTGCGCATGGGTCGGAAAAACTGTTTATTGTTATTTTCAATCGAAAGTAGAGCTCACTCTGAGAATTTTGAATCCAACCGCAACCTTCTAGCGTGAGAAGACCTTTTTCTATGATTTTTTAAAGTTTCGAATGTTTATGACGTCACAGTTGGCTGGGGGTTCCTGCCCAGGCGGGAGGGGCGCGTGACGTCATAAACATTCCAAACTTTGAAAAATCATAGAAAAAGATCTACCCATCCAAAAAGAAAATGGCTCGTGTCAAAATTCTCAGCATGAGGTCTACTTTCGATTAAAAATTGAAAAAAAAAAAAAAATCGGGCGCACCCCCTATAATGATGAAGGGTGTCCTGGTATCTGAGATGGGCGAAATCTTATTCATAAATACGATTATGAATACAAATCATATCTGCGATTTTATGATTATGAATACGAGCACAAGTATGAATATGATTACAATCGTATTCACACTTAGAATACGATTTTCCCCCGTTTTCGTATTTTGAATACGATTTTATAATTTTTTCTATGAGTTTCATAAAAATCGAATTTTTTAAAACGATTTTCCCTGAAAATCATACTTTTTTTGTAACTTAAATTTATTTATTTATAATAATAATAATAATTTATTTATAACTTAACATTGTCAAAATAATTAATAAAAATTCGAAACGCTCAACAATTCTTGTAGGATTTTTTACGCAGAATCGAATGAGACCAACCCCAGGTCGCTACGACCAACTGAATAGAAAGTACGACGAAATGTCCGGTAAAAGTCATAATTTTTTAATGATTTCCAGTGCTAATCGTTTAAAAAAATACGATTTTCTGCTTTCTATTCGGTTGGTCGTAGCGACCTGGGGTTGGTCTCATTCAATTCTGCGTGAAAAATCCTATAATAATTTGTGAGCATTTCTAATTTCGATTAATTATTTTGACAACGTTAAGTTATAAATATTGTGAGCTCTCGCTCTCTGGGCCGACTTCCCAGTAAAGCGGGAGCTGGGCACCACTAGCCCCCTTCGGTCAGCCTCGTAGGTGACGTCATCAGCTCAGGTGGAAGCAAGACAACCGACGCCGAACGCCACCCCGCGCGTCCCTCCCCCCTCAGCTGGGAGGGACCCAACGGTCTCTCCCCCACTCAACCAGCCGTCCCCACTACCATCTTCAGGCGGGGCGGAGGGGGGAGGACTCCACCTGAGCTCCCCGCCAACGACGGTCACCTTATACCCAGTCCAGAAGCGCTCAAAGTCAGTCGAAAGTGTGTCTGCCCCATCCTGACGAATCTTCCTCCCGTACCCCCCCCCCCCCCCCTGTATCGCCACGATCGCCACGACCTTGCAAGGCTACCGAATCGTCACGAATCTTCACATCGCCACACCCAGCTTGAGGATACCTCCGGGCCCGACAGTGAGTGTTGAAACCTTTAACATAAATACATTGGCCAATTATTTATGCAACTGTGCTAGAGTAAGAGTAAACAGACATTAGTAAAGAAACTGAAAGTAATTTTGAGAACATTGAACATTTTGAGAACATTGAGTAATTTTGAGAACATTAGTAAATTGAGAAACATTGAACAAACTATAACAAATACTTACCTGATTTTTGGATTGATGACCTATGCTTGGAAACTGATAAATGAAATTGGAAATTGAATGTACATTGTTAAATCTGGAAAAACATACTATATTTTGTGTTACGTTTTGAAAGCCTTCAGCTCCTATCGCCACACTTGTGGGAAGTCATTTGCCGTTCCTAATTTCTAATAAATCCACCTGCTAGTTGTACTTTGTAGTTCTTCTTCTGAGTATACCTGGTTCAGTAAAAGGTTAGAGGAGAGTGCAACGACACCCCTCAATTGGTATTAGGTCCCTTCAGGACAACCGTCAGCCCCTCTGGCAAAAGGACACACTTGTGTACCTGTTTCGCTTTATTTCGCCCTTCAGGCTTTCAAGTTTTGCTGTACGACGATCGCCACGCAGTCGCCGACGTCGCCACGCTTTGTCGCCACAGGTAAATATCATTTGCTACCATTTTAAATTCTAAGTGTTTTTCGATATTTTATTTCAGCTAAAATTAACTTCAAATCAAACCCTCCGAACTCGTGTGCAAACGTTTGGTGCTCGTGTTCGTTGATTTTTATCAACCAACACGACCCCCAAACGCCCATCACCGCTTGTTGGCTTCATTTAAATTCAGCTGCCATCAAGCGTGGGGCCTAAAGGCTTACAAAATTGGTGGCAGCGGTTTGGATTGCAATACCCTCTTGTCTCCCCAACTTGATTCACCGTCAAAGGTGTATAAGGTTGTGGCGACACGCGGGATTGTTGTGAGTTCGCCTCACACGAATCCACACAGAAAAAATAGTAGGTCTTGTTTCGCCACGAGTTCTAAAAAATTTAAAAGTAGAGACTATCGAAAACACGAAAACTGACCAGGTATACAATTAGGTGGGATGTGCATCCATTTATTGTATTCCTAGGAAAAGTGACGCAACGCAGCCTCCTATTATTTTTGATCGCCATAATCGCCACGAGAAGCTGATTTTCTCACTATACCTAAGTACTACCGACACACAACTGAACACACGCGTACAGATTTCCTTTTGCCTAAGTGGTAGTTCACATAAGTCGACACACTCACCCTAGATACCTCTTCAACCGACACGATGTCTCTGAATTTGTCGGGAGCTAGTGATAGGGGAGAAGGTACACACTCCTCCGCCGGCACAGAGGCTGTCGAAATTATGACGCAAACGATGAGGGAGATGAACGTGCTCCTTCAACGTTACAATACAGCGACACACGAGGGTGAGAGAGGGGACATACCGCGCTCGGTATTCCTTGAACTCGAACCATGGGACCCCGACACACCAGGTGCACTCAGTGTAGTTTCATTTTTTGCGAATTTTGATCTAGTGACCGCGGGCCTAACCTCACAACAACGGTATCGGCTACTTCGCACCAAAGCACGCGGGATTGCCAAACAATTCCTCATCGATCGCGATGACGCAGTTGACGTGGATAACGTTTACGAAATCGTCCGTGAAGACATGTTGCGATGGTTCCAGAAAGAAAATCCGCAGCATGCCGCAGCATTATTGTGGACGGTTAAACGCAATACTACCGAAACACTCCGTCAATTCGCCGATCGCGTGCGCGAGATAGCCAGATGTGCCGTCATGGAAGAGGGGACGCGCCTACGCCGCCACGAACGCAACGAATGGGTTGAAAAGAAGACAAAGGACGCCTTCATTCGCGGCGTCGGTAAGAACATGAGTGCCCTATTGATAACCAACCGACCACGAAATATTCAAGATGCGTTGAGTAAGGCAGAGGAACTTGAAGAGACACTTGACGATACCACCGACATAGAGGAAAGATGGGACCTCGCGGCCGTCACGAACGACCGTCGATGTTATAGCTGCGGAAGCCACGATCATTTCGCAGCACGATGCCCTCGGAAAGATGACCATACACCACGACACAATCGCCACAAAGAGGAGGACTATCGCCGGGAGAAGCCAAGCGAGCCACGAAACGAGGAGAAGCCAAGCCCGCGCTATCCTTGTATGTTTTGTGCCGACCGCGCACATTTCCCCGTGAATTGTCCCTTTAGCCCGCAGAAGACCATTTTTTGCGACTTTTGTGGTCTGAGAGAACACCTAGAGGCCGATTGTTACAAGAAGAAGCGTTTACTCCCTGTTTCGCAACCAATAGCGGCCCCCGCACACACGATGGAGATAGCTCGGTACAAGAAACCCGCAGAAGAGGACCACATCCCCGCAGTTGAAGCCCCGATGTCACGCACCCTGAAAATTACCGTAGGTTTGGGCCCCGAGGAAAGAGACATGATTGTCGACACGGGCGCCGCACTTTCGGTTTTATCAACTCCCGTCAAGGGAATAAAATTGTACCCGACACGAGCTGTCGCGTGGGGCGCGGACGGGATGCCCTTGCATTTCTCGGGAGAACAACATCTTGTAACACGTATCGGTGGGTGCACGTTCGAGCATACTTTTTTGGTGTTCGCACGTAAATGCGCCACACTCGATTTGTTGGGATTAGATGTGCTAAGAAGAGTACCGATTACTTTCACCACGGGACCGACTATGAAGTACCACACACCGGAAGGGAAAATAAGACCTTTTACGCCCGTCGAGATGCTAGATGAGCCGTACAGTGTGGGTGTGGTGTTGCGGCCGGAGGGGCGGGAAACCGGGTTGCTTGATGATCGTATCCACAATCGCGACACAAGCACACCTCTCCCTAGTACCCTTTCGGCGGCAACAGCCACACTCAGCGTCGTAGAACGCGATACCTCTGTTCTCGACACACATACCGGCGCGACGAGCACACCTACGACCTCCGCTAACAACAGCAGCGGATCCGGTGGAATGAAATTTTGGAGTAGACATTTCCGAGGAGTCACCACACCAATCGACACACCCGCCGATTTGTACGATCATGCGACTCGCCACGAAAAATTGGATTCGGTTTCCGCACCGGACGAGGAGGAACGCGATACGGAAGAAGCCAGAAGAGTCCGCTTCGAGATACCGGGAGTAGTACGCGATGAAGAATGCGTCGCCACGCCGCTACCGACTATCCACCCACGTTCCGGTACGAGTTCCGATACGTTTGACGATTCATCTCTTGATCGGTACATCGACGCGGCTGTTGATCAAGCGGTACGTACCATCGACGAGTCCGCCGCCACAGTAAACCATCTGACCGCCACGACGCCCGATTTATTTGTAAATAGGGTCGTCGACACACCATATCGGCACACCAACGCCACAAATGACACAGCTATCGGCACACCAAATCGGCACACCGACACCATGATGAATGAGATCATCGGCACACCGACTCGGCATACCATCGCCACACCGGGGATGGTTGTCGCCACACCAGATGTGGTCATCGCCACACCGAACACGGTCGTCGCCACACCCGATCGACACACGAATACCAATGTCGCCATGGTCGTCGCCACACCCGATATGGTCGTCGCCACACCAAGTGAGCATACCATCGCCACATTCGACACGGTCCTCGCCACACCTGAAAATAAAAATGAAATAAAAATTTCGGACATTTCAACAACCACCCAGATTGAACCCGCTATTGATCAACATCTTGATATGATATTACGCGAGATGAACCCACTCGAGCGAAAACGCCCAAGAAACGATCCATCAATTGTTCAAAACGATGAAAAAGAGGGCGTGATGAATTCTCTTCAAGAAACGTCGGATGAGGAAGAATGGGGAGAAGTTCCGACCGATCAATGGGATCCGCCTTTACCACAATTTGAGACCGTCCTTGAACAAAAACTGCAACATTTAACTACACCGGACGCTGAGCCAACGAAGGAATTGTTGAATACCTACCGGGACTTGTTTAAGCCACCGACGGGGGCGGGATGCAACCTCAACGTGTCCCACGAGATTATTCTCACCCAACCCACCGTGACTCAACAAAAACCTTACCCCGTTCCTCACGCGCTCCGGGAGGTGGTCGAAACGCAGATTAAGGATATGTTGGAATCCGGGGTGATTAGCCCGTCTACCAGCCCGTGGTGCGCGCCCGTCTTATTAGTAAAAAAGAAGACGCCGCCGGGGGAAAAGCAGCTTTGGAGATTCTGTACTGACTTCCGTCAATTGAACAAGATAACCAAAGGAGACGCTTACCCCCTCCCACGTTTGCAGGAGACGCTCGCAATGCTCGGACAATGTAAATGGTTCTCAACAATCGATCTCATCGCGGGTTACCATCAGATCCCGGTCCACGCTGATTCCAAGGAGAAAACTGCCTTTTCGGTCCTCGGAAGACATTTCCACTACGAGAAGATGCCCTTCGGGCTCAAAAACGCTCCCGCCACATTTCAGCGCGTAATGAATGACGCATTAGACGGAATTCTGGGAAATAATTGTCTTGTATATTTGGATGATGTAATTGTGTTCTCAGCCACACGAGAAGAGCATCTTGAGAAACTCGCACAAGTTTTCGATCGATTGTCCGAGGCTCGACTTCAAGTCAACCTCGCGAAGTGCGAATTCCTCAAAAATGAAGTTCGCTTTTTGGGACATCGGATAACAACAGAAGGGATCCTCACTGAGCCGGAGAAGACGAAAGCGATCAAGGAATTTCCCGTACCGACCTCCGTAGTAAAACTTCAGTCCTTTTTAGGTCTCGCCAGTTTCTACCGACGGTTCATTCCGAACTTTTCGGAAATAGTGGTGCCCTTGACCGAGTTGTTGAAAAAAACCCAGCCTTTTGAGTGGACAACCCGACAACAAAGAGCGTTCGATGACCTCAAAGAAAAGTTGACCAGCGAACCCATACTCGCCTATCCTGACCTGACTAAACCGTTTATCCTCGCAACCGATGCATCCGGCTTCGCTTTGGGAGCCGTCCTCTCACAAAGCTTTAATGGGGAAGAGAGGCCCGTGGCGTATGCGAGTCGCAAATTAAACCCGGCCGAAACCAGGTACTCGGTCACCGAACGTGAGCTCCTAGCGGTCGTTTGGGCGGTTCGACACTTCCAGGAATATCTCCTCGGACAGACCTTTGAACTCCAAACCGACCATATGGCCCTCACCGCCGCTATGCACCTCCGTGATCCAACTTCGCACATCGGGCGATGGGTACTCAGATTGGCGGAGTACGACTTCACACCCCGCTACCGACCAGGAACACAAATGGGTCATGCCGACGGATTGAGCCGCGGAGACATAGCTGTAGTTACTCTCGAGTTTCCGCGAGAGCTTATGATCGCCGCTCAAGACCTCGACAATTGGATCCAATCGATCACCTTAGACCGCCACAGAGAGGACCTACGCAAGACCAATGGCGTATGGGAGACACGCGTTCGATACGACGGACAACATGAATGGGTGCCGCTCATTCCCTCCTCACTTCGGGAATGGCTCATCGATAGATGTCACAAAAATGAATGGGCCGGACATCCCGGAGCGGAGGTGACGGAAAAGATAGTACGGAAACTCGGAACTTGGCCTGGGTTAGCTAAAGACGTTCGCGAAAACATACAACGATGCGAAACGTGTTCACGACGCAACACCCCGCCCGGTCTCCGTAATCCAATCCAGAAACCTTTACTCCCCGAGCGCCCCGGACAAATCGTTGGAATTGATTTTGTCGGACCGATTTCGAGTGGAAAAACCACAAAATATCTGATGACGGTCATAGACCATTTCACAAAATATGCGGAAGCGTATGTCACCACGGACTGCACCGCCACGACAGTAGCACGAAATCTCGCAAGAAAATACATACCCACTCATGGCGTTCCGGAACGGTTGGTCTCGGACCGCGGAACCGCTTTTACGGCCGGATCAGCCAGGGCGCTGTGTGATCAGTGGGGTATTAGACAGATTTTCACAACGGCGTATCACCCCGAGAGCAACGGCGTCTGCGAGAGATTTCACCGTACCCTCGCCAATATCATCGCTAAAATCTCAAAAAGAACAAAAGATTGGGAAAACATGTTACCCGTTGCACTCGCGGCTTACCGCGCGACCCCACACAAGAGCACGGGTTTCAGCCCGAACTTCTTGACCTTCGGCCGAGAACTCCGGTTGCCGAACGAATCGCTACAAAGCCTGAAACCACGTCCAGACGAATCCACCACACTGAAGAATCTGAGAATAGCCCGAGAAGCCACTCAACAGAGCCTTCATGAAGCGTGGCGAAAACGAAGCGACGCCATCAACAACCGTCGAACACTACGCTCATTCGAAGGTGGTGACGCCGTGTACCTCAAAGACATGCAAGCACCCCCAGGGGTTGTTAAGAAATTTTGGAGTCCCTGGAGCGGACCCTGGATAGTCGTAAAAAAGTATTCGGATGTAACGTACGAGATAAGAGACTTACCGGATATCCGCCGCCAGACTGTCCACATCAACCGTTTGAAGCCTGCATTCGAGTTAGGTGTTCCGGACGAAGTCTTCGTTGACCCCGAACGGATCAGACCCGACACGCATGGCGCCACGACATCGACACACCATGAAGAGATGACACCTGAAACAGAAAGAGAAGAGTTTATTGAAGAGTATGGATGGTCGACAACTGCAAAAACCACCACCATAATTCCACCTATCACCAGCCAAAAAAGGAATTCATCGAGGACACCACAAAACGAAGCATCGACCCGACTAAGTTCCCCTTCGGACACACAAAGGACGGCTGATGCGGATCACCAATTTGATCGCTACGCCGAACAGGAAACGCAAGAAGGAAGTGCTCACCTCGGGGACGAGACGTTGCGGGACGAGATCGATCGCCACGACGATCGCCACACCGACCGCCACAGCGACCGCCACACCGATCGCAACGAAAGTCGCCACGATGAACAACAACCAAGAAGTCCAGTGGAAATCCCAGTAGTCGACTTACCTGAACCATCCACCGTTTCTGAATCTTCAGCAGATGAGTTTGAAGAAGCTGAGGAAAATCCACCACCAAAGAAATCCCGTGGAGACGCCAATGAATCGACCTCTCGCTACCCGTTTCGAAAACGAGATGCTTCGATCGATTATCGACAACTCCACTTAGGGAAAAAGACTAACTAACTGACTAATAGGGAGACATGTACGAACATACACACACACATTAGGACATAACACGACACTTGGATCCTTCAGATCACCCCATTTCACTTGGACCCTTCAGGTCACTACATTTCACTTGGATCCTTCAGATCAACCAAACCTTATCTCTGCCAGTTGTCCTGAATTATGGCCAGCTAGGAAAATTGAAGTAGATGAAGTACGTAGAATCTTGAAGTCACTTTTCCTAGATCAGGATGTCACAATAGGGTTTTTGTTTCCGATTGTTATAGGCTATGGCACAGCAGCAGGTGGAAGATTGGGTTTTAGAAGGAGGCGCGAAATCGCCCGACCCGGCGGTGCTCCTCATGAGGAAGCGTGCGGAGCTGGCAAACGAAGGCTTCAAGAAACTCCCAGAAGGATTCGTGAAGACCAAGGAACCCGTCGCTAACCCCTTCCCTTCCCTGGAGACCCTTACCAACCTGGTCCGTTTCACCATGTGTGGCGATACTCCCACGGTCAGGAACATCAACGGCAAGGCGGCGCTCCTGTCTGTTCTCGAAGTCGCCAAATGGATGCCAGCCTACCAGAGAATCGCCCAAGAAAGAGACCTCCTCGCGAAGCGCCAAGAGACCTGGCTAGAAGAGCGACAGTTGCTCATGCTGGACCGCAATGCCGCCTGGGCGGAGGTGGAGCGGGTCAAGGCACAGGTGGTTGCTGAGCCACCTGCGGCAAGGACAGCAGCGCCTGAGGCGACCCCGCAGGCGTCCGCAGAGGCACCTGCGGCGAGGTCTGAAGAGCCTGCGGGGGAGTTGGCCCCCTCCCCTCACCATCCAACGTCACCATCACCGGCCTTCAGCCCTCTCTCCCTTCCACCACCAGAGAGAGTGGCCTCCGTCCAAGCATCACCGTTCACGTCACTGCCAACCTCACCCAGCCTTCCTCCACGAGCAAGCAGTAGGACAGGCATATTTGCACCATCGGAGTCATCGGAATCGTACTCACCACCACCAGAGTTGCTCCCCACACCGAGCAAGGAGCCCAAACCATCGACCTCCTCCAGGAAGATACCACCGTCAAAACACCCTCGAATCATGCTGAAGATCAGCCGAAAGCCAAGCCCTACCTGCCCCGTCTGCACCAAGCCGGTGGTGAAGCTCTTCAGCTTCCGCTGTCCAGCCTGCAAGGAATTCTGGCAGCGCATGAAGAGCTACCACCGGCGGGGCAGGCCGCTTCCCACCTGCGGCCAGGATCACACAAGCAAGCCGAGACCAGCCAGCTGCCGAGGATGTTGACGGCGCGCCTACGAGCTGGCCATCAAGAAGGCGCACCCTTCCGCACCCCTGGAGGTCCCCAGTGTCATCTCCGACGACCCTGGCTCCCAGGGAGGCGGGGGGTGTGAGCTCTCGCTCTCTGGGCCGACTTCCCAGTAAAGCGAGAGCTGGGCACCACTAGCCCCCTTCGGTCAGCCTCGTAGGTGACGTCATCAGCTCAGGTGGAAGCAAGACAACCGACGCCGAACGCCACCCCGCGCGTCCCTCCCCCCTCAGCTGGGAGGGACCCAACGGTCTCTCCCCCACTCAACCAGCCGTCCCCACTACCATCTTCAGCCGGGGCGGAGGGGGGAGGACTCCACCTGAGCTCCCCGCCAACGACGGTCACCTTATACCCAGTCCAGAAGCGCTCAAAGTCAGTCGAAAGTGTGTCCGCCCCATCCTGACGAATCTTCCTCCCGTACCCCCCCCCCCCCCCCCCCTGTATCGCCACGATCGCCACGACCTTGCAAGGCTACCGAATCGTCACGAATCTTCACATCGCCACACCCAGCTTGAGGATACCTCCGGGCCCGACAGTGAGTGTTGAAACCTTTAACATAAATACATTGGCCAATTATTTATGCAACTGTGCTAGAGTAAGAGTAAACAGACATTAGTAAAGAAACTGAAAGTAATTTTGAGAACATTGAACATTTTGAGAACATTGAGTAATTTTGAGAACATTAGTAAATTGAGAAACATTGAACAAACTATAACAAATACTTACCTGATTTTTGGATTGATGACCTATGCTTGGAAACTGATAAATGAAATTGGAAATTGAATGTACATTGTTAAATCTGGAAAAACATACTATATTTTGTGTTACGTTTTGAAAGCCTTCAGCTCCTATCGCCACACTTGTGGGAAGTCATTTGCCGTTCCTAATTTCTAATAAATCCACCTGCTAGTTGTACTTTGTAGTTCTTCTTCTGAGTATGCCTGGTTCAGTAAAAGGTTAGAGGAGAGTGCAACGACACCCCTCAATTGGTATTAGGTCCCTTCAGGACAACCGTCAGCCCCTCTGGCAAAAGGACACACTTGTGTACCTGTTTCGCTTTATTTCGCCCTTCAGGCTTTCAAGTTTTGCTGTACGACGATCGCCACGCAGTCGCCGACGTCGCCACGCTTTGTCGCCACAGGTAAATATCATTTGCTACCATTTTAAATTCTAAGTGTTTTTCGATATTTTATTTCAGCTAAAATTAACTTCAAATCAAACCCTCCGAACTCGTGTGCAAACGTTTGGTGCTCGTGTTCGTTGATTTTTATCAACCAACACGACCCCCAAACGCCCATCACCGCTTGTTGGCTTCATTTAAATTCAGCTGCCATCAAGCGTGGGGCCTAAAGGCTTACAATATGTCCAGAGTTCGAGAGAAAATCATTTTTAAAAAAAGTATGATTTTAAGGGAAAATCGTTATAAAAAATTTCAATTTTTGTGAAAATCATAGAAAAAATCATAAAATCGTATTCAAAATACGAATACGGGGGAAAATCGTATTCAAAGTGTGAATACGATTGTATTCGTATTCATATTCATATTCATACCTGTATTCGTATTCATAATCATAAGATCGCAGATATGATTTGTATTCGTAGTCGTATTTATGAATAAGAATTCGCCCATCTCTGCCTGGTATTCACGCGTCCGACAGTTCAGGGGAGACTCTCTCGTTCTGGGCCACTAAAATTAATCAATTATGACGATTAGGAGCCACGGTGTTTTAAAAAAACCCAAGTCGTCAACATAATAGTGAATGATTTCTCGATCGTGTTTTGATGGATGTGAACTCTGAAAACTATCGATCGTGAAAATAAAGTTTCATGGCGGCATTCATCAGTGGTACGACTTTATTGTACAATCAATCTTTATTACCTCAAGGAATTCGGTATATCCCTGTTATTCTATATGAAGGGAAGAACGTTGTCTATTTCCACGAATGTGATGAGTTACTAAGTTGAATCGATTTCGACGGTTAGGTCAACATCAGTAACAAACAATAATGAACAAAAGTTTTGTTTGTTACTGATGATGACCTAACCCTTGAAATCGATTTAACTTTGTAATTCGTTACTTACAACGTTACAACGTCCTTCTTAACTCCGTTTTTTAAAAATTGAAGTGGGTCACGACAATCTCGTCGCAAGTGATTTTATTCCTGTATGAAGAGACTATATTGCCCACTCAACTTGGCTGACGCTCTCTAATGAGAATCCCAACGAGTCTCGCCTGCTATTTGTAGTACATTTCATTTTGTTTCTTTAATATCGAAAAATAGAGAAGCTTGTGCCTCAGGGAAGTAGAGTCCTTCAAAATCCAAAATTTCACTTTTTGAACATTTTCGGTTCCTTATTTTTTGTTCGTCAATCCTAGTTCCGGGACTTACTCCATGAAATCCCCATGAATGGGGATGTTTTCTTGTTACTCCAGAATTTTTGATTTGGATGACATTTTGCAGGATTGAAGCGGGTAAATAGTTCGATTTTCCTCACACATTGAACACAGGGTGTTTCATAAGAAACGGACCACCCTTTCTATTTCCGTTATGTGTGTGAAAATCAAAAAACTTGTCGAAGTATCTCCCCTTATTTTTTTGCGCGTGTGCGTGTACTTTGTTTCTCAGCGAACCCAGGAATTGTGCCACAATTGAGATGAAGGTAGACCTCAAGTGTGGCACATTACTTAGCACTGTTCTTCCATGATGAATCTCGTGGTGATATCCCTTTCTTGATTTGGTTTTATTTTACCGCATTTACAGCAGAAAAAGTCACTTTTTGAGGAGTAAGTTATCGATTTATGTATCGTTTCCTTCACAATTATTTCTCCTCTGACACAATTTTATACATTTTACAGTCTTTTTAAAACTTCATTGGGATTGATTCATTACCCTTCATAAGAAAATCATTGATTTCCGGCTCAAAAAGTGACTTTTTCGGCTGTAAATGGGGTAAAATGGAAATCAAATCAAGAAAGGGATATCGCAATAACAATAAAACAGGGGTGAAAACAGTGCTAAGTGATGTGCCACACTTGAGGTCTACCTTCATCTCAACTGTGGCACAATCCCTGGGTGCCACAATAGAAAAAAAAAGTTGTCGGGATGAAATGTTCATAAAATTTGACGTAGAATCCGAATCTGCAATAAAAAATGAGGGGTTCCATTTGAAAAAACAAGGTTGATGCACACTGCGCGCACTTTTGCGCATGCGAGACGCGCAAAAATGTGATGTTCGAATTCTTTGCAAAAAAATAAAGGAGAAATTCACGCAAATAACGGAAATAGAGAGGGTGGTCCGTTACTTATGAAACACTGCTTCAATACTGCAAAATTTCCTCAAAATCAAACTACGTTTGGGGCTAGGCAATGAAAAATGCACATTGATTGGAGCCACAGTACTTGGAGAAAAATTGAAAAATCGTCAACACTATCGCTAATGATTGATCTATCATATTGCTGTTGATCTATCATATTGCTGTTGAACTCTCACCTTCAACTTTATTGTTAAATCCCAGTAAAACGTGGTGTTTAGTACTTTTGGTTTATTATTTTCAAATATAAACCTTTGAAATAAAAAAAAAACAATATTAAAATGTACACCCCTCTCCTTCAAAAATTGAAGGTTTACGTTTCAAGGTACGTAAAATCCGAAAATCGTATAAAAATTTTCCGTTCGTCCGCCGTACGCGGGACTTTTCTGTGTTCCCATGGACCGATATTGATGAAATTTGGTATTTGGGCTCCATTTGGGGTCTAGTTGTGCTGCGAAGCTTTCGGTTGATGTCAGTCACTTCCAAGGATTGAAAAATAAGGGCTGAAATTTTCTAAGCGCCCTAGCTCAAAAACTTTCAATAGGTATAAAGGTATTGTTTTTTCTTAATTTAAAATAGTATTGAATTTTTAGAATCGAATGAGACCACCCAGAACTCTATGGTTCGCTCCCCATGAGAACTCAAGGGTTAGACTTTTAATAAATCGGAAACACGAGTGTGAATCTCAAGAGAGGCCTGATCTCCGTTCAAAATTTAGCTGACCTAAATACGATCATTGTTCGTTTCTTCGAGTTGCACTCAGTTTTGCGTCCTTTGCAACTAGCAATCACATTTCCTAATAGGGCAACCTGAACTCCTTATTTCATCGAATTGAGTGTGAAGCGTTTATTTCTTCAAATTAAACTTGATTCTGAAGAAGGTACCTACGTATTAGATAGGTAATACATATGGTCTGTAGCCTGACCAGTCTTGCATTATACTGGATGTCCAAGTTGTCAATGACAGCTTGGACGTGGAGCAGACTTGGCGGGCTAAGATAAGGAAATGTGACAAATGATTTACGGCAAGCGGTGTCAGAGCTAAAAGGAGTGGGCCCCAACAACATCAGGGTGATGGCTGCAACCTTGTCATGGCGCGGGTCGTGGTGCAGGAAAAGTGCCACGGAGTTCCGCGAGTTGGGCATCTCAGTAGGTATACTCCTTGGTGTCACCAGACGAGAATGCTTCGGCTCATATTTGAACTGGTGGTCATTTTGTAGAGGCACTTCCCTTCATCCCTCTCTTCCACCCCTCTCTTCCTCTTCCCTCATCCCTAGGGCCGGCGTCGGAGTCCTGAGCGTCCTCCCCATTTTTAAAAATTAGTTACAATGGCGAAGGTGTGTGCAGTCTTTGCAGGCGAGTGATCAGTAGAGAAAAATATTAAACCTTTGTGTAATAATTTCCAGCGTTTTTGAGTTCTCTAAAAATCTACAAAGGAACTTGACATTAATTTACAGCTCTTCTCTACAGATTCAAAAAATTCCAATACTCTACCCTTCATCTCTAGGATGTTATTCTAAAGGCTTAAATAAGAGTTGAGGAAAGTAGTGTGGAGGCTCGCTCCAAATGGTTTTTTAATTCGCTTCTATAGCAATAGGGAAGGAAGGAGTGAATTGGGGGACACTCTTTCCTTTTTATCACTTCATATTGGGTAGTTTCACTTTGAGACGTTTAACTTTCCTGGAATAGCTTATTGTTCCGCTTCTCGCTATCACATTCCCAGGTAACTGGGGGCCAGTTCCCATTGTGGTGTACGTACGTAAACTTTGCTAAACTGCAACACTGTAAACGTTACATCTCGATGATGTGGACAGCTTTTACAAGTGTCTTGGATATTTCACAAAATTGTAACTGCTTGTGCAGATGAAAAGTGCATCAAAATTATAGCCTTTATCAATATTTAGTGGGGTATTTTAGCAGGTTTTAACGGTAATTGTAAAATGAGAGGGCTGGGACTCCTGCTTGAGGGCACTTCTGAAGAAGCAAACCCATAAGAGTCCTTAGTCTGAATCCAAAAGCGCTAATCAGCTCATAAAGCATCCATGAAGGCTGTTCCAAAATCACCACTTTGTGTGGCCTACTAAAACCAGCTGTCTACATGGATGCTTTACTCATGGGCCATGTCAGCTATTGGTGACGACAAATGAACACATATTGCGTCCCCCATTGCCTGACATGGGCTCTGCTAGCTGTAATGCATTTAAGCCCCAAGCTAACTTTTCCCTGTGGGCCAATCACTTTGAGGTGTGCTTTGGAAGAAGCTCTGAGGCCACCCTCGATGGCACCCATGAGTGCTGATGTATCTCATAGTGACATCAAACGTGGGTGGTATTCCTGTCCCTGCTGCTCACAATCTCAAATCTACGAATTATCAAGATGTTTATTAACTTCATCTCTATTTCTGTCCAATGAGATTCGATAATGGCGTTGCAGCTCTGCACGTGTGCTCACTTTATGATGCAATGTTATCGAGACCAACCACTTGAGATCGCATCGCTCACGAGACAAATTCGTGAGACTTGAATTTCATTTCCACTTAAGAGTCCACGTAGATTAGTTGTGAGGTACAGTTGCTGTAAAAGATATTTTTTTTGAATGATTCGCCTCAAGCCCTTGCTTTTATAATTGCCTGAAAAAGTGGAGTTTTGGGCGTGGAAATGGGTGGTTCGAAGTAGCTTTTTAAAAGTTATCTAAGGGGGCTCATAGCTTCGTCGAAATCATAATTCGATTGCATCAGTGATGCTATGATTCGCGGATAAAAGAAACTTTGATTTCAAAGTACCCGCCAATGAATCAAGGTTGTAGATTATCCCTGCTGAAACGAGCAAACTCCTTCTCTTTGCGAAAGGAGAGATCTTATGACGGTTTAATTGAATAGGGATATTTGTCACTGTAGATCAACAGTCGAAGTGATTAAGGGCTAGATTAAATTTGAATGATTAGATTTGATTTAGATGAAGATTAAATTTGTGGGGGACATTTCAGAGTCCCAACTACACTATCCCTGAAAATTACATCGAAGTAGGTTGCAAACTGTTGACATTGTTGCAAGTGAACATTTTGATTTTGGAGGTGCTACATTTTCTTGACCTGCTACATAAGCATAGTGAGGGAGCAAATGTATGGGAGGAAGCAAAATGTATGTGTTCAAGACCCAATGATCAGGACATTCTGATGATGAGGCTTCGTTCCCACTACTAGTACTTAGGAGCCTAATTCCAACTGGCCTCATTCATACTATGTAATTCAAACTCTGGGAAGCCGACTGTAGTCATTACGGTGGCAATCTAATAGAGAAATGGGTGAAAAAAAAAACAATCGAAAGTAGGCAAATATCACGCGTTTTGTCTTCAAGAGCTCGAAAAATCTTCAAGCGCTTGCAGTAGACTGGAGCTGGATTCCAGTAGACTGGAGCTGGATTCCAGTCTACTGGAGCTGGATTCCAGTAGACTGGAGTTGGATTCCAGTCTACTGGAGCTGGATTATAGTAGACTGGAGCTGGATTTCAGTGTACTGGAGCTGGATTCCAGTAGACTGGAGCTGGATTCCATTAGACTGGAGCTGGATTCCAGTAGACTGGAGCTGGATTCCAGTAGACTGGAGCTGGATTCCAAATCGCGAGAACTGGACATTGCATGTCCACTTGGGATCAGTGTACTCTCGGATACATGTTCGGAATTTTCTCTGACACGGCAGAGACTTCAGGTGCATGTCCATTTGCGATTCGAGTCTCATGGCTGCTTTCAAAGCTGTTTGTCACAGGTGTACAAAACAGGTGGCTTAGGCTTAGAATTTGGTTAGAATAAGGTTAGAATTTGGAATTTGGGACTAATAAAAAAACTGATAGAGTAAGAGCAAAAAATGAACTTGTTCTCAGGAATGCTCTGAA
The DNA here is from genome assembly GCA_009739505.2 of Apolygus lucorum. Taxonomy (NCBI): domain Eukaryota; kingdom Metazoa; phylum Arthropoda; class Insecta; order Hemiptera; family Miridae; genus Apolygus; species Apolygus lucorum. Next base: position 43,090,491 of record CM019178.2, on the reverse strand, counting down.
TCTGACTTCTGGAATGACCTACCTGTCCCTGTCCCGTGATCCACTGCTGTACTTCGCCCTTGACAAATTTTCTTCACATTATTGAATGCTTAATTATTCACGAAGAGCTTTTATTGATTGATGTTGTTATTTTATCTTTGTTCTAGGTAGACATTGGTATTGATTTCATCGCACAAACATTTGGTGTTACCAGTATAAGTTATCTCACCATGTTACTGAAGAACCAAACTTAAACCAAATGATGGACGAGCGAAACGGTGTTGATCGCTTTGAGCATCACGACGATCTATTTCCACTGAGCGTCTCCGATGCTGAGAATGACTGCTTGAAAGAGTTTCTGCTAGAGCCTCAGGCCCCCTATGGTGGAATACCATCGCTGGTCGATCCGGTATGCTCTGCTCCACAGATGATCCCACCAGGTATGGGGGTGGGGGGTCACGGTCACCTGCCTTCCATGGGGCCTCTGGACGACCTGTCACCGCTGGACTCCATACCAGCCATACCCATCATCCCCCCGATCCAGCAGGAACTTCCGCCCTGGAACAACGGTCAATTGAACCTCCCGACGTGCTCAGTTCAGCTGGAGCATTGCATCGTCCCCAACCACAATTCGTATACTCCGTCGTCTGAACCGGCTGAAGTACCCACCACAAATGGCGATTGCTGGAGCCCTGCAGCATTCACAGCCAGCGCATCTGAACGCACAGTAAGTTGTCAACTCCGATTTTCAACTATCTTAATACCAAGTTCTGCGGGACAATAAAGTTTCGCTGAGAGTTACAATAATCATAAACACGTGTTGGACTTGCGGTGCAATCAGTAACGTCCCACACCTTTTCAATATATTTTTCTACTAAAATTATCAACTCCCTTGGAACTTGAACTGTATTTGATTGTGTAGTTTACTCGGAGACTTGTTTATATTGATTACTGTCGGCTGTAAGCTTCAACGAGCGAGTCTAAATATTTGAGATCACCAAACTTGAGTGCAAACGGAAAAATACCAATATATCATGTACATTATGCAACGAACTCACCGTTGAGCGAAGGTCTGGATTCGGGGATTCAAAAAGATTTAGACGAAACAGTGACTTTATGATTGATACTAATTTATTCAATAAATATTAAATGACTCGAATTATGATTGGAAATGCAAAAGCGATCATAATAGAAAATATTCAGAGACAAGATACAATAAGCTTTTTGACAAATGCAATGATACACCATGTGGTATGGATACTCAGTACATGACAACATGAACCGTATGACGTCACAGGGTAAGAGTCAATCATTGAAGACTTCTTATTTCCAGCAATTACATTTTCTTTTGATTACTCGATAATGGTTCTTGGATCTATTTTGCCTAGTATTTCAATTCCATCGTAGTCCGGTAAGGGTCCTTTTTTGCTGCAATGAAGTGTCTAATAGGATTTCTTGTGCCCCAAGAAATGTGATATTATCGTTCTGTCAGGGTCTCTACCTACTTCAAGTCTTATAGTGTACATTTTACGCCCATGGTAGCTAATTTACTAACCCTCCTCATTATTTTTCAGGTCAGCAGTGATTGTGTCAGCTCAGAGACGATGTGTTCTCCGAGCGAAGGGCCGAACGACAGCCCACTCCCGGCCAAACCCTCTGCTGCCCCCAGCCGCTCAGCCGAGGAACCTCTACCACCCAAGAGACGAGGACGCAAACGGAAAAACGCCGCCAAGACCTCCAGGGCCACCCCTGGCACAACGACCGTCGCCATGTACCACTCGCAGATATCCCCTGATCAGAACGGGATCAAGCTTAGAATTAAGAAATCGTTAACCGAAGTGCCCCAAAAAGTCAGGAAGAAACGACAAAAGGAGGAGGACGACTGGACCGAGCCAGCAGAGCAGAGCGGTTGGGGCGACAAACTCCCCAAGCGAGCGCTTCACAATATTTTTGAAATGGTGACACGAGCGGAAGGCTGTGTCCCTTTCCTTGTTAGGTAAGCGCTTTTATAATAATATAAATATATAAATAAATATATAAATATATAAATTGAATTCTATTGCGAATAATCCCCTAAATTATGAAAAACTTTTTAAAACCTTGATAATTTCTTCGAGACCTCATCGAATCATGGATATGTTTATATTCTAATCGATTAAGTTAGCTCGCCAGCTGGTCAGAAGCTCAGTTTTCCATTCGAACTCTGCAGTCTCTGGAGAAATTTCAGCTTCACGGGTTGCACTGGGAGCGATTTTAGCTCGTCTAGCTGATCAGGGGGGAGGTCAGTTCGTCATTTGTACTCCGCAGTCCCCAAAGAGGGTAGTAAGCCTGGTAATCTGGTCAACCTTAAGTTAGTCCACCGTTTGGTAACGAGTAGTTGATTGGTATCTCGTCTACCATGTCGCCCGTCGGTGTTGCTAATTTCAGGAAGACGATTTAATTATTATACGAATGAAACTTGACATTAGCCTCTTGGCGCCTGCCTTTATGCCCAGGCGGCTCCCCAGTCCTGGATTTAAAGGGCCTGCTTGGACTGAGACAACTCCCCTGTCTTGATTTATTTTGCATTTTCGCACTTTTCGTTCAAATTTCACCAAATTTTGAGATAATGTTTGTTAAAATAGTGTATAGTTTTCAACCATGTAAAAATATCCAGAATTTTTTTATATGCAAATGTTTTTCTAAACAGTTTTGTTCCAAAAATGGGGTGAAAAAACCCAAACTTCGACTTAACATAATAATTTGATATGGAAATTTGACAAAAAAAAATTAACGACACTTTAGTAGGAAAAGGCAAGCGGTAATTGAACCATCTGGAGGAGAAATGTAAACCTTCCTCCCTCCGCCCAGTAATGTTGAATATTCAATGTAAACAAAGTTCAAAGTCTTCCAACTACTGCTCATAGTCCTAAAGACCATGGAAATGGTAGGAAAAAGCTGAATTTTGATATTCCCCACATGATATACTAATCATTTTATACGATTCACAGAGTTTCGAGAGTCTGCAGGTTGTGGAGAGAAGTGGCCATATCACCAGGGTTATGGCAGCATGTTGATTTGGCGAGTTTTTGGGTCAAAGACCGCGCCAAAAATGATCTCAAATTCAGGTGGCTGTGCGAGAACAGACTGGCTCTTGTCCATGACCTTAATATAGGTAAGTTTAGTTGAATCAAAATGAAATCGATAAGTAATCACGCAATTCTTATTGATGCTGCATTAAGTTTCGTTCTACTTGATTATTTTCAGGTACTTACGTGTTTGTTTTCCGATTTCAGGGGGTTGGGAATTCGACGGCATTCCTAGTATATTAGACAAAATGGCTTCTTCTTGCGGGGAGCTTCGAGGACTGAGCCTCGCGGGCTGGCAGGGCTTGAGTGGGGAACACTTGAAATTCCTCGTCTCTCACTGTCCCAAACTACAACGTTTGGACTTGTCAGCTATCAACGTGAGTCGATTGTCGGAAAATAATTATATTCATTATCAATGTTTAAAATCGGTTGTACCTCCTAATTTATCTTGAAATTTGACAATGCTCGTAGCGTCATGATCGGGGGGCGGGTATTGTCATGTTGCTTGTGTTTTGCTCCTTCCTCGCTACAAAGTAGACAAACTGAGTATTGGTCGGGTTGAAGTCAACCACCACCACAGAGACCACAGAGCTGGGTGTGCGCCCTAATGGCAAAGATGGCATTACTCCAATGCTGTGATGTTCCTGAAGGAAGTCATTTCCTGTGATGAGGGGGAAGTCGACCACCAGGTCCATGAGAGGTACAGTGCTACGATTGAAAGAAAGCGGCCGGCCGATTTCCCGCAGGGTATACCTGCTAACATAGACGACTACCTGTTCCAAAATCTTTGGTAGCCTGGTGAGGCAGACTGGGAAAGGGTCGAGCCTCCGTACCCCTGACCTTCGTTATCCAGGTATTGAGCGTGAACGTAATGAGGTGTGTTCAGGCTGGGGAAACTCCAAGCCTCCGTATCTCAAACCTCGAGTCTTGATGAGGTAGATAGCCCCCCCCCCCCCACCACTACCTACCTACTTCACAATGAAATTTATTTCGAAGAAACGGGGAGTTTCAACGATCGCATTTTGGTCTGCTAAAATTTGAATGGAGACTAGGCCTCTCTTGCGATTCACACTCGTGTTTCTGATTTTCCAACCTATGTTTTTTCCAAGTCCAACCCTTAAATTCTCGTATGGAACGAACGGTTTGTCCTACAGGGCTCAGCGTAGTCTCAAAAAATTTAATACTATCTTAAATTGATGGAAAAACAATACCATTGTATCCAAATTTTTTGAGCTAGGGCGTTTTCAAAGTTTCAACCCTTAGAAGTGACCTACATCAAGCAAAATCTTCGGAGCACAACTAGACCCCAAATGGAACCTGCATACCAAATTCAAAAATAACTAGCTGAGATCTTTGCGCAGTTTTTGATGTAGAGGTACGTGAAAAATCATGTGGAAGTAAAACCTTAACAATCAAGAGAAAAAGTAGGAAATTTTGACAATTTTACAAAAATGACATTACGAGTTGATTTTTCACCCTTCACGACCTTACAAAAAAATTTTTATAACCACTAGAAAGATGGTAAATTTAACGTCCTATCCAACGGTGTAATTAGATTTTGAATTGCTTGTAAATTAAGCGAGTTATGGTCATTTTTATGGCTTAAGGTCGAAAACAGAGGAGACACTTTCTTACTAAAATTAGTTGTAGAATCGACTCCCGAAGTTTAACGGTCCTTAACATGGGACACCTTGTATAATTGGGAACCACTGCCTGGAAGTCAATCCCGAAACCCTGGCCGACCACGAACGGTCTCTAAAGGGGCCCATTCACGTGTACTCCTGGAGTCGCCGCCGCGGGCCTAGCCGCCGTGAAAGGGGAAAACTACCCGTGAATGGTTAACAAAATCTTGAGGTCTGGCGGGCGTCCGCCGCTCGGCAGGTAATCGAACATGCTCGAAAATTGCGGCCAGTTAATCCTCGGCGGCCCTGTGAATGGTTGAAGTGAGGCCGACGCCGGGTCGCACTCCCACCAGTACAGCATGTAGCCCTACCGTTTTCCTCACTTCTAGTCATCTGAGCAAGTGGTGGTTGGAAGCAGGCCCGCCAATCGGCGGAGTCAGGTAGTTTTGGAAGCCAGGTGAATGGACTACTGCGGCGGCTTCGTGGAGTACCTGTAGGCCCGCGGCGGCGACTCCAGGAGTACACGTGAATGGGCCCCTTAATAAACACACCTTCCACTTTGTCATTTGTCGATAGTCAACACCCTCGGTCTCATTTTTCCCTGGCGCGAGTGACAGGTAGAAGAAGGACGACGTTTTTGGGACTGTAATACACATGGACACCTGACCAAGCCAGCTGCTTTCTTTCAATCGTAACACTGTATATCCTATGGGATTGGGTCAATCAGTCAGGAGGGAAATCCATTTCTTTTCATCGGCAGCAGCTGCTGAGCTTTAATTATGATCTTACAGTGGCTTAGTATGGGTACCCATAGGTTGACTGGATGAGTTCCATAATGCAGATATGAACACGCAATTCCCAGGATGTTTTACTAGATTATTTATCTCACCATCAGCTCCAAAATCATCTATAAAAGTTGGAAATACAAAAACCTGCCCCTGGCCCATCCACCTGGGATCCTCCTTTGACTCATCAGTAAATACTCTCCACAGTCTCATCAACCGCCAGGTTGCACAGGCTGCCTATTGATGTTTAGCAGTTCTCAGCTCCTGGCTATTATCATGGCATCTTATGGATTTTCCTTTTTCACGTAATCAACATCCCAACGTTGCTGTGTTAAACATTGTGGAATATTTCTGTGCACCTGATAGTTTTTTGTTACAATCATATAATGTGTCTCTTCTTTATGTTCACAGTCTGAAATGGGCAATCCAAAAAGTGCTGTATCCATGATGTCATTGGTTAGTTTAGCACAAGAAATGGGCGAGCGCCTCACGCAACTAGTACTATCAGATAACAAATTATCTGGAATCCCTCAAGTGATTGCTGCTCTAAGCGTAAGTTCAATTTTCTTCAATCGGTATAATACTTTATTTTTTAGTGTCGGAAGTGATATTTATGTATTTATGGATGTCAACGAAGTTTGAATGAAATGATGTGATGTTGAACGACTAAGAAACTTCGAAAGAACTCCATGACCCCCAGCACTTACTTATTTATTATTCGTACGGGCTAGTGCCCAATTTACATAAAATACAGAAAAGCACACAGAAAGTAATGAAACAATATTATTTGGAAAAGGAAGTGAAATCATAATAATAATGGGTAGCGAAATGAGGATACAGTGTATAAAAATATGAACAATAGGGGTATTCACGGTCAGGCCATTCTCAACGTGTTGTACGTCGGAACGTGTTAAATATGGAACGAATCGGTCGTGAACGTGTTACCAAAGTATGTTATCAGTCGTCATCAGTTAACACACCCGAATGGTCTGTTAAAGTGTGTGCTAAACGTGTTATCTGTAGCAACATCAGAAAGAAAATGGCCGACAACTTGCCAGCTGTTTCTCAGTGAGTTTACTTGTGAGTTAGTTAGTTTCGTCATTAGTTTTTTGAGTTGGAGTTCGTTTGTTTGTCTCGGTTATTTTGTGAGTGATTTAAGTTGGAGTTGAAGGTATGGAGGTCTCATAGAGGTTTGGAGGGAAGAGAAAAGTGGTTGTGAGGAGCATTTAGAAGCAATGAAAGTGAAGGAAAAATTCGAAAAACTGTTTTCTTGACTACTTACTTCATCATCAAGTTCTTGTTTATAACTTTTCTTCGGCATGACTGCAGTGAGTAATTCTCAAGTTTTCTGTGTAAAAAGTGAAAAGTCTGTAAACAATCCAGGTGGTATAAAAGTTGTCTCCGATACTCTGTGGTAAAAAACCTTGCTTGTTTCTTCGCCTTGGAACAAGAAATGATGGACATTGTAGATTTTTTTTACATTTTTACCGAATTTATGGCATTCTCTTGTTCACACTTCCTCCACTGAATAATGCCACATAACAACCATATGACCCTCATGGTCTAGTCACCTAATCGAAGAAGAAGGAGTGAGGAGACTGTAACAACTTTAGCACGTTTAACACGAGTCGACGTGCTCAGTGAATGCTGAGTGTGTGGAGCGGGCTTTAAGGGGCCCATTCACGTGTACTCCTGGAGTCGCCGCCGCGGGCCTAGCCGCCGTCAAAGGGGAAAACTACCCGTGAATGGTTAACAAAATCCTGAGGTCTGGCGGGCGTCCGCCGCTCGGCAGGTAATCGAACATGCTCGAAAATTGCGGCCAGTTAATCCTCGGCGGCCCTGTGAATGGTTGAAGTGAGGCCGACGCCGGGTCGCACTCCCACCAGTACAGCATGTAGCCCTACCGTTTTCCTCACTTCTAGTCATCTGAGCAAGCGGTGGTTGGAAGCAGGCCCGCCAAACGGCGGAGTCAGGAGGTTTTGGCAGCCAGGTGAATGGACTACTGCGGTGGCTTCGGGGAGTACCTGTAGGCCCACGGCGGCGACTCCAGGAGTACACGTGAATGGGCCCCTTTAGAAGTCAGTCATTAGGTTTTTTTAGGATCATATGAAGAGGAGGGGGGGGGGGGGGTTCAAGAAGTTCATTGTTGAACTGGGTTCCATTGACAATAATCGTACGACAGCATGAATAGAGCAACCTATCTGTAATAGTTGCAACAACATTTTGCATACATCGGTATTTTGACGCTTTCATGATCGTTTATATAGTTGAAGAATGTTTCTCCTTAAAGGATTCTTTTGAGTTCTTGAGTTCTTTCTCTCTTTTAGAGCTTTAGAAATAACGAAGTATTTTTATCTTCCTTTCCTTACACCCTAAGCATATCCAAAACTTAATTGGACTTCAACAGTGTGGTTCACAGACGTAGATCATCTGACTGTAACGATCATCTACTATTTTACGTCATGTCATTAATACGAATTTTGTCTGTTTTCCAACAGACGCATTGCCCCAATTTGCAAGTGTTGGATCTGTCCAACGTTAGAACTGTATCGCACACGAGTGTTCCTTTCCACGTCGAGAAACTTCAAACGGGTTGTCCCAAGCTTCGAGTGCTGAGGATAACAAACAGTGAACTCATTCTGGCACCTACTTCCTTGAAAGAACAGGTTGGTATAATTGATCAGCTCCTAATTATTGTAAATTGATATAAATTTAGGCAGTCGATGTGCTAGCTGATCTTCCAAGATAAACCCTCGTTATCACAATATAATCGAATTAAGCGAAGAAGAACTACTACTGTAATGTTCTTTTTAATATAACGAATATAATCTTTCAAGCACCATGTTTCAAAATTGTTCTTGTTTGAACACAATTAATATCAGTCACAGTGACAGGTATGAACATTTGGACACCAGTGGGTTGTGGTGTAGCTCTAGTGATACTAACCAGTTCTTGAACTCAGTCGGTAACATAAACATGAATATCCAGTCTTTTTATTGATAAGAGAAGGTTAGCAGCAACTGTGTTACATAGGTTTTTGAGATGTGAGATATTATCCGTATTTTCCTACTGCTCACTTAGATTCATCAACGTTGTTACAGAGCATGTCTGAAGGGTTCCCTCTGCTGGAGGAGCTCAGCGTAGCTGGAGTCGTCGAAAACATGTCGGCACAGCCAGTCATTGACGACGACGCCCTCCTGCGGATCCTCAAGACGTCACACAAACTCCGACTTCTCGACGTGAGAGGCTGCAATAGAGTGACGGACTCGTCGTTGGTCCGAGTACCTGCATGGGACCTGGAGCACCTCTTCTTATCAGGTTAATGACGAAATATCTATAAGAGACCCTATAGGTACAAGAGTAGGGCGACAGCCATACTCCACACATATTAGTTAAATGATTTTGCTTATTACATATTCAAGAGAAATAGGAGTCCTTGTGTTAGCAGCTGTTCAATACCTCCTTCTGGTTCCTTGTCTTCATAAACTACCCGTAGGTGCAAATACTTTCAGCATTAAGGAGCTGGGAAGAGGTCCCATGGTTGCACTCGTTACTGGCTGGAAAATTGTCTTAACCACAGATTCAGATTTCCTTACAACAGAAATTTACCGTTTATGATACATTCTAAGTATTTAAGCGTATTTTTTTGCTGATAAGTCTACAAACTTTCTGAATGAGCAAGTCTCAAGGGTCTGAAAAATCAACTTTCGCTCCTTTTGCTCTTAATTTTCAAATGCTGCAAAATTACCTTAATACAGTAGAATAAGGTGCTCGTCCACTCGGCCAATCTCCAGACTTCTAGGCGACTCCAGGGTTCTGCTTCCAGGCACCGCCACACGGACTGTTAGATGCTCACGCTGACAAAGTCTCATGTTCTCCCTGGGAAACCGAATCGTTGCAATTCGACTCTGGGAAAGGTAAATTGACGGCTCCCAGGGAAAACAATTCGTAAGGCCCACGTCGCCAAAAAAACACGGCACGTGGAGTCCCCTCCATGGTAAAATTTACCGCAGCCTGATAAGCGGAAATCTATCCCCGCTTTTGCTAATCAGCCGAAACATTAACGCCCAGGAAAGGATCTGCACCCAATCAGCGAGGAGAGGTGGAAGGACTGCTGGAAAAAAATACCGAAAATATTCAGCCATAAATATTTCTGAAGACACACCCCCAGCTGTGCAACAAAACCATTATGTGCCTCTTGACTGCGCGGGTTCGTGACGGCGACGGCGGAAGTCGAGATCGGGTAAGCTGAAGCTAAGTACTTAGGACTGACCTGGCGATCCTTTCTGCGGGTCTCGATAGACTTCGGAGATTTGTCCCAGGAGGCGTTGACGTGGCAGCTACCCACTTCTTTCCTGGAGGCGGCTGGTTCTCTCGGACCGACGTAGTCTGTAGTGATACCGCTCTCTGTCACTCAGCGGAAGGCAGCAGAACTGGGTGCTTTTGGACGTAGAGCACTTGATTCAAGATACTGTTGCACAACCCCGATTCTGGCGGCACACGATGGTTTTGTTGCTCAGCTGGGGGCGTGTCTTCAGAAATATTTGTGGCTGAATATTTTCGGTATTTTTTTCCTGCAGTCCTCCCACCTCTCCTCGCTGATTGGGTGCTGATCTTCTCCTGGGCGTTAATTTTTCGGCTGATTATCAAAAGCGGGGATAGATTTCCGCTAATCAGGCCGCGGTAAATTTTACCGTGGAGGGGACTCCACATGCCGTGTTTTTTTTGGCAACGTGGGCCTTACGAATTGTTTTCCCTGGGAGCCGTCGATTTACCTTTTCCGGAGTCGAATTGCAACGATTCGGTTTCCCAGGGAGAACATGAGACTTGGTCAGACTCGTCAGTGCTCGTGCGACCTCGGTTTATGTTTTACGAATTGCTGTGAATTATGTTGCCTTCAAAACAAGGGCATAATTGATCAACAGCACCTTTTTGAATTGTTTTCTTTCAAAAGCATACTAACTTAATGAAGAGCTTCTAGTGTTGCCTGTGCTAGCATGTCCCAACCCATACGATCTATCAAAACTAACTACCACAAAAACTTAGTGAAGGATAATAGCTGGGAAGAAATCCCTGAATCTTGGAAAAGGTGGTTGTGTTCCCCTAGGACCATTCTTTTCTCGTTAATTGGATGGAAGCATTGCCTCCCTCTTCTTCCAGCAATTTCCTCCTACTCTTCAGCTTCCAGAGCAGCTGCAAAGACGAACTTTTCTCTGTCCGAGGGTATCTCGGGGACTGGCCAAACGACGGGTCGAAAAATGAAAGAAATAGTGGACGAAGCCCAAGAGAGAGTAATTTTTGGGTTGGCGTCCCACTAATATCGATGGGCACGCCTCCTCTTACTTGTATTGCTGCACCTAGCAAAGTGGGACAAGTAGGTTTTGATAGACTTGAGATGCAGCATAAATTCAATAATAATTGCGGGTTTATTATTCGAATATCTAATATCTACCTATCTAATCTCCCAGTTTTGAACGAATACGCTCGCGACCGCCGAATAGCGCCTGAGTTTTCGCAGACCACAATTTTTTACAACCGACCTTGTGTAATCCAGCAGCTGGAGCTGAGTGCTTCTCAGGGCTGCAGTGAACTGGTTCAAGTCAGCAACGGGCAGATGTATCCAGGAGGCGGCTATTTCTCCTGGGCGTTGATGACAGAACTTCAGGGAGCGACGTAGCTTGTTACTTTGCAGTTCCCATTCCACGACTGTCGTTTCTTTCTAAGCGGCATCCACTGTAGTTCAATATTCCTTAAAAAACAACTTGGAGAAATTGCTCATTTCCAATCCTCCTCGTCAATTTACGTAACAGATCAGTCGAAAAGTTGGTAGTGTTGGGAGGGGTGAGAAAAATCTGGTGTTGGAAGTGTGATGAGATTACTGTTCTGAACAAAGACCTGCAGTTTAGTTGGATGTGGATAATTTGGACTTGAGGTCGTCAAGAACAATTGATGTCATCAAATGACGCTTGTCACATTCCTCACCTGCCAGGTCTGGTTGTTGGCCAAGCTTGCTGCACTGTCTCAGTGTCCCAGGTGGTCTTTTTCAATGACCTTCAATGAATGCTATCCAGCCTTATAACATTCGATGCATCTTTTCAAGATGTGTTGGTTGAGTATGCTACACTACGGATCTTCATGTTATCTTCTCTGTCACAGGTTGTTACGTCACTCGCATCAACGACTCAGGCCTCGAGTTGATTTGCCAAAAGTGGGCCCACAGTTTGGTGGAAGTTGATCTCGGGTGGAGTACAGCCACTGAACCTTTGGATGCAGCCGTCACTACTCTAGCTAATCATTCCGAGAAACCGCCTTTGAGGTGAGGATTTTATTGAATTTTTTTCACTGTTGTGATGAACACGCTGCCTGTTGGCCTGCCACTAGAACTAAGCTTATCGTTGGATCCAGCATAACAATGTGCATAACTCAATTGGGCTGTTGGTTCGTAAGTTATGGTGTCCTGTGTGCAGTATGGGAGATGTGTCCAGGTTCAACATGCCCCTCCCATTTTCTGTATCTGACCTGGATATAATGGGATGTGCGCATGGATCGGAAAAGCTGTTTATTATTATTTTTAATCGAAATTAGAACTCACTCTGAGAATTTTCACATCAACCGCGATCTTCTAGCGTGAGAAGACCTGTTACTATGCTTTTTTAAAGTTTCGAGTGTTTATGACGTCACAGTGGGCTGGGGGGTCCTGCCCAGGTGGGAGGGGCGCGTGACGTCATAAACATTCGAAACTTTGAAAAATCATAGTAAAAGATCTACTCATCCAAAAAGAGAACGACTGGTGTGAAAAATTTCAGAATGAGGTCTATTTTCGATTAAAAATTTAAAAAAAAATCAGGCGCACCCCCATTATTAATTTTTTTTTTTTTTTTTTACTGGGACGGGGCAAGCCTTTAGCCACTTAGACCATATTATGGTTCTTCACTTTGTGAAAGAAGAGGTTTTCAAACGGGCACTTAAGTGAAAAAAGGGAATCCAGTCACAATAGATCAAACTTATTAAGTTTGATCTATTGTGACTGGATTCCCTTTTTTCACTTAAGTGCCCGTTTGAAAACCTCTTCTTTCACAAAGTGAAGAAGTTTTTCGGGCGTATCCCGAGCAATTTCGGCTGGGACAAGAGCACCCTTACTGAAATGCCGGAATTTGGTAGATGCTACAGCAGGACACTCACAGAGGATGTGTTCTGCTGTTTTGACTCCTCCGCAGCAGAGCCGACATTCAACTGTCCTGGCCTTGCCCATCTTGTTGAGATGGTATCTCAGGGGGCAATGGCCAGTCAGGAGACCCACAATGGTGCGAGGGTCCTTAGTCCTTAGTGACAGCAGAGCTTTTGCTCTTTTTTTAGAGATGGTGATTAGCTGCTTGGCTTGCCTCTGCTTTGGAGTGTTGCGCCAGTTCGCAGCTCTCTTGCTGTCCTCCCATTTTTGGACCTGTTGTGTAACGAAGCTCTTAGTAACCCCGAGTAGGGGTTCAGGACCAAAACATTGGGATTCCGATCCCTGCTTAGCGAGTCGATCGGCTTCTTCATTGCCATCTACTCCTTCATGGCCAGGTTAGCCTTGATGTTATTGAGTAGGCTGCTATGGCCTTTAGGGCTGCCTGGCTATCAGACAATAGAGAGTTTTTGGTGCCAAAATCTCACGGGCCCGTTAGGAGGAGACTAGCGCGAGCAACAGAGGATGCTACCCAGTTGAAGGAGGAAGCCAGTTAACTTTTGACAGGAGGGGAAGGGAGGCGCTCGTGACAGTGGGCCTTTAGGAACGGGTGACTGTCTGGGGGCACCCTTTCTTCGTCGCCCGCTGTTGTCAGGAGGCAAATCCATCGTCACCCCCGAACTTGTGAAGAGGTTCTACGGGTCCGTTAGTGGTTGCCAAAAACTCTCTATTATGTAAATTCTCGCACCTTTGAGTCGTTTTTTGGCGATCTCTTGTGCGCGTTCTATCGATCGCGTTCTATGGCATGGGTTTCAGCCTGATAAATGGTCGCAGTTGTTCCTAGGGGTTTAGTTAGGCTGAAATTTGGGACTTTGATCCCTAGGCCAGCTTTTCCATTCATCACAGACCCATCTGTGTACCACAGAAGTGAACCTGGTTCATATTGAGGCGTGCCTCTTTTCCAGCATTCACGATCATTAATGATCACTCGAAAGGTAAAAGTTCATTCTCTCTGACATAATGTCAGGGACTGACTTAGCCACTGGATCGGTGTGGACTTGGTCCGGTATTTCCAGGTGGCTCCCTTTACAGGGGGGAGTTTGAGTTAGTTTACCAGCCTTCTAGCAGTCAACGACTCTCTCTCTCACTTTTCTCTAGCTTTCTAGCCAGTTCAAACCTCTCGTGGTATTTTCTTTCTTCTCTCATTTTGATTCTTTTTTTCCCAGTTTTCAAATCAGTTGATCAGTTCAGTTCTTTCTTTTCTCTGTAGATTCAGTTAATCATGTTTGAGTTTAATTTTGTATTTCTCATTTTTTGTATTTCTATTTTTGATCCAATGTGATTTTTCTTTTTGTTCTTTTCAGCTTTTGTATTTACCAAAGTATTTTTGATTTTCATTTTCTGTCTGTATCTCCAAGCAGGAGGAGAACATTCAATTTTCATCTTCATTTTTTCCTCATTTTTGTGTTTATTTTGTTTTTCTCCTTTTTTTGTCTTTTAGGAGAACAAAATTTAAGGTTCGATTTTCCCCAGATATCTGGGGTGGTAGAGAACTATGCTTTAAATAGGGTTTAACTTCTTTTTCTGATTAATAGAAAAGAGTAGACTCTTATACTCGTAAGTGAAATCGAACCACTTGAGTGTATTGTGCTTTCGTTATTCTATTTTTTCATGTTTATTCTTGTAATCTCACAATTCATGTCTGCCTTCAGGAGCTTGAACCTGTGCGGCTCTTCAGTTAGTGAGGGTCCAGTGCGAGCAGTCCTGGCCCGCTGCCCAATGCTGACGTCACTCAATTTGTCCTCGTGCCGTGGGATGCCTCGAGGAATCAAGCGCCTCTACACTGGCGCTGCCCTCAACCAACTCCGGGAAAACTTGTTGAAGGAACAACCCAACTCAGAGTGAGCTCTAGAAAACAAAACACCCCCCTCCCCATGGATAGTGTAACGGGATACTTGAACTATCCATGACTTTCCCCACCCTCTTCCATCTAGGTTTACCGTAGTAGCGAACGAGGGCAATTTCTTCTACGTTTTTCTCGTTTTCCTCTCCCCACCCGTCTTAAGGACTGACTAATTTGATGGATTGCTGCTAATATTAATTGCAGAAAAAAACATTTAAAATACCTAGACAATAGTTATTGTTTCATCAACGTATCTTAGTCGGAATGTTACGCAATGGACACATATTCAAGGGGTGATCAAGTGTTAGACTCCTCCTTCCTGATCCGGAGGGACTTGAATTCAACGGGATGAATTTATTGGTATAGTTTTATTTTTTAAGTAGAATGAATTTATATTGTTCTTTTCGTTTGGTTTTATATATTTTTTCTATTGATTGAACGACTGAGTTGTTAAGGGTTGACATCTACCTACCGAGATCGGTAACAGTTGTGAGGAGAAAGTTCCGAGAATGTTGAACACATCATCAGACCCATTAAAAATTCAACACTTTCGTTCAAGATGCAAATTTTAAATTGTGATATGTCGTTTTTACTATAAATTATAGAGATTGCTCAATTGAGTTTCCCATCGAACAACTGTATTGCAAGCTCGGCAAACTCAAAATATTTACCTCGGCATTTCAACAAACACTTGAAAGTATACCAAGGTCGTTCCAAAATTGAATTTTCTTGTATTTTTTATAATAAAAAAAACTATTGATTAAAAAAAGTTATATGGCCCTTGCTATTTTTCCATTTGGTGCCCGAAACGTTCCTAGCACTTAGGAATTAGAACGATTTTTGCAACAATTTCGTCTGTCACAAGTGACAGTCTGCCTCGCGCACTTTCATCCTCAAGCGAATGTCTTCCTGCCTTAAACTCAAGGACCCATCTCCTCACCATTGACTAACTCATCGCACCTTCTCCATACACAGAAGCACGCTGTTGGTGAATTTCAACCAATTTGACACAACGGGCAAAAAGAATTTGAATCGCGCCGGGCAACACAACTCGAGAAGGATTTTTTTTTTAATATAGAGTAGGAGGTTTTAAATGAGTTAATATACAAACTCCTTCCACTGCGACCAACAATATCTAT
This sequence comes from Apolygus lucorum, assembly GCA_009739505.2. NCBI lineage: Eukaryota > Metazoa > Arthropoda > Insecta > Hemiptera > Miridae > Apolygus > Apolygus lucorum. The sequence continues at coordinate 43,074,830 of CM019178.2, read as the reverse complement.
TGTGGAGTGCCTCCAGGTTATGTTAGCCTACTAAGAAGGGTTTACTGAACACCCCTTCTCCCCACTTTTTGGCAAAGCAGAGAAGATCGGCGTATGCCACCTGAGAGATGGTGTCAGGAGCTAAGACATCACTTCCGAGGATTGTGTATCTAGCTCGACCCAGTGCTTCACAGTGGCACATGATGTGTTCGGCATCTTCCGTTTCCATGTTGCAGAAGCGGCAGATGTCTGGGACGCGACATGGACGGCTCCATTTCAACTGCCAGCCCTGACTTATTTTTCGAGCTACTGAGGCCCTTCATAAGGAATGTAAAGTGAACAACCATTTCAGGTTGGATTTTCGTCCGACTGCCATTCCTGGCGTCACAGACGTCATGAGCTGTCTTCCAAAGGAAAGATCAGAATTTGTTCTAATGATTTGGCTCATGGCTTCCCATTGCCTCACCACCCTGGGTTAGGACAAGGGGGGTGATAAGAGCCCTAGCCGCTGAAAAACGCACTTGAACCTACGATCCCCGCAGAGGTTGGTCCAAAGTCCACCGCCAAACAACGACTGTTGCCACAGCTGTCCCCACTTCCACCACTGTCCCCACTTCCACCGCTGAGGCCCTTCATCTCTAATTATATTCACAGAGCAGTGTTGTCGGATTTGGCAATTTCCACTCCTACAGACCAAAGCAGAACTTATTTTCTGGACAACCCTCCTATCTCCCCCCCCACACGCGCATTCAATGAAGTGGTTTTTCTCCAGTTTAGCGCCACTACAACCTGCTTTTAGACGGCGATAAAGGTGTTTTTCACTCGAAAGGACTGCTCATTAAGAAATTACACCTCAAAATCCTACACGTAGCGTTGCTATCTCATTTTCGACCGAAATGGCGACTTTTTTTGTCGAAGTCAACTTTTTGGCGATGACGGGTGTAGAATGGAGGAAGTGGAAGTCGAAGAAGGGAGGTTATAAGGAGCAGGTTAGGGATGGTGATTGATGTAATTTTGATAGAGTGATTGTGATATGCGCGAGTAAATTGTTTTAATAAAACGTTGATTCAATTCGTTCATACACAGTGTTTTTTTTGGGCATGAAGTGGTTATTCAAATTTTCATCACACAGTCTATTAAAGCACTGATAATACTCATTTTGTTCCACCTTTTTGGGTGTAGCTGAAAGTGGCGCCGAAGGTTGTAGTACCTCTTCTGGCAAGGAATAATAAATATCCTGCAAATCTACTCCTCCACAATGTAACAAAAGGGCCTTCTTTCGATCCCAGTCAGTAATGTTTTTCGCTACGAGAAACAGCTCGAACGCCCGTATCCATCGTGGCCACGAACTGGCGTCATTCACATCTAAAACTGGTAAACCTGTAGCACCTTCCATTGTTTCTCCCGTCGCCAATTTGTAGGATAGTACAAATAACAATAAACGAATTGAATCCAAGTTTTATTACAACAATTTACTCGCGCATATCACAATGACTGTATCAAAATTACATCAATCACCATCCCTAACCTGCTCCCTTCTTCGACTTCCACTTCCTCCATTCTACAACGGGGTTTCCCCTGTACCCTTCAATTGGACTCAAGGAAGGTTGCCATGTTAACTGCTGAACAGGTTACAATAACGCCACTGACCCTTCAGTTTCAATGTTACCACTACAGCCAAACGAAAAGCCTTTGGTTCTCATACAAAAAATTATGAAAACTTGCTCTTGGAACGACCCTCGTACCTACATTGAAACGTACCAGCCTAGTAAACAAATTATGTAGATATTAAATTGAATCCCCCCCGTATTTCCTTTCCTGTGAAATGCTCATCTCTCAACCTTCATCGTTCAAATCAACTTTTGAGGTCTGATGATGTACATTTTTTGTAAATATAAAAACACTTTTTATCATTGCATTAGTACATAAATATTTATATATTTTTTTCTTTAGTTTAACCACGAGAAGTGATTTGTTTCGAAAATTTATGTTTAAGAACCACTGATCCATATAGTTGCCTTTTTCTTCTGTGTTAAGCATCTTTCAAAAAGTACCTTATATGTTAATGTATTTATTTATTTTTGATTTTTATAGATAAATTTTATTGTTATTGTTTATTGTACAAATACTGCGTTTTATTTTGAAATTGATTTTCTTTCTCTGTACAGTTTTTATTTGCTCATATTATCATAGAGTGTTTATGCCCACATATTCTATTTTTTTCGAAAAAGTACGGTGTAGTGAATTTTATTTTTTGATTTCAAATTAGCAGATAAGTATGTTTCCTTCCCCATGACGTCTTATTTATGTTTTTCGATCAGGAGTTGAACCCGGGTTAAGCTTTCAATGATTTTCGCAACTGATATTGGTGATTATGCGTTGATACGAAATTGTATAATTTTACGACTGAATTCCACTAAATTATATTCAAAAGCTGATTTAGTCCAGCCTTCAGCAGATTTTAGTTTCTAAGTTTGGCAATGTGCGTAGTATAAGCAGGTAGTTGGAAGGTTTTGCCACCTATCATTATTGATGGAGTTGAGGGATAAACGATTTTGTGAAGTTCATCCTTATTTATATCCGAAAGGTCACTTTGGGACGTTTGGGCTCACCTGGTAATCCCTGCCCTAGAGGCGTTTGAACGAATAAAGCCATCACTTTGACTTTGTCCTTTGTCTCCTGTAGGAGTATGAGGCTGAAACAAGATTCACATAGGCTGGCAGCTATTCTTCTAACTTCATTCCAACATTTGACAGTTTGGAGCAATTCTTTCTCCATAGACCTCCTCCAGGAGACCTCCTTTCCGTCGTCCCTCTCCCTGAGGATTCCATTGTAAAGCAGTCTTCTCAGTAGTTTCATCAGAATTGCCCAGTGTGTCCAACCCACTTCAAAATCTCTCTCATAGGTCGGTATTGGAGATAACATTTGGCCTTCAAATCCCCATCATTCTCTGTAAACATCAGTTTACGAAGGCTTGCTGCTGAGGGGTGATGGATCCGTGACTTTCCAGGTTTCACTTGCATACAACAGTACTGATATGACGTTGGTTTGGAGCTGGACTAACACCCCATTTGCCCTCATGATTCGGCTCTTCATGTTCTCTGTTGCACCTGCATCCCTCGTAACTGTGCTTCCAATGTATGTAACCAAGGAACCCTCACGTTCAATGGGTTCACACCTGACAACACTTGGTTTTGGTACCGCATATTTGTGCTCATCTCGTTCGACTTTCCTAATTTGATTCGCGATCTGACCCAGCTAGCGATTTTGTTCAGGGTGTCGAGTTTCTCTTGTGCGTTGGTGAATCGTTGTGAGAGAAGACAAAGATCGTTGGCAAAATCAAAGTCTTCCAGTCGCTCGCTTTTTCCCATTGAATGCCAAGTCTTCGCGAGGGATATCAGCTGAGAGTCAAATCACTAGGCTGAACCCCTTCATCTTTTCTTGCTTGAAACTGTGCAATATCAAAAGGTATTTCTATGGAATCCACGAGTTTGAATGTCCTAAAGTGCCCTGAAGGGTATAATTTCAAATTTTGCAACTCATGGAAAGGCGTTTTGAGTGATGAATTGTTCTTTTTTCACTGTTTCTCTACTATTTGCCTAGATATTGCTAATCATCACCAGACAAAAAAGGATCAGAGGCACAGAGTAGGTACCAGAGACAAGTTAACAGAGGAGAAAGCCTGTGTTAAAATGGCGTGCAAGGATTTTTGAGGCTGCCTCAGTTGTGCCATCTACTTTCAGCTAAGGAAGTACTTAGGGAACTGAAGTGGCGGTGGTGGGGGGCGGGGGGAGGCCACACTCTTCATGCTGCTTCTTTTCAAATCACTCACTTCCTTTCAAGTGACCAGAATTGTTTATTTCTTCATCTTTTTGACTTGCAAGAATTACATAGGAAAACCAATCGAGACGAAAGGTAAATTCCCCTACTGCCAGTAGTTAAAATGTTCAATTGATTACTGCCACCCTAGAAACGTTTGAAACCCAGTATATTGAAAATCAGCTCGAATTTAGACATAAATATCGATAAAATAACTATGTTATCAAATTAATTACTTTGAAGCGGTTGGTAACGCCCCAAGGGGAAAAATATGTGTTTAACAAGGTGACTTGTGATGATGTTGAGAGAACGCAATCTGTTGCCTTCAGCTATAACTACTTCCTGGAGCTCCACCAATCAAACCGCTTCTATGGCTCCCAGCTTTAGCATCTATCCCAGTGATCTGAGGTGTTCGAGCAGTCTAACTCACAGTCACCACTGGCAGAGTAATAACGTTCTATTCATTCTGACTTCTCTGTTGCCTATCTCTGTGTAGCCCAAGGCGGTGAGGGTATGAGTTACAATATTATAAACTCTCGGGTATCGTCGATTGCTTAAAGACTACTCAAAAATGTTCTCTGCCGTCCATTGGTGGTGGCACAAGGAATGATTCCTTACGGTTAAAATTTCGCTCTGGCTAATCCTGATGATATTATTGTGAAACATGTATTATCACTTAAGGTTTTTTAAAATTTTTTTACCCTACGCCATTTGGCCATTGGCTATTCCGCCATGCGGCCTCTTGCAGCCCATTATATTTTGGATGTCTTCGACCATCTGGTGTCGTCAGGAAGAAAGCTTTGTCTTATGTCCTCAAGTTGAGGACAGTCAAATAAATGGTCAGTTGTCATCATTTCTGTCGCCTGGCATAGTGAGCAGGTTGGACTGTCCTTGACTCGAATTTTGTGGAGGTGGGCGTTAAGGTAATCGTGACCTGTTAGGTTCGAAAACCAGCCACAGACTGCGCGACAAATTTTGTGGAACGCGATTATCTTTCTCCAGCAACCCACTCCATCGTCGACCCTCTGCCACGCGGCGTTGGGCTTTCTTCATTTTTTCTGCTACCGAGTCCTTTATGCACCGCTTTGCAGCTGGAAAAGGTGTCGGGACAGCTGGCATCTCCATCTGGGATCCTTCCTTAGCTAGTGAGTCAGCTCGCTCATTGCCCAGAATACCACAGTGGGAAGGGATCCATTGCAAAACAATCCTGATTTCATTTCTGGTCAGTTTTTCGATATTCTTCCTTCCCCTCATAACATCCAAGGATTCGGTTTGCGAGTTAGTGGTGAGTGCTTGGATGGCTGCCTGTGAATCAATCAGAATGACTGCTCGACGTCGTCTGGATTTCTCAATCAGATCCAGAGCCAATACCACTCAAAGCTCGCCATCAAAGCTAGTAGCCAGCCTTCCCACTGGAGCTGCAATACTTCCTGCAACAGAAAACGCCCCGGCTCCTCCATTTCTTGTTGCTACTACTAAAGGTCAGGAACTCCAATTGAAGGATTGTTGAAATTTTCCTCAATAAGATCGAGGAGAACTGGTTGGAAATAATGAGCCTTGAGAATTCGATTTACAACTGTTTATTATAAGGATTAATTGGATGACCAGCTGATGGCAGGAAGGACTTGGAACTGGTCCTCCAGAAGTCACAGAAAGCTCAGGTGTGGTTTTGAGTCCTGACAACCGAACAAACTTCTTGACTGCAAGTAACAGTGACAATTAAATAGAACGAATGCTCAGTATTCTAAAGTAACAGTAACAGTTGACTCACTCAGCAGAATGAAGATTAAAATTTTCAAAAAGATAATAATAGGTGGCAAAGTGATTTACACTGGTAGTTCTGCTCATTTAAGTTTTTATCGCTATTGTATCCGAGTACATAATCTGATTTTTAACCGCAAACCTTGTGAACACTTACCTTGTAGTCCGCATCATCAGCCCCTGTTTTAAAGATACTCCTACTCCTTGTCCTCCAACGTATAATTTTGTACAAATACCACTATTGTTCGCATTGGCTGTTGAATGCCCAATACCAGAGTGGGTTTATCGTGGTATTTTCCATCAAGGTAATTTGATTAGTATACAGCAGTGTCTTTTTTTCAAGTTTACTGGAATGTGGGTACGAAACTGACGAATTCAGTAGAACAAACTAAAATTTTCACCCAAAAACTCCCGAAGCCAGGAAGTTTGTATCTTTTGTTGTTTCGATGCTCTACATTACGGTCTCTGCGACCTAAACAGGTTACACACCAATAAAATCTCCAGTGCATCATCAGTCATTCCGAGAGATGGCTATTCTTAAATTGACTCGTATCAAAAAGTAGTTTATGCATCACTTGAATATTCTAATATTAGTTTTCTAGTCTTAGGTTTTTTAAATTTATTTATTTACTCAAAATTAATATTTTACGACCTCAATACTCGCATTGACATGAACATGTGCAATAATCGGTATCCAGGACAACGATGAGACAAAATTGAGAAAATGAATGTTCTATTTATTGCAATAGTTTCCTATTTTGGGCTGAAGGGAGTGAGAATATGGTGGAATTTTCCTGTAGTACTCATCCTTATTCTAGTATGTCCAACTGTAATGGCTGTGTGTTCATATTGGAACTATGTGTCTGCAACTTGTTCCTTCTGTATGATCTACTCTTATGTGCACTCAGACTTCTCGTTCCCAATGTCCTGTTCTTCTCTACTTGCAAAGGGCGCTCTTTAATCAGATGAGACCAGTTTGTATGGTAACCGCTACTGGTGGGGACATTCCCACAACAGTAGTTCCTCCATCACAGTTCCAGTCTGAGAAGTTCATCTCAAAGAGCAGTTCCCTTCCCCATTGTTCCCCTCCATTGTTGAGATAGACGCCATCTTGTCTCGTTGGATCCTAATTTTGTGAGTGTTTGTGACTAATGTGACATAATTATATGGGTAGTTCTTGATTAAGATGCCCGGCCCAATGGAGTCTTCCAACCTTCACGAATCTGACGACATCCCAATCACCATACAGGCTCATAACTTCGGCGTTTGTTTGTCGTCTCCAGGCAAGCTCCTCTGGGTCAAACACGGCCCCCAGAATCCTACAGAGAACCTTCCTCTCAAACCGGCGCAGTTCTTCCTCAACTACTTTTGTCAGCATCTAGGTTTCAGAGCCGTAGGTCAAAACTGGTCTTATGAGGGTCTTATAGAGACGAAGTTTTGTAGCCCGTGACAATATCCTGCTTTTTAGTTGTTGAAGGAGTCCGAAATAGCATCGGTTAGCTGACTGTATCCTTCTACTTTGCCGAGATACACAAACTCAGCAACAGCTTCGAAGTTGCAGACATTCACCTGGACTGTATCAGGTACAGGTCTGGAGGTGTTCGCAGCCATGTACTTGGTCTTAGACTCGTTAACTTCAAGGCCAAAGCGTGATGCTGCCGCCTGAAACTCGGTGAATGCTTCACACATTGAGTCAAACGTTCCCTCCGACCTGCAGGTCTGTAGCCGTCATAGCAGCTTCTAGAGCGAAATTGAATAACAGACATGCCAGCCCATCCCCCTGACAAAGCCCCTTGCAGGTTGTAAAGGCAGGAGACAGATCTCCATCAACACGGACGGAACTCATCGTGATTTGAATAAGTCAGACCAGTTTTCTTGGGACTCCCATATTCAGCATTCCCAGGTATAATTCTTTCCTCAGTATGCTGTCATACGCTGCCCGGAAGTCAACAAAAAGATGGTGAGTCGGGATGTTATATTCAAGCGCTTTTTCAATCATTATTCTGAGGGAGAAGATATGATCCGTGGTCCCCTTTCCTCTCATGAAACCTGCTTGATAACGGCCTATTTTCTTTTCGGTAAGTGGGAGGAGCCTCAGAAATAGGATTCTTGACAAGATTTTGTAGGGGCATGATAAGAGGGAGATTCCACGATAATTACCGCTGTCCAGCTCAATGCATTCCCCGTCTCCGTTGCTAGCCTCCTTTATCATCTAGCACCATCTTGTCTCGTTCAAACTCCATTTTGTGAGTGTTTGTGGCTGATAAGAGCGCCATCCTCTCTCCATTCCCACAACAGTAGTTCTTCTCCTAGTAGGCCCATTCCCCGCCCCCATAACTAGCCTCCTTTATCATCAAGCACCTACTTGTCTCGTTCGAACCTCATTTTGTGAGTTTGTGTGGCTGATAAGAGCGCCATCCTCTCTCCCATTCCCACAACAGTAGTTCTTCTCCTAGTAGGCCCATTCCCCATCCCCATAACTAGCCTCCTTTATCATCAAGAACCATCTTGTCTCGTTCAAACTCCATTTTGTGAGTGTTTGTGGCTGATAAGAGCGCCATCCTATCTCCCATTCCCACAACAGTAGTTCTTCTCTTAGTAGGCCCATTCCCCGCCCCCATAACTATCCTCCTTTATCATCAAGCACCATCTTGTCTCGTTCAAACTCCATTTTGTGAGTTTGTGTGGCTGATAAGAGCGCCATCCTCTCTCCCATTCCCACAACAGTAGTTCTTCTCTTAGTAGGCCCATTCCCCATCCCCATCACTAGCCTCCTTTATCATCAAGCATCATCTTGTCTCGTTCAAACTCCATTTTGTGAGTGTTTGTGGCTGATAAGAGCGCCATCCTCTCCCCCATTCCCACAACAGTAGTTCTTCTCTTAGTAGGCCCATTCCCCATCCCCATCACTAGCCTCCTTTATCATCAAGAACCATCTTGTCTCGTTCAAACTCCATTTTGTGAGTTTGTGTGGCTGATAAGAGCGCCATCCTCTCTCCCATTCCCACAACAGTAGTTCTCCTAGTAGGCCCATTCCCCATCCCCGTCACTAGCCTCCTTTATCATCAAGAACCATCTTGTCTCGTTCAAACTCCATTTTGTGAGTTTGTGTGGCTGATAAGAGCGCCATCCTCTCCCCCATTCCCACAACAGTAGTTCTCCTAGTAGGCCCATTCCCCATCCCCGTCACTAGCCTCCTTTATCATCAAGCATCATCTTGTCTCGTTCAAACTCCATTTTGTGAGTGTTTGTGGCTGATAAGAGCGCCATCCTCTCTCCCATTCCCACAACAGTAGTTCTTCTCCTAGTAGGCCCATTCCCCGCCCCCATAACTAGCCTCCTTTATCACCATCTTGTCTCGTTCAAACCTCACATTTCTGTGACAACCTCGACTAATACGACATAATTACATCACTCATACCAAAAATGAATCCAACTCAAGTTACCCTGTGTTTTTAATTTGTCTAAGTCTTATTATTTTCTAAGTTTATTCTTGACAGACTTTCAAATGGTTAGGTACTAAATTCCGAGAGTTTTTGAGTTGAAAAAAGCATTCAAATTTTTGAAATCACGAAAAAATTTATGAATTTGACATATAAACAGGTGATTTTGATTTGTGAAGAGGTTATGAATTTGAATTATGCTTGGTACCCACATTTCTACTATTTTAAAAGCTGTCGTTTTATTTTCCCCATAGTTCGCTGTTCGAAAGGAGGGAAACACTAATAATTTAGCTCTCATATCATCAATAAATATATTATTTTAAACGCACTGGAATGTGTACCTACCTGCCCCATCTCCAAACGCCCCTTACCTTATACAGGCAGTACAGTTTATTTTTAAAGTACGAGTAATAACGGTCATGCATTCCACACCAAAATATTGTAATTTAATTTTGATTTTCTCGGCTTGTTTCTTTAGAACAAATCTGACTGTGTTTGTTAAACTTCCGTAGTGTACAATAAATCAATTATTGTTATCCTTCGGAGAAAATGTTTGAAAAGTTATCTGTAATTTTTTCGAATAGTTTGTACAGAAATTTGATTATGTTGTATGTTTGTACAGGTTCTCTTTATTGAATTGTTTGAAGAAAAAAAAAATTTATCAGTGAAGTCAAGGGAAAAAGTGTGCGTTAACGTGTAAATCGTATGGTTTTCAATTGTAAATTGTTTTGTAAATATTATAAATAGCGGAAGAAGAGAAGATATTTGATATTATACCTAATTTATTTTTATGATGATCCGTAATGAAGTTCAGCTTTGGTATCACTGTATTAGCTCTCAAGTAGGTCACCTTCTTTGAAAAAAAGGCAAAAAATAAATTGTATTTCTTAGTGATACGAAATTTGTTGAAAAAAAGTAGAATTTTTAATATTGTCCGGAACAGGTGGCTGAAAGTGTAGATTTGGTCGCATTTTGTAAAATTGCAAACCTCATTGTCAAAGCTAGTTGGAGGCGAAAAGTGCATTCTGTTTTGAATGAAATCTTTAAGGATACTATTGATGTTGCAAAATTATGGCGTTCGAAATTTTCGGTTAGGTCCTGTTTTCGTAAAAGGTGCGGGCAACTACATCACTTAATTTTGCATTTTCATTGCTTACCAGATTAATAGTTTTCCACCCAACGTCGAAGCAGTCAATAACGTTTTTAAACAAAAATTGTCAGTTACCGACAAAACAGTTCATTTTGAGTTTGAAATGTTGAATGTGGGAAGAATCTTTTGCTCCCTTTGATTGTTCCTGCAAAATGGAGTTGGCTGACCAAAGTTGGTTTCAGATTGGTCTCACGAGGTGGTGTTAGCTTTTTTTATTTCCAAGTGGCGCCTTACTGGTCCAAAGGTCATGGATACTATAAACACCTTAGTAACGCCATGGATTGGTGGAGATGGGTGTGGGGAGGAGGTAGCACTAAATGGGAGTTGCGCTGGCCAGACAGGTAAAATTGAGGATGTCACCAATGTTTGTAAATTTCCTACCTTAATTCGTGAGAAGTGGAGCAAGTGTGAGTATTCCACTTGGATTTTTAGGCTTCAAAAGAAATTGTTACTACACCCATTGGGTTGTATGATCATCAAGGGAATTCACGCTGAGCATTATGGGATACTTGTCAGCTCTTCAATGTAAATGTGTTAATGTCTCTCAGAGTTCTCTTCCCCAACTATTACCCTCATGGATAGGACCTGTCTTTTACCCTTGGTTCTATTGGGTTGGCATCCCTTTTATTGGCTGTTTCAAACCTGTAATGATTGAACCAATCAGAATGAAAGAGGTGGATAAGGGACCATAGAGCTGCTGTCTCTCGAGTTTTGCTCTTACAGTTCCTAACGATCCCTACATCATGGAGGAAGGAGAATAAACGGTCATTTCGTTTACCTCAAACACTGCCACAGAAACTTTGCATCCGTGTGGCGCCCCCTAGGTAACAGATCCACAAACTATAACGAGTCAACTTTCCATGGTGAAACCTTCAAACAGAAATTTGATGTTCGTGTAGTGCCTAGAAATTTAAATTTCGAAAATTCACGAATTTCAAGATACGGTAGGAGGGGATTCATGTCACTTTTCGGGGGAGATATTCACGAAAACTTATTGTATGCGCGGGAATTTGCTTGATGATAATATATAATTAGTTTTATGTTCTCCAGAAGAATGCGCCAAAGGGATGCAAAGTTTCTGCGACAGACCTATACACCCATTGGTTTGTGCTGAGCATCATGGGAATTCACACTGCGCAATACGAGATACTTATGAGCTCTTGAGAGTTCCTTTCCCAACTATTGTCATGGATAGGACCAGCCTCTTACCCTTGGTTCTATTGGATTGGCGCAACCCTTTTGTCGGCTGTTTCAAACCTGTAGTGGTTGGACCAATCAGAATGAAAGAGGTGGATAAGGGACCATAGAGCTGTTATCTCTCGAGTTTTGCTCTTACAGTTTCTAACCATCCCTACGTCATGGTAGAAAGAGAATGAATGCTAATTTCTTTAACCTCAAACATGCCTTCTCTTATTTCACTATGTATAGCTGTATAAGGTGATCAGCGACCTTTTTGCAATTCTGTCCATTCGCTTCCTTAGCTCAAGTGTTAGGAGCTCCAATTCAGAATCTGAACAGTAGGAGATCGATCCCCGGTCGATGGAAGTTAATTTTTGATGATTCAACTGTGTGGCGCAGTCGTACTGGACCCGAATGGTCTCCTCATCATTTCTCAGAGAAACAATAATTCATTAAGATTGGGTCATCAAAACAACTCCCTCCCAAGACACACTCCCAAGAGTCGAGCCACGGCCTTTTCGGACAAACGTTGAGGTCAGCAGATCCCCTGCCCCGTCAATAAGGAACAATAACAAAAAACTCCGAAGCCAGTCAAAAATACGCGTTCGCAATGGGTTGTAAAACGCCAGCCAAAGCGATCCCCGGTCGAGGGAAGTTAATTTTTGATGATTCAACAGGATCATGGAGCTGCTATCTCTCGAGTTTTGATCGTACGGTTTCTAACCTACCATACGTCATGGAAAGAATGAAAGTGAAGGCTTATTTCTTTAACACCAAACATACAACTTTAACCTCTTTTATTTCACTTGTTTAGTGAAATAATCAGCACACATTGGTTTGTGCTGAGCATCATGGCAATTCACACTAAGCATTATAGGATACTTATGAGCTCTTCCAAGCAATCCCCTACTCTCATAGCTCCCCCCCCCCCCCCCATATTATCCGTATGGATAAGACTTACCCTTGTTTCTATTGGATTGGTACATGGTTCAAGGAATGGGTCAGAACCAAGCACTCTTCTCGGCTATTCTACTCCTGTTAAGATTGGACCAATCAGAATGAGAGAAGTTGTTCAAGGCTCATGGATATCATCCAACCAACTGTCTTTCAAGTTTAGCTCCTATGCTCTCAAGAACCCTACCTTTCATCACGGAAGAAAGAGAAAGAAGGCACATTTCATTAAATTCAACACCTATTTTATTTCACCATGACAGTGCTGCTCCCTGTAGAACTAAGTATGTACCACCAACAACCATGAAACCTGTGCAAAACTGGGGACCTTCCTACGTCCTTCACTTTCCTGCTCAGTATGTCAAATCATCAACGAATTTGATCAAATTGTATCAAATCGTTAACACCTAGATTTTATCTCCACTCGCCACTAGAGATTGCGCTGATTAGCAGGACCTTCCTCCTACTTCTTCCAAGCTATCTTTTTGCAAATTGTGAGACCTCAAATCTAGAATCTACGATCAACATGGTCAGTATGCACTCTACATACTACTCTCAGTACCTGCCGAATTAAAAACGTACACTTGATTTTTCCATCACTTGTTTAACGCATTTCCATATCTTCTGTATGGGCAATCAAGTTAAAATAATTTTCATATTAAATATGAATTTTGAATGAACAAATTTTGTTGGGTAGTGGATTGTTACGACGGAAACGACTGACCTTTTGAGTGAATAATGCAAATCTTAATGATTGATTTCTAAAAACAATTGTAGCTTTCTTTAAAGAGATGGTCTGACCGATAAGATTTCACTGGTGGCCTACCGATAATCACTTCTGCTAGAAAAAGAATCTCTCGAAGAAAACTGTGTTTAAAAGCGAAAAAAAATCGCTGTTTTGATTGAAATGTGAAAGTAAAATTTTGAATGTACTGTTGAAGAAATATACTTAACCACATTGTACAACTATTCTTTTTCAATGTGCCATTGCTATATTCACACAAATTGTCATCTAAATTAATTTCGTTCGCTTATAAACTAGTGATTTTGAATATAAAAAGAGAAAACAATTGTAAATTGCCCAGATGTAATATATTTTCAACTCTGGGCGCAGCTAATTAACATTTCTACAATAAAAAAATTGATTTTAATTACATTTTAGTAATTTAGGCTTACGTTGAAGACCTTGCACAGTAGATTTGTATTTATACATATTATAATGTATATGTGTGTGTGTACATATGTTATGTGTATGTATATATACATATATATGTGGACTAAATAAATGGTATTGTTATTTTTAATTAGTGTCGTCGAATTTTTCCCTTTTTCTTTTGTCGAATAAATGAAATGACGTCTGTCTAGTGTGTGTGACCATAGAGGTAGAAAGTAGAGAGGAAACGGCCTATGCCTGCCTATGGTGGGGTTTGGTCGGCCTGTGAAAGGAAAGTTCACTACCCTCTTGCACAGACCAAAAAATAGGAGATACACTTACCCTCTAATGGGGAATTTGCCCCAATTTTAGATTCTGGAATTTCAAGTCAAATTCTATAATAGGACCCTAGAATAACGTTTAACACTAGGTATAACCAAGAGAAAAAAATTACCGTAGGAAAAAACGCCTAAATAAGTGAAGCCTCTGTTACAAAACACCACGAAAATCGAGGAATATTGTTGTCGTCATACGAAAAAAAGACGCGAAAACAATTCCGAGATAGTACCGCAGAATGACAACAGATGAGTTCTAAGCTCAGCCACACAAAACGATCCAGTCTAATGACCACTCGAATAATGTGATTCAAATCACGAAACTAACTTAATATGGCAACTAAATATGAGAAGATGAAGACTAATAATGCTTGATAAACTAATAGGTAGATTCATATTGTAACCCCAGTGTTCCACTGATTACCATTTCAATTTCCCGCCCAAGTGCCTTTCAAAACGAGCGCGCTCCCGCTCTGCAGAATTGCCAACTGCAGCGCCACCAACAGCCATGGAGTTGCCTCCACCAGCACCGGCTCTCCCACTCTCTGCGCATGCACGCCAGCGTCAATCAACCCCCTCTAAGTCGAAGGACCCCCATGATTGTTCCTGAGCTCTTCATTCCCCTACCTGGCTTTTAATGTGGAGAATACAGGCTGACCGAGATTTGCAGCCCCCCAATCATTCTGTGTCCACCCGGTGGTTTCAACCCTGACTGCTCCTGACTGCCTCCAACTCTTCGACGACTTCAACACCTGCCCATCATAAACCTGTTAGCATAAACCAATTTATTTGTAAAAAGCCTAGGAGTGTAAATAGTTGTTTCTTCTTTCTCTCTTGAGGTGGCGAACAGGCGCATAGAATACCTGCCAATAGATAAAAGACTGAGAATGGCCCTTTCCCTTTAACTCCCCCATAATATTAAGAATATATTTTCATTGTAAATTTCTTTTAAATTGTAATTTTGCAAACACGTGGTGCCTACCTTCAGTGCCCACCACAATACTAACCTATACCGAGATACTAGGTTCCTTTTCCAACTCGAAACATAGGTAGGAAAGTAATGCAAAGTACCTATATTTTCTTGTCAATACGTATATTTCGTTTCGTTAATACATCACACATACGGAAGTACTTATACATTTTTCTAACTTCTCCCACTGACCCAGGTAAAACAACACAAGTAAATTCATTCAATAGTTTTATTAGATTAACTTCATTTCTTTTGCCAGGGGACTCCTAGGGGTTCCACTTCTTGAGAAAAAAGTCCATTCATGCAGCATGAATTAATGAGCGAATTTTCAAAGAAATCATTCAGTTTAAGGTGTGGTTAAGAAAAGGACCAATGGTGTTGCAATTTGTTGTAGAAAGTTTTTTTTTCGATTCTTGGTTTATATATATGTATATATGTTTTTTTTTACATACTTTTACACCAATAATTGACGTCCCGGAAGACGTGAAATCACTGGGCTGAAAGCTGAATCTAGGAGCCCGAGAAGCGTTCTGATTGTGGAAGCTCCAGGACGTAGTTAAAGATGAGTGCGACAGATCGCGTTCATGATCGTATGTTCCCAACCTCGTCACAACAAGCCACCTTTTGTTTATCACACATTTTTCTCCTTCATGCGTTACCGCATCTAAGTAATTAGATTGATAACATTTAATTATATTCGCGATATGTACGAAAAAATCGTGCAATTTTCAATAATACACTCGGTTTTAAACGTTTCTATCGGTGGCAGTTGTCGATAAAATATTTGAACGAGGACTCTTTTTTTTTCTGACACATGATTTATATATTATATATTTATAATACGCTGCAAATTATTGCTGGGTATGCTTTGAAGATGTTAGGAGTCCATATTCATGTTCTACTCGTCTCTACGAACTCATAGAGTACCCACACGGCTACTCCATTTCTGGGTACAACAAATATACGCGCGTATTCATTATATATATATATAGCTACAAACTTTTCTTAATTTTGGACAATTTTCATTTTTGAAAAATGCATTCATATCAGAAATTTTGTGCTGAATCCGAATATACCATATATTACCATGATTTTCAATGTAAAAACCTCAAAAAACGGGAAAAACCCATTTTTTTGGAGTTTTTTTGAATTTTGGACCACTTTGGATTGTCCAAAATTGCTGGTTAACGAACTTGACCTATGGTTTGTTGTTACAAACATTTTGGCAAAAACTAAAAAAAAATTTTTAAACAATTACTCAAGTTATCGTCCGGAATGACACACATATATATATATATATATATATACATAAGATTTTTGGAAAAACTTCAGGGATCGTTTCAGAATGTTCCAAAACGGATTTCAGTGTGAAAATTTTTCGAAAAAGTCGATTCTAAAAATTTTGAGGCCATTGCAATAGCTTCATTTTCTTTGAAAATTCGCTAAAAGAAAATACCTGGAGGAAAAAAATACATCGTACAACTTACTGAAAGGAGTTGGTACAGACATCATGCTTTCGGGGTAGAAACAACTAAATAAAACGGTGTACAATTATCATTCATAATACCAGCTTGGGGACATCGGATTTATCATTCCTGTGAAACATATATCACATTAATGAAAGGAGAGAAATTGAGGGCTTTGTTTCCTCTCATCCCATGCCAGATAATCATACGGATTCCGAAATAAATACATTGATTCATTCGAAATCTGCTTCGACGTCGTGACAGGGAAACGGGTTATTTACGAACTAGTAAATAAATTTGACTCATTACATACCTTAGGTATCTTCATAAAACGGTGTATTCACTCGCGCATCTTTTACGTCGCACATGGTTTTTCACAACAATCGGGGCAACATCGATTAGAACACATCGAGACAATACAACCCAATCGATACACTGAATCGATTTATCGAAAAACCTATCGACTCCTAATTGCCTCCAAAATACAAAAAACAATGTTGATTCAAGACATTCAACAGGGAAGAGTTCCCGCGTAAATACAAAATAATAGCGGACCATCTATGCTCAAACTTCACAAGAATAATTTTGATTTTGAGATTTATCATACTCTAAGGCCCCTCAAATGAAACACTCTTTCAACGAAACGTTTTTATTCTTTCAGAATCACAAACTATCACAATAGTATCAAAGAATCGCAACATCTTTGTATCTAATGATTTAACTAATTATAATATAATAAATATCTAATTATTACTATCACATGTTTCATAATAATTATTCAAATTAATATCACATTTTCACGTATCACAAATATATTTAAATTGCTATTGACAGGATATATTATCACAAAAACAAGGATATACGAAAGCTATTTGTCAAAATATCACACGGGCTCCTGCCCCGAAACTCAGGGGGTGCACAGAGATCAGGAGAGGCTATTGAGAAGGGACAGAATAGGTGCTTTTCTCAGCCAAATAGAAAAATTTCAACGATTTGCAAATGGGATAAATCTTGGTAACTTTTTCATCTTAAAATTGCAAACGATACTAAAAACATACGTTAATGTTCTCTAGTGGTAAATAGAAATTCTGAAATACTGAAATAATCATCAAAGGTGTAAACCCAAGAAATGTACCCATCTAATTGCAATAGCTGAAATGTAAATTTGCCCAGCAAGAACCATCGTGTAGGTGAAAGCAACTCTTGCCAGGAAGGGAAAGGAAAAAGGATAGGATAGGAGAGGTTTATGGGGAAAGAGAGGTTAGTCATCATAAAGGGGAATATAAAAAATAACATAAAATAAAATGTATTGGTGTATACGTATGAATAGGTGTCTACCCCAGGAACAAAAATATCACAATTTGGGTGTCTACCTCAGGAACAAAAATATCACATGACAGCGGGGGGGAGGTGCCCTGCTCAGAGGAGGACACTCAGGAAAACCCCCGAGAACCCCAATGTGAGGGAGTGACGACAACGACTGTGCCCAATGATGACAGTGGGGGGGGGGGGGAGTGTGGTACCCAGAGGAAAGTACTCAGGAGAACCCCCAAGGTGCCCAATGTACGGAGGTAATAGTGCCCATCGTGTCCGATGGAGACAGTGGGGAAGGAGTGCCTTGCTCGGAGGGGGCTACTCAGGAGAGCCCCTGGAGTAGCCGTGATGCGGAAATGGCGACAACAACCATGACTGCCGCAAATGGGAAGGAGGGGGCTGTGGACACCAACAGAGGAGTAGAAGGAGCCCAATGGACGCCGCCAGTGGGACGTGATCGTCCCCGCGGAACAGAAGTCCTGACACCATCAACTTGGACCTACTGTGACGGGAACACGGAAAAGTTCCCGGGTGAAAAGTGGAAGGACAAGGATGAGAGTATGGACACCATGTTGACCAAGCTACTAACCTTCCATCATCAACAATGGGGAGGACAGGCGCCCCCAGGGTTGCCAATTCGCGAAGAAATCTTAGATGAACCCAATGGCATGAGGTGCAAACTGAATGTTAACCATGACCAGGGTACCAGATTCATCGAACCAGTATGCGTACCACCCGATGACCCTACCGGGGACGAGTGGGAAGACACAATAAGTATACCTGGAGGGAGCAGCTACCAGTACCAAAGTATCAAGGACAGAAACCGGGAAGCCAAGGTTACCAATGGTAGAAGGAGCACTGCTGCTGTAAAGGAAGAGGAAAGCTGCTGCGTCAAGGGAAAGAAATCGGCGGCAATGGGAAACGAAGCGCCAGTAACTGCAGGAACCCGGACAACAACCGTGAGTGCTGGGGAGGGGCCTGAGACCCCAGAAGGAGGTCCGCGTGCGTGTTGCCAGCAGCCTTACCCACTGCATGGCTATGAGCGTGTCTATGACAAGGGAGTACTGGCGAGGGTTCGGATGTAGCAGTGCAGTGGGAGGTGACTGGAGCTGAATAAGAAAGAAAATGGTTAATATAGAGAAAATTTAAAAAAAAAAAAAAAAAAAAGGAAGGGAAATAAATTTTAATTAAATGTATATACTTAAGTGATAAAGATTAATGTAAAATAATATAGTAGGTTGGACAGGTTGAAGGTAGGCTAGGGGATAGAAAAACGAAAGAAGGAATAATGTAGGTCACACGAGAAGATTAAATAGGTAGGATGTGGTGTGACGGGTCGTCACAGAAGCCACCAGCTGCTATCCCGAAACTCAAGTTGAAGAGGGCCTTCCATGCACTGGCGAGCACATGGAAGTAGAGGGAGCGACTGCACTGCCAGGAAGCAGCACCTCACAGGCCAGCACGGAACAATAGCGAGGTGGGGGAAGGTCACGTGGGGGGGGAGGAGACGGCCGTAACTGCGCATCGGGGTGGCGTCAGTTGTGTTTAGCCAGAGCATCGCACTTCTCAGTAGGGTCTGTGTGACCAAAAATCTGTGTGGAAATTGATAGTCTGTGTGACAAAGCGTCTGTGTGACCAAGTACTGTGTGGAATGTTAGTCTGTGTGACAAGAACTGTGTATTAAGAACTTTTGATCAACTGGAACCATATCCTCGGGCCCCTGGAGACCTTGGTGTACGAATTCGCCCTCCCAACGTGCTTCGACGAAGATACTGGACGACCCCGGCAAACCCCCAAAGGACTTCCCAACGAACTCTCTCTCTCAAACTAGTCAATTCCGGTAAATTTATATTCTTATGTTCATATCCTTTGCAAGTTCCTCCTAGGATCTCGATAAATTGTACTGTTTGCTGTCCAAAAAGGACTTTATTTGAATTTGATAACACGGTGTTTCGAAACCGATTCACCACGTGGTCTTTTGATATTTGCTTGATTCGATAACATATTGTTCCGAAACATAACTCGCCACGTGGTCTTTGATTTTACCTTTTGATAACACATTGTTTCGAAACACGACCCACCACGTGGTCATTTGAGGTTAACCCCCCCTTCAGGGAGATTTACATATATGATACTTACCTTACCATTCTGGAGTCAAACCATTGAGTTTTATTGTTTTATGTTGATTCTTATTTGATTGCTGAATTCTATATTTGAAATACAAGTTTTATCATTCGTTCCTGTACTTGTTGTTGAGTCATTGAATACATACCTGAACATTTTCCTGGAGCGTAGTAGAGCCAAGATAACAAAAAGTGGTTAAATACTTACCTGAATTACTTACCTTAACCAGAGCGGAAGTAGGGTCACATGAGTAGTAGTCGAAGATAGTTCACTTACCTGATTTCACGAAGTCCTGAAGTACCTGAAACAAAAGGAGAATAGTTAGAGTCGAATAACGAGCAAATTATACACAAATACGTAATAATAGCAAGAGTTATAAAGATCTACCATACTTACCTTGGTCACTTCCGACGTAGTAAATCATTTTTTGGTACTTCCGAAGGGAAATACTGTTGTGTTGAATAAACACGCGTTAAACAACTTTAGAAAACGTTTTAATGAAAACATGAGTAATAACAGTCGATTTGAATTGAACGGCATGAATAATGATAAGCATGGATGCTATTTCAGCTACAGATGGATGCTACATGTTGTTGTTGCACATTTGCTAATGGTTAGGACATGACAATTCTCCCACGCTAATTTAGAACAAGTCAAAACAAACTATTTTTAACAAACGTAATCACGTAAGAACGAAGGTACATTTCGAGGACGGGATGATCGTCGTAGTTGAGGTTGAACTGGCTGTTCAACTTGAGGTTCTTGTTCAGTCTGTTGCTGATCCAGTTCTGGTTCAATTTGTGGCTGATCCAGTTCTGGTTCAATTTGTGGCATAAAATCAAGTAAGGGTAAAACTGGCTGATCAGTACTGCTTGACTCGTGACTGATGCTACTTGGAGCGAATGTTACTGATTTCCTTGGAACCTCTGTTCTGTGCAACTGGTCAATGTGGCGTTTGATGGTACCCTCTTCATTATCAATTTCAATTTGGTAGTGTAGTTTACCAAACTTCTGGACTACAGTGCCGAACTTCCAAGTGGATTTGTTGTTGGTATAGTAACGAGTTTGTACTCTATCTCCCACGCTCAGTTGCCTGACCCCAGTAGGATGATCAGCATTCTTGGAATGTTTTATTGGTCTCAAAGCGTCCAGCTGGCAGCGGAAATCACGCTGAAGGTAGAGTTGAGCAGGTGTTTTGTTGCAAATGAGTGGCGTCGCTCGATATCTGAAGAGTATCTCACGGACCTTGGCATGGAGAGGCGCTGGATCATCACTCATCGCACTTAATCTTCGTTTCAAGGTCTGCACATTTCTCTCGGCCAAACCGTTAGTTGAGGGATGTCCAGGAGCTATCAGTTTTTGAAAAATTCCATTTGCGGAACAGAAGTGTTTGAATTGTTCGCTGACAAAAATTGAAGCATTATCAGATACCATAACACTAGGGAAACCATGACTTGCAAAAATGTCCTTCAACATTTCAATAGTTGAGGACGATGTTGGAGCATTTCTGGTGATTTTAACCTCAGCCCATCGAGATTTTGCGTCCACCACTATGAGAAAGAAGTTTTCCTGGAACGGCCCAGCATAGTCACAATGGATTCGATCCCAGTTCTGCTTTGGCTCATCCCACGGATGCAATGGAGCTTTTGGAGGACTGGATTTCATCTTTGCACATGGTTCACATGATCTTGACAGACGGTCGATGTCCTTGTCTATTCCCTGCCAGTAAACATAGCGTCTTCCGAGTTGTTTCATTTTGGTTATACCAATGTGAGTTCGATGAAGTTCATCTAACACAGATTTCTGTAAAACTTTCGGCACAACCACTCGCTGGCCTTTGAAAAGAATGCCGCTGTCAAGGGTATACTCATAAGATAGATCAGGGCTTGTTTCCATTTCACTGATGATTTTCTGAAGATGTTCATCAGTTGCAGTCGCTTTTTGGATTGACTCAGCATTGAGAATTTCAGTGGAAATGTGGTTTATTGACGCCATGCACACTCTTTGAACTTCAGAGTTGATTGACATGTCACTTGATGGTAGCTTTTGAGACACTGGTGCTCGTGACAGACAGTCTGCGTTGATGTTGAGATGTCCATCTTTGAAGACTACTTCATAATCAAAAGCAGATAGGAACGTGGCATATCTCAACAGGCGACCTGATGTCATCGGTGGTATTTTGGCATGTTGATGAAAAATGTGAGTCAGAGGTTTGTTATCAGTAAATAATTTGAAATGTCGTCCATATAAATAGTTGAAAAAATGATCAACAGAATACACTATAGAGAGAGCCTCTCTATCAAGTTGAGAGTAGTTGCGTTCTGCAGGAGTCAATGACCTGGATGCGAATGCAATAGGTCTCTCTTGATCATTGATGACGTGTGAAAGGACACCAGCTATTCCAAACGGACTTGCGTCACATGCAAGAATGATAGGGAGGGATGGATCATATGGTGTTAGTGTGCGATCACTTGTTATTTCATTCTTCAATTTGAGAAATGCTGCTTCACACTTTACCGTCCACTTGAATTTAAAATTTTTCTTCAATAGCTCTCGTAGTGGAAAAGTGATAGCCGATAGGTTTGGAATAAATCTCGAGTAATAAGTACTCATACCCAAGAACCTACGTACTTCTTCTTGATTTGATGGTCTAGGCATGTTGACTATTGCCTCAATCTTATCTGGACTTTTTGAGATTTTATTGTGTTCCACTACATGACCCAAATATTCGATTTTGGTTTGAAATAGAGAACACTTCTTTTTGTTCAAGTGGAGATCATATTTTTGAAGTCTTTGAAGGCATAATACTAAATTTTCTTGACATTCTTGTCTAGTGGCTCCATGAACCAAAATGTCATCAAAATATGACAATGTTTTGGGCAACCCACTGAGAATTTGGTCGATTATTCTGTTGAATTCACTAGGTGCAATTTTAATTCCGAATGAAAGTCGATTCATAGCGTAAGTGCCTCTGTGGGTTGTCAGAGTTTGGATTTGACTACTTTCCTTATCCACTTGTATATGAAGGTATGCTTTATACAAGTCAAGACGGCAAAAAAATTTTGAATTTCGCAGGCTGTTTAAGATTTCGTCAATCTTCCTAATTGGATGGCTCGAATTAACCAATTGAGAATTAACTCCAATTTTATAATCGACACAAAGACGTACGTTTCCGTCTGCCTTTGGAATGACGACTAGGGGAGATCCCCAGTCACTGGTAGTCACTTTTGAAATGATACCTTGAGCTTCAAGGTCATCCAATTCCTTATCCACTTTATCCCTGAGTGCATAGGGTACCTCTCTTTCCCTGAAAAAGGTTGGCCTGGCGTTGTCACGAAGGCGCAGTGACACCTGGGACACACCCTACTGTTTCCTTGAAAATGTCAGGGAATTTCGAAACAACAGCTTCCATTGTGTCAAGGGGTTGAATTTGAAGGATTTTAGACTTTGTTGCAAATTTTGAATCAATATCTTGAAGGTTGATTCCCAAATGACGGATCCAAATTCGTCCCAATAGTGCGTCATAATTTTCTGGCACAACATACAGTTGTTCAGTTGATGTCCTCCCATTGTAACTAACATTGACATTGACAAAACCATCAGGTCGGAAGACATCACCAGTGTATGAGCGAAAAGCTACAGTAGACTTTTGAAGAGGAGCAGAAATTTTGAGGTTGTTAAATTGATCCCTGGGTACAAATGAAAATCCAGCGCCACTATCAACTTCGAATTTCTGGTACTGACCTTCCAGTTCAACAGTAACGAAGTATTTTTCGAGATCGGAGGTTGAAAACTTTTTGTGTTGAAAAATGTCAATGATCTGACCGACACTGTATGGACTAAAAGCATCATCACTCGAATAGTCATCATTTTCAATTTGATGTGTAGATTTATTTCGTGAATTTCTCCTAGAGTCGAGAATTGCTTTGATACAAACACTTTTGATGTGACCGATTTTTGAGCAAAAAGTGCATTTCAATTTGTTAGGGTCAATCGTACAATCCTTAGAGACATGGTTGTCACGACCACACCGGATACATAGATCTTGTAGTCCCAATTTGGCAAAATCCATTTTAGAATACGATTTTGATTGTTGACTGCTCCGAGAACTGGAATGTGAACGATAGTCGCTTTTATGGGAATTTGAATTTCGAGAGGATGAACGAGTACGAGAAATCTTATTGACATCTTGATTTGAAGCATTGGGTTTTTGTTGAGAGATTTCCCGACTGTCCGCTTTAGACGCCTCAAGAGCAAGTGCCTTTCTCACAATTGCATCGAAATCTTTCTCATCCGATTGCAGTATTTGTTCCCGAATCGAATTGTCGCGTAACCCACGAACGAATTGAGCGCGCAGGAAGATGTTGACAATAGATTGATTACATTCACAAGGCGATTTGAAATCACAATCAATGGCGATTCGTCGAAGGGCAGTAATATAGTCAGCAACTGATTGAGTTTCCTGCTGATAGGTAGATAAAAATTGATGTTGAGCTACCATAATATTACGTTGAGGGCACAGGTGGGTTTCGAAAACAGTAATTAGCTCATCATATTGAAGATCTGTCGGAATGGTAGGTGCGACAAGGGCTGCCAAGGTGTTATAATGTGACAAACCCACCGAATTTAGAAGTAACTGAGCACATTGTACTTTACTGGACCAGATATTTTTCAATTTTAAATAGTTTTCAAACCTTTGTTTGTAGTATTTGAAAGGTTCCTTGGTCGAATCGAAGTTTTCAAAAGGCTGGATTAGAGCAAGGTTTGCGGTTTTTGAACTTGATGGGGAACTTGTACTAGATTTCGAGGATGTTGAAGGTTGAACGGGCGTAGCAACTCTTTCCATCATGTTGATCAATGCTTTTTGTTGATTTGAAAATTCCGCCATAAACAATTTGAATTGTTCCCCATCCATTTTGGTAAAATTTGAGGTATAAACGGGGTGACGAAACAAAATACGTCAACAGGTTGAATATGGGATGGCGGAACCCGGCAAGATTGGACGTTCATGCATCAAATATTTAATTTGGAACGAACTCACCGCTGTCGACTTCACAACTTTTTTTTTTCAACTCGTCGCCAACTTGTTGTGTTGAATAAACACGCGTTAAACAACTTTAGAAAACGTTTTAATGAAAACATGAGTAATAACAGTCGATTTGAATTGAACGGCATGAATAATGATAAGCATGGATGCTATTTCAGCTACAGATGGATGCTACATGTTGTTGTTGCACATTTGCTAATGGTTAGGACATGACAAATACCTAGTCAACGATACCGACGCCGCTCACTGCCAACCGCTACCTACCATTCACGAAAACACGGTAAGTGCACTTGCATTCATACTAGATCGTAAGCGCAAGGATTTGTTTTAGTGGGTTTTCAAATAAAAAGTCAATCGCCTCCAAGTGGAAAACACACCATTACATTATGTCACAAAACTGTATCAAGGATGTGTATGGGTCACTCCATATGACATGTTACCTTAGGAACTAGTTGAAAATCTACACGGCGATGGGCTGAAATGATGAATTGGTATGCCCAATTTTTGGACAACTCTTGTAAGTAAGTAAGTCTATAAGTAAGGAAAAACATGTTTTAGAGGATTTCAAAGAACATGAAGCTATTGCAACGGCCTCAAAATTTTTAGAAAGGAAAATTTGAATTTTTGTTTCGCTGAAACGAATCCTGAAGTTGAATGTTGAATTCTGGAATGTTGAAAATGTACTTAAGTACTTGTATAAAACTACACCCTCACTCGGGGTGTTGGAACACCCAGGGGCACAGCACCGCCCCACCATTCTAGTGACGTACTGGGACGATGGCCCCCCCCCTCCCACGACTCACTTTAAGCCACACCTCCGGGTACCGTTCCCCCACCATACTCACTACCAATTTCCACCAGCACGGCGATTGGTGGTGAAAGGGGTGGAGGCCCGGTCCAGGGATACTAGGTCCATGGTGGAATGAGATAAGAGAGTTAGCAGGAAGGCCGCTGTGAGCGCTTGTGTCGAGGACGAGCCGCTGGTGGGGAGGGGTACTTAAAAGTATCGATACTTCTTTCAATACGATATTTCTCAGGAAGTATCGATACCCGATATCGTTTCGATACCGATATTATAAGATATCGATACTTCGATAATATCGGCTCAAAGTATCGATACCAACGATATTTTCAAATTAATCGACCTAGATTTTGCAAACCTTATAAAAACCCCAATAAATGAGAAATATCAATATTATAAATATATTAATGAAAGCCATTAATTTAAAATGTATAAAATCCAATAATTTAATCTGTAATGTAAGTCTAACTTTGAAATGTAATAAAACTGAATGATCAATTTCATGTTTATTCCAATTTTTATTTGCAACAAAGCTTTGTTTAATGGAATGATTATTTTTCTTCCAATACAGAAGGAAAGGATCACGTAATAAATCAGTTACAAAACACATAGGTAATATTCATTATCAAATAGTAAAACCACAAATCTGCCGTAGGTTACGTAACCTTAAATGAATGACTATACTTAAATTTTTAAAAAGTGAATAAAAAATAAAACGAAAATAAAATGAAAAGAAAACGAGCGAAATGAAAAACGCAAATGCGAGGAAGGTTATTGATTATCGATGAAGAATATTAGAAGCGATATATCTTTTCAATTGATACCTACTATTCTGAGGTCATTGAGTATTATTCTGTGGCAGAAAAAATGTGGCATTCTTTTCTGGGTACCACTAATTTGGTGTTTTTTTTTTAATCAGTCTACTTAGGCAAAAATATCGATAGTATCGCCCAGAAAGTATCGATATCTCCGATATTTTAGGCAAAAGTATCGATACCAATATATCGGTATGAGTTTTACATCAAAAGTATCGATACAAATATCGGTATCGATACTATGAAAGTATCGATACTCCGATATATCGGTGGAATCGTGCCACAGAGTACCGGAGACAACGAGATCCAGACGCCTCTCAGTTCCTGCTCAGTTCCCTTCTGATCTGTCGGTTGTACGTTGGTGTCCGTTACTTCTTGGCTTGTTAGAGGATTTGAATCCTGTGGTTTTAATTTAATTGGTTTGTTGTAAGGCAGGAAACAACGTCATGGCAGGAAACAACGACGAATTCGATTGCAGAGTCCCTCATCCCTATGAGTTAGCTATCCCCCTTGCTGTGATGGACCAACTGAGGCTAACGGCCAATGGAGCTGACGAGTTTTTCGGTAAGTAGGTAAACCAAAACTAACATTAATTCATTCTATCGATTTTGTTGATATTTTACATTTCTCAAAACTGGTTTGTACAGCTAAATTTGTTCAATCTAAGTTGTTCGTGCGGAGGTTTTCAATTGGAAGCAGGAACTTACAAGGTTCATAAAGGTCTACCTTTCAGGTTCATCTACCTTCAGGTTCTACTATTCTACAATCAGGTACCAACTGGTCCTTATTTTTTCAGTTCTCCAGACTAGCTATGGTGGAATGGAAAGTAGACTGTTCATGAACGTTGTTCTATGAACCTTCGTTATCATGATAATTTTCGTCCTGATGAATCAGGTACCAACTGGTCCTTATTTTTTCAGTTCTCCAGACTAGCTGTGGTGTAATG
The DNA here is from genome assembly GCA_009739505.2 of Apolygus lucorum. Lineage (NCBI taxonomy): Eukaryota > Metazoa > Arthropoda > Insecta > Hemiptera > Miridae > Apolygus > Apolygus lucorum. Next base: position 43,047,576 of record CM019178.2, on the reverse strand, counting down.
GAAAGTTTAACTACTCGAGTAACTAGTGATTGTCAGTTCCAACGGTAGTGAGAACAATAATTCATAATTATTATGAATTAGTACTGTAGGATACCTACCATATCGACTACTGAAATTTCTACGCCACTGGTTTTTTCAGTTAATCAGAGATTAGTTCGTGTTAATTTTCAGACAAGTTACTATAGTTAAATACTATTAACTCACTATTTAAATTTCTAAAAGACTTCAATCCCGAGATTCTAGACCCTGCAAAATTTCATTTCCGTTATACAGTACAATCCTGCAAGACCACATTTCCGTTAAACTGCGAAACCCAGCCACTGAGCAAGCGAACTACAGACTACAAGCGATGATAGTTTACTATTTTCGGATTCCCACTTCCTGTAAAGATTTTAGAGATGGATGTTTGATCTACACAAGGAATCGAGGAAACATCTGAAATGGATCTATTCCATCTCTGCTCAACCTGGCTTTCAGAATTCCAATTCTTGTCAAGCAATTTTAGTTGCCGCTCCAACTGTTGCAACCTCTACGTGTTCAGTTTAAAATCGGTCTGCCATACGGTACCAGTCGATTCTACAACTAATTTGCAACAAAAAGTGTCCCGTTGCGATTTTTTGTTAAACCCTTCGTTTTTGAGTTATTTTAACTTTAAACTTTTTTTCCGTGAATTTGACCTTATGTCATTAAATCGGTCATAACTCCTTTAATTTGCTGTGTAATAAACAATTTAAGGATACCGATCGAAAGAGCATTCAATTTCCTATCGGATAGATGCCTTAACTTTTTTTGAGTCAAGGTTTGAGACATGAAAACGTCCTCTAAAAAGAGAATATTACGTAATTTTGGAAACCTCTCATTTTTTCAATCTCAAATTGAACTACGAGAACCCATACTTTTTCAAGATGCAAGAACAGTGAAAACTGCGCCAGAATCTCAGCTTTCCAACGGTATAATCAAAACATATTCTACAACCGAATTTAGGGGAGAATTTTGTGTTTGAACGCGGAAAAACGTGCACTTTTTCAACGAAATCGGCGCTCTGGCCCTCTGTTCCCGGAGGCCTCGCGGTCTACTGCGGCGCTCGCCCACCCACTCCCGTCGTCCGACCCCTCAGATCGACTAGGCGGAGCGCCGATTTCGTTGAAAAATACACGTTTTTCCGCGTTCAAACACAAAATTCTCCCTAAATTCGGTTGTAAAATATGTTTTGATTATACCATTGGAAAGCTGAGATTCTGGCGCAATTTTTACTGTTTTTGCATCTTGAAAAAATGTTAATCCTCGTAGTTCAATTTGCGATTGAAAAAATTCAAGGTTTCCAAAATTACGTAAAATTCTCTTTTTAGAGGACGTTTTCATGTCTCAAACCTTGACTCAAAAAAAATTTAAGGCATCTATCCGATAGGTTATTTAACGCACTTTCCATCGGTATCCTCAAATTGTAATTTACACAGCTAATTAACGGAGTTATGACCGATTTAATGACATGAGGTCAAAATCACGGGAAAAAAGTTTAAAGTTAAAATAACTCGAAAACGAAGGGTTTAAAAAAATTGCTAAGAGACATTTTTTGTTGCAAATTAGTTGTAGAATCGACTGGTACCGTATGGCAGACCAGTTAGGCTTACACCCTGTATAAAAGCCGTTTTCTGGGTGCGGCTCACATTGCCATCAATCGCGGTACTGGAACCGGACTGAAGTTAGCAATATTCACAACAAACAAACAAAAAACGTGAAATAGTTAATATTTAATCAAATTGAACCAAATTTGAGCAACGTACTCACATGAGTTATGGGCACCAGAGGAGCTTTTCCTAAATTCAACAATGTTTAATTTAAGATGTTATCTTAACGTCAAAAAATCGGTTAAGTCGTTTTTACGCATCCCAAATCCACCAAATTTGGGGTTACATTACCCTGAGTTATGCGCACCAGATTGAGGTGGAAGGAGGGGTTGACGAGAAGCAGGAGGGGTTGACGAGAAGCAGGAGGATATTTCCTAAATCCAACATCTTACCATGTAAGTGTTTTACCGATTTTAGATTTTTTAAGATCTTGAATTTATGAAAATTTCTCTCTAACCCCTCCTTCCACCTCTATCTAGTGCGCATAACTCAAGGTATTTTAACATCCAAATTTGGACCTTTTTCGATGAGTAGTAACGATTTTACGGATTTTTTAAGGCTATGAGGTTGAATTTAGGTTTTGGTCCCGCTCTTCTCTTCTACCCCTTTCCCACCCCTGTCTGGTGCACATAACTCGGCTCAAATTTGGTCCAGTTTGGTTAAGTATTAATGATTTTATGGAATTTTTTCTGAATATTGCTAACTTTAGTCCGGTCATACTGTTCAGCCAGTCCCTTGTTTCCAAGGAGCCGAAGTGCCCTTGTTTAAACCATGTGCTATTCGTAACTGGAGGACCGCCGCACAGTGGGGCCGGAGTGGAAAAAACTCCATTTTTGCAAAGTGACTAAAAAAGAAATGTAATGTGGTTTTCTCAAAATCTATTACCTGTAGAATTAGGGTGAGAAGGACCTTCAATTTTTAAAAATTGTTTTCACTGCTAAATGGGGGCTCAAACCTGATATTTCGAGATTTTAAGCACTTTGAGAGTGGAATTTGAAAATTTCCTAACACGTTCTATGTGTTTCAAAAAATTTAAATAAAATTATGTAATGTTGGATATATACAGGGTGTCCCCAAAAACGTTCCCCCCCCTGCTAAAATCGTCCAGGTAGTGGTAAAAACAAAAATTTTTTTTTTGAATCTTCATGATTTTTCCCAAGGATCTCAAATATGACCACGGTGCGCATTGCGCAATCGTGCGCAACGCACACCAACTTCGTTTTTTCAAATGAGACCCCCCATTTTTTATTGCAGATTCGGATTCTACGTGAAATTTCATGAACATTTCACCCCTCAACCGATTTTTTTTGTTGCGCGCAACCCGCTCAGTGCGCGCTCAAAGATGCGCAACCGCAAGGTTGTGTCAAAATGTGCATGTACGAAGTACCTAAGTGTGACACATGATATTTCAGTATTTTTTTACGCTGAATCACGTGGTGATGTTAGTTTCTTGATTTTACTGCATTTTTATCAAATTATCGACGAAAAATGAACTTTAAAAAAAGGAAAATTGCATTTTTCAAGGGCAAAACCACCCTGTCTACTTAAAAACTTTTTTCCAAGATAATCGAAAAAAGATTTTCAAGTAGACAGGACGGTTTTTTTCACGAGAAATTACAAAACGAGAGTCCTTGTGAAATTACAAGTGAAGAGTCCAGCGTGATAAACAATCGTTTTGACATAGATGTGTCTTTGGCTGGGGGGGTCAAGGAATTTTTCGCGGCACTTTTTTTTAATCACAAAAAATGCAACGCTGCAACCAGTAAACAAAATCATAGCTACACATCGGTAGCTATGAAGCAGGGTTCTCTAGAATACCTACTGCAATAAATTACGTGCGATCGGAGATTTTTTTTTAAATGTCAAAACATGAAGAATTTCAACATGTCCCACAATTTATTAACAAGGATGAAGTTAACGGATGGGCACAGAAGATGCGTAATGAGTAAAAATGCAATTTTCCTTTTTTAAAAGTTCATTTTTCGTCTATAATTTGATAAATGCAGTAAAATCAAGAAACTAACATCACCACGTGATTCAGCGTAAAAAATACTGAAAAATCATGTGTCACACTTAGGTACTTCGTACATGCACATCTTGACACAACCTTGCGGTTGCGCATCTTTGAGCACGCACTGAGCGGGTTGCGCGCAACAAAAAAAATCGGTTGAGGGGTGAAATGTTCAAGAAATTTCACGTAGAATCCGAATCTGCAATAAAAAATGGGGGGTCTCATTTGAAAAAACGAAGTTGGTGTGCGTTGCGCACGTGCGCAATGCGCACCGTGGTCATATTTGAGATCCTTGAGAAAAATCATGAAGATTGAAAAAAAAATTTTTTTTTTTACCACTACCTGGACGATTTTAGCAGGGGGGGAACGTTTTCGGGGACACCCTGTATATGTAGTATCTCTAAAAAATACTAATTATTTTTTCATAACATTTTAGCTTGAACATTAGCTCCAGATTTGGGTTTTTATAGCAAAATACAACTTTAGAGGAGTGGAAAAACCGAGCTTCGCCTTCCTTCGGTTTGGCTAATTTTTTTTCTTGAAACTCTGACCATTATCAAGAAGCTGTAAAAATTTCATAGCCGTATTTCACCGAATTTAGATGTAGTGGGTTAAAATGTGATTAAAGGTACACCAAAAACGCCGTCTCTGCCGTCACCGCAGCTTCAGAGTAAAACCCTTCTGAAGGCTGTAACTTCTACATTTTCCTCTCGAATTCGATAAAATTTCCAGGGATTGTGAATGTTGACATGTAGAATGTCCCCTATGTGGGCTGTTAGCTACAATCACAGAGTAACGGAGTCAAGTTAAGGCTACAATGGTCGGATCATCTATACAATCGGGTTATGGATACTGGGAAGCTATGTGCCACACCCATTTGGCAGACATTTTTTGTTTTATTTTTTATTGGAAAACAAAATGATGTAAATAACGACGTTTTCGTAAAATATTTGTGCTAAGAGTCAACAGGGTTCTGTTTGAACAAACCAGGTTCTTCGGATTGTCATTCGCAGTAATGTGGACAGTCGTGACTTAGCGAGAACATGTCATCGTTGAAAATCTCTTATTCTGATTTAGCAAACGTTTAATTTGGATTCGTTCCAATATTAAACGCTTACTATCCAATTTTCAGAGGTTTTTATCACTCAAAATTTTGTCAAAATTAAACATATAAATATATATTTACATATATATATTTAAATACATATGTAAAGAAAACTCAATTCAATCATCTTTATCGTATTCTATAACCTCTGAAAAGAAGTGAAGAACAAAATAGCACACACCCATCGCCTGTAAAACCGCTTTTCTGTTTTTTTCACACGCTTTTCCACTTTGAGTAAGATTATTTTTTTCAAAATTCAAGATTTAGTACTAAAATAATAAATTTAAACGTCAGAAAACATATTTTTCTATTGTATTTTCGTATTCGGAATCGAATGAAACCATTTCCAAGACAATACAGTAATTCGTTCAAAAGATAATGACTTTTTTCCGCTTTTTGGCCATTTGTCCCCACTGTGCGCCGGTGCTGCGGTCTAGAGGCATTTGTCAAAAGTAGGTGAAATAAGGGACCAGCAAGAAAAACAATTTTTCCTCGCTTTCTGCGACATTTTACTCCTTCGAATGCTGTAATAAATTTATATACTGCTAATTAGAAGCTCCAATATTCAATAGAATCGACTACAGACTTAAAATTGGCTGGTCCCCCTCATAGGGACGGCACGATAGTCCAAAGTATCGATACGATATTTCTCAGGAAGTATCGATATCCGATATCTTCTCGATACCAATATTATAAAATATCGATACTTCGATAATATCGGCTCAAAGTATCGATACCACCGATATTTCAAATTATCCCACCAATGATTTTTCAATCCTAATAAAAACCCTATTATTTGAGAAAAGGCAATAAATATGTTTTTAAACAATAATTTAAAATGCAATAAAAGTCAATGACAATTAAAAATGTAATATAAGCCAATAATTTAAAATTTAATAAAAATTAATAATCATTCCATTTAATTTCAATTCCAAATCTCTGTTCAATGAAATGATGTTTTCCTTCCACTAGAAATCGAAAGGATCGAGTAATAAATCAGTTACAATACAAATGACACTATTAAATAGTGTCATTTGTATTGTAACTGATTAATAATAAATTTTATTATTCGAAATAAGCCGTTCGCACGTGACTGATGTCGCCATCACGATTAATATTTTGCATGCCTAACTTATTGTTTCGAGGAGGCTGAAGGATGAGATGTTGTACTTGCTCCGCAATATCTATCTCCAATGTCCCTACTAGGCAACAGTACTTGTCTTCGTCGTCTAGTAGCCTAGCAGTCCTAAAAAGTGCCTCACATTGAGAAAACCACAAATTAACGTTTTGGCGAGCAAACTGTGGTAGTTTGGGAGGTCGCTCGACTTGTTGTACATCCTCCCTTACTTGTGAAGTACCCGGCGATGTTGATCTCCTCGTTGGGCTTTGAATGGTATCATGTCTCGAGGCTGCTCCTCTCCTCCTCGTTTCTCTAACTCTCTTCGTAGCACCTGGTCTAAAGGTTGACATGTCAATCGTAATTTGGGGTCACCACTTTCGTGCCTCTTCTCAACTCAGTACTTACTAAAGCAAATTTTGTTAGCAATGGGGTAGTTGCATGATATTTTTTGTATTTTTTCTGTGTAGAGAATCTCTATTGAAGTACGTATCTGCAAATAAAACTCCCGGAAACGCTTCCTAAAAATTTAGAGATTTTTTCGAAAAACAGGATTTCGGATTCAGGCGGGAAAACCTACACACGGCTTGGACACTGCGGGGTGGGGGCCACGTCACGGGCGTGAAGGGGGCCAAGAGACCCCTACACCACTGTTACCCTGACGCAAGGTTACTGTGCCGGAGGGATCCTTTGCCCGGGGGGGGGTCCTTTGATAGCAACTCTCTGTTGGGTTTGTTTACGTTCGTTTGTGGCAATAAAATTGGAGAATCACTCACACTTTGTGGTGCTTTCATACTGAATTTTGCTAGCTGCGCAATCGAAACATGTTGCATCAAAGATTTTGTTTCCTACTGGTTGAAGGCATCGGCAAAACAGCCAAAATTATGCTTCAAAATTTTCAATTTAAACGATTAATTCAAACATAAAAACCTGAAAAATATATTTCAAAGTTTTTTTAATCATCACCATCATTTTGCAAGTATATTTCAATGTTTCTGACTCGAATTGTCCTCAATGGCAGTGATCTCAACGCACTCTATCGTGAGATTCTCGTTTAGGGATGACGTAAGAGGAGTGGCCCGCCAACACTAAAAGGGACGGTACTTCTTTATTGAAATACGGCTAAACTAAATGGAATTTCGAACTGAAAACTGGTCCATAATCGTTTTTAAGTGCGCTAAATTCGAATCTGAAGTCAAAAACACGAAATTCCGACCCATGCAACTACCCCATTGACAAGTCTCGAATCGAGTCACGAAGGAATGAATATTTTATTACAAAAGTAAACAATTACATCACTATGTAACCTAATAACTACGCGGCAACCTGTTCTTGTAGTGGAAACCTCTACATACACGACAGACGAAACTTTTTGTGGTGACAACCAACTCCTCAATGTTTGTTTTGTCATCGGGGTAATTTTTTAATTCCAGATGTTGCTGCTGCACTCCCTGAAGCTGCCAGAGGACGAGTAATCCTGAGGGCTAGGAGAGGCTTATGGCAGAATGAAAAGGAGAAATCTAAAGATAAAAAGTGAGAGTTCTGTCTGAATTCTTTGCTAATATGTAGAACACCTGTAGCTGCAGATAACTTTTACTATCGAATTTCGAATGCTTTCGTGACAGCAGTCTCGAAACCTTCAGATTTCGCTCAGAGTTACAAGCAGGTAGGTTCTAACGTCTTGATAGTCACGATGAAGAAATCTTCTGTCGCCAAACCCACGGGTTTTATTTCAAGTTCAGAATGTTTAACATTATTAGGCAGTTGTCATGATTACTAGTAAATGGACTTACTATCAAGATAAAACTTGCTACATTTTGGTTGATGACTCCCCCCATTCAAGCTGAGGTCGAAATGCCTAGTCAACCGCCAGACCGTGAATATCGTCAACAACAAATTTAATGGGGGTTTGGACCGTTGGGATGATTCAGATTAAAAGTGAAACCTTTAATGTTCACCTTTAAAGCTATTTAAAATGAATTGTGATAATTATCACAACTGTGATAATAATGTGACAATTATCACATTTTTTAGTTGATTAACACAAATTTTCCACGATTTAAAACAACACAGAGCAGATTTAGAACAACACGCTGCAAATTACTACACGACGGTTAATTATTATTATTATACATCTGCATAGAATACCTACTTGCAATAAGATTGTTATCCTGAACAAATCAAAATAAATAATAAAATAGTAATTTGATCATTGGTTGCGGAGGATGTACAACTGAGTACAAAACAAAACTCATTTAAATGAAACGATTAATGCTCGCATTTAATCAACTGAAATTTGAATGGAAATTAGGCTCATTTCCTTTAGTGAAGAATTATAAGGAACTCAGGTTTGGTTTTCTGATTTATCGTAAGTTCAACCCTTGATTTCTTGAAGGTAGAGAAACTACGTTTTCGACGCTCTACGGTGGCTATCATCCTCTAAAGTAACTGTATCCACGTTCCATAAACTTAGTGCATAAAGGAGCGCCTTTGAGCTAGGTATCGATATTTATTTAAAGCATAAACATCAGCCTGCACCTCGAGCCCACTCAATGAAATAGTGTTTATTACAGCACACTCTTCCTTAATCAAAGGTGGAGATAAGTTCTCAGTTTCAGCTCTTTTCATTTTGGCTCTAATTTGCGAATCAACCGAAAGCCACTAAGGGTCGCCCTCTGTCTAATCCAGAACCTCTTCTTTTTTGCGCCTAAAACAACATATTGCTAGGTTTAAGGCTTGACGCCTGTAGCAAGAGTGTATGTCAAAATATAACATAGATACAACTATATTGTACAATATTAAACTAAAGAAAATAATTAACTCGTTCTGTATAAATGCTGCTGATCAGTTCCTCGCAATTTCAATATTCCCTCTTAAATCCTCTTGAATGAGGTCTGATGCTGTCTTGAGCCATGAACACAAGAAGTCACCAGATCGTTGAGAAATCCGCCAAGATTTCTCATGAAGTGACCGGCATCGATTGGGTCAAGAAAAAACGCCAGCCAAGTTGGATGAGCAGTATAGTTTCCTTACATGGAATAAATTGGACTTGCTGAATCAGATCTCTAATATGATTGATCTCTAATATGAAATTTCAATTTCTCTACCTAGTTTACGGTCTACTAAATTGTAGAATCATCAACACGGTTGATGAATGTTTCCATTTATGAACATTTCTCAAATTATGTGCCTTGGCTCTTACTGATCGTATTCTCATCAGCAATAATTTACTATAGAAACGACCACCACCTGCCTTTAAGATTAGCGCGAATTCGGTCAATTATGTTCCTCTTCAGGAATATAAATGTTAAGGGTGTCTCAGTCGATCTCTGTTCGTTCCTTGTTTCAGGTTAGTATTTATGAAACTTTAAAAATTATACCTAAATTTGAAATGTACAAGAATTTTTGAAATTCATTAGTGCATCTGCCTAGGGAATTGAAAAACTAAAAAATTGCCGGCAAAATTTGGGAAAACCATAACTGAATAAACTGGTTTTCTCACATCTCGCCTGCAATGGGGTATTTCGGTGGGTCGGAAATTCAGGTTTTTGACCTCAAATTTGGATTCAGCACCCTTGAAAACCTATATACTACAACTTTAAGCCAAATGATACTATAACATGTGGTAGAAAAATTAATTAAAGAGATCACACGTTTGAAAAAGGCGGGCCGCTACAAATGCACACACACTAGGCAAGGACTACGCCTTGGACTACGCCGCGCGCGTGTGTGAGTACTATTTTGTAGTATCCAAGAGGTCTTTCAAGGGTTCCCGTGCATGGATACTTTTTTTCAAAGACAGTTGGCTAGCTACGTCACAATTGGCTAGCTACGTCACACCATTCAAATCTTCAACTTTCCTTAGCTTCTCTGATTTTTTAAAACATTTTCTCGACGAACAGACCCGATTACCGTTATTCCTGAGCCATAATGTTTTGAAAAATAAAATAAAAATAATTGACCGAAATACCCCATTATTGTTCGATTTTGATGATTCTAGAGGCCAAATCTTAGTTTTTCAATTCCCTAGGCAGATGCTCTAATGAATTTCCAAAATCCTTGAAAATTTCAAATTTAGGTACAACTTTTAAAGTTTGAGAGCCGGTGCTTGAGAAAAATACTAACCCGTAACGAGGAGCTAACGGCGACCCTCTAAGACACCTTTAAGGAAAACTGGATATGCAAAAGTATTCTCCGGTGCAACGGCGATCTAATTTATACCATCAAGGGCAAAATTCGCGTAATGTTTGATGAATTTATCAAAATCAGCTGATTTGTAATATCGGCAAGAATATCATAAGAATCCTAATCGTCATTAATATTTTTGAAACGTATGTGTTCTAGGAAAGAACCTCCCACTCCAAAAGAAAAGACTCATCAGATGGTGACTCGCCAAGAATTGCTATGCAGACTACGACGCTGGGAAAATTTAGTCGTCAATGCCTGAAAAGGTCAATTTTACAGTCTCCTTCCACTAAAGGACCACCCTCAAAATACATCGCGTTGGCTGAGCAGGTGTATCATTTTCTTCACAGACACGCCACCACGTTTCCGGACATTGCCACGGAAACCTGAAGGTATATATGATTGACACTGGACCTGAAGGTCATATATTGATTGACACTGGACCTGAAGGTATATATTGATGACAATGGACCTGAGGTATATATTGATTGACACTGGACCTGAAGGTATATATTGAATGACTACTATTGGGCGTTTGGGGGTTAATATGATATTAGGACTGAAGGAGCCTACGTAGGGATGTCCGATACTTCAAAAGTATCGATATAATATCGATCGATACATCTAGAAAGTATCAAAAAGTATCGATACGATACTTTCAAAAAAGTATCGATATTTTGAAGTATCGATACTTTTTGATATTCAAAAAAAATGCGTGAAAATGCCTTTTATGTGAAAATGCCTTTTATGCCATCAGTGTGAATAATAATCTCTCCATTGCGAGGATAATAATTAATATAGAATGAACAAAACAATAAATCACTCATTTTTTTGTTTAAGCACTAGTTTTCGTATTGCACTTGGTCGGGTTAACATTTTGGTGGTCCTTCCTAGATGATGGAGGAGAGCAGGTTATCATAATATGATTAAGGTCTGTTCGGAGAGGCAGTCCTGAACGGTTCAGAGGGGCTTGGAGGAGCCCATTCACCTCTATCCCCTCCCTTTTCAGTTCTGGTTTGGTTCCGAACTGTTCTGGACCGCCTCTCCGAACAGACCCATAGAGAGCTGGAGGTGGTGGTACATCATTTGTTTAGTTTGTTGATCTCCCAACAATCTACGTAGAGAAAGAGGTACCTACTAAAATTCGAGACTTTCATCTAATGTGAGAGATAAAAAATAGATAGCATTTTGATCTAGTGTGAGAGGTAAAAAAGTATCGCCTCCGATACTGGAAAAAAAGTATCGATACTACGATATATATCAGGAAAAAAAAAGTATCGATATGTATCGATACTTTTTTCGAAAAGTATCGATACTTTTAAGTATCGATACTTTTGGGACATCCCTAAGCCTACGCGCTTGCGATTCGCGTAAGCCTTAACAGTCCCCACCTTGCAATTAAAATCAGTGGAAAATGTTCCATTCCATCATGACTAGGAATTGCCTCGTCATGAAGTTTTTGGACTTGAATGTGATGATCACAGCTTTCTTTGGGTATTCAGTATAGTAATGTCGGAAGTTGAAAAACGTC